>JAAGEH010000426.1:6378062-6488986 GCA_011751065.1 Lasiurus cinereus
ATGTGTGTGTATAATATAATACACTCACACACACACACACATGATTTTATATGTACACATGAAGATATACAGAAGAGTTTGCATACAAACTCTATTTCCTTCCATTACTTCTTTCAGCAGTATTACTAAGTTATCTTATTTAACACAGCTTTATAAAGATTCTTTACATCTTATAGGTCATTTCTCCTTTTTTATTGTTCTTTTTAAAATTGTCCTAGTTATCACTCTTTATTCCTTATATAAATATTAGAACCAAATGGTCACATTTCATGAAAACTTCTTTTAGGGTTTTGATTAAAATTACTTTGAATTTATAAATTAATTTGGGGGAATTTATAATCTTTGATATTAACTTTTTCACCCATGGACACAAATACTTATTCACATTTTCTAAAATGTCTTTAAAAACATTTTATAAGAGGACTCATGCACCTGTATTTTTTTGCTAAAGAACATCTTTTAACATATTATATTCTTGAAGTCTTTGATTAGCATAGAAATTCAAATGATTTTTTACATATTGCTTTTATGTGTAGCATCCTTGCTGAAATTTTACTATTTGTTTATCTCTCCAGTTATTTCTAGAGATAATACTATCAATTCTGAATAATGAAATATTTTTATTTCATTCTTCCTAGTTCCAATCATTAACTTATTTTCTTGAAGTTATAGACTGGCTAGAATCCCTACTAAGTATAAAATAATGAAAGTACAATTGTTGCTCTTGCTTTTCCCAGATTTAAAGTTTTACCATTAGATGTCTGATATAGCAATTCAGTTGCATAAAATCTTTTTTCAGCATATATTGGAATGGTCATATGGTTTTCTTCGACATCTGTTTTTGTGGTATACTTGGCAGAAATGTTAATGGACTTCTAGCATTAAACTATCTTGCTTCTTTGGCATAAGTTAATCTTTGTCACAACATGCATTTTTAATACATTGTTCTAGTTTAAATTTTTGTGTCTCTGATCTCAAGACAACAACCTATAATTTCCTTTTTTAAAATTATTTTTGTCTGGTTTGTGTATCAAGGTTATATAGCCTTAGAAGTTTGGTCAAGTCTTCTCTTCCAGAGAACAGAAATATATGCCTATATATCTACATCATTCATAATCAGTAACTAGTTTTAAAATGAAAAGAAAGCATTTCCACCCATCAGATTTTCAAATTAACATTTGAAATAGCAAATGTTGGCTAAAATGTGCAGCAATATAAAAATCCTTACATACTGATGGTACAAATGTGAATTCTTACAACCATGTTGAAGAACAATTTTGCAATATTTAATAAAATTGAAAATGACCATATTTGACAACCCAGTGTTTCTGCTCATTAGTTTATTTCTCAGAAAAAAAATCATAAGTATTCAGAAGCTATATGAAAGGATGCTCATAGAAACATTTTGAAATCGAAAAAGAAATTGTAATATTTACCACCTGGATAATGGGCCATAAAATGTGGTGTATTCAAACAATGGCATGTTACACTGAAGTAAAAATAAGTGTATTAACTAAATATATTGTGTATGGATCTCACAAACATGAATGAAAAAATTGCATGATGATCGTCTGATATCATTAATATATATTTTTTAAATGTTCAAGAACTTTTATTTCTGGGGAAATGACAGGTTATGTTATTTAAGATTAATCTTGCTAAAAAAAAAAAAAGAACACTCAATTCATATATATTGTCCTCCTTAAAATTCTCAAAAATAGAATTGACTAAACCATAGATCAAGAAATAGCTAAGCCAAAATCTAAAAGAAAGTAGGACCCATGAGAAGTGGGTTACTGAAGCTGTGTTTGCCTTGAGAACAATTTGGCAAAGTTGAATTTGGTGACATTTAATTTTGGTTTGTGGTAACCTGTGACAAGGGATGTAGGTAGAAGTCAATGTCCAGAGAATATCATTTATTAAAAATTGAAATAAACATACAATTAAATAAATCATATTTATAATAACTGTACCTATTTTTACTTCATTTTATTACTAAATTTTGGGGGTTATTTCTATCAATTATATCTCTGTGGTTGAAATACTTCATACTTTAATAGCGAATAACACATAATATTTAATAATGATAAACTGATTAGAGAAATTGTGAGCAGACTCTGATGCAATTTCATTTGTCAAATCATGGCTGAATTACACCCACAGGTTTGCTAGGTATACAAAAGCATCCATAAGAATCAATTGGCTATAGGATATTTGCAATAATGAGTATTAAACATTTTCTTACTATTTGCAAATTATTAGCTACATATATTGTATGTGAGTAAAATTTATAATATACATAGCAGCACAATTTACAATAGCTAAGATTTGGGGAGAATCCAAGATGGTGGCATAGGTAAACACCTACACTGCTGTCTCACACAACTATTTCAAAACTACAACTAAAAGACAGAACGGACATCATCCAGAACCACAGGAAAGCTGGTTGAGTGGAAGTTCTACAACTAGAGGGAAAGAGAGGGGCTCACAGAGACCCAGAGGAGCTGCAAAAAGCTGAGGTACGGAGACGCGCGCTGAGAGAGTGGGTGCCGGAGTACCTGGCTGGCTTTCTCTGGCGGGAGGGAAACGGAGACTCCCAACAGCATTGAACCCCTTATCCTACGACACTAAACCCCAGATCCAGCCGAAACTCATACGGGGGGAGTTTGGACTGTGAAAAGGTGCACCGAAATTTAGGGGAGTCGCAAAAGATCAGAGGGCTGATAGCGTGCACAGCACTGCGCAGAGGACAGATTGCTGATTGTGCCGCTGGCTTTCGCGAGTGGGCGGGAGACAGACCCTCCCAACTGCGCCACTTCTGACTCCACTAAGCCCCTGTTTGGGGCAAAACCCTGGAGACCTAGACTCGTGTGGTCCTGGTGCGCAGGGGAGCTGGAAAGGCAGCGGTCTAGAAGCACTGCGGGTACCCGTGCACAAGGAGCGCTCCAGCCATTACCCAGTCACGTGAGACTCAGGGGCCATGGAGGGCGGGGCCGACTGGAAGGCAAGGCGGTCCCTTAAGCCCTGAGACTCCATCCCAAATTCAACAGAGGCTTCTTAGGTTTTGCGTCTGGTATCATAAGGCTGAATCCAACACAGAAATTTCCCCGGCATAGTGAAAATGCCGAGACAAGGGAAGGGATCACAAACAAAAGAAATGGAGGGGAAAAAACGACTGGATACAGAGTTCAAAACCACGCTTATAAGGTTTTTCAAGAATATGCTAGAAAAGATGGATAAATTTATCAAGTCCCAAGAGGAGATGCAAAAGATCCAACTAGAGATGATGGATAAATTTAGTGAGTCCCAAGAGGAGATGAAAAAGGACCAACTAGAGACACTGACTGAAATAAAAAAAATATTATACAGAGTCCTAACAGCAGACTAGAGAAAGACAAGAATCAAGTCAAAAATTTGAAATATAAAGAATCAGAAAACATTCAACTGGAAAAGCAAGAAGAGAAAAGAATCCAAAAATGTGAAGATAATGTAAAGAGCCTCTGGGACAGCTTCAAGCGTACCAACATCAGAATTATGGGGGTGCCAGAAGAAGAGAGAGAGCAAGATACTGAAAATCTATTTAAAGAAATAATGACTGAAAACTTACCACATCTGGTAAAAGAAATAGACTTATAAGTCCAGCAAGCACACAGAACCCCATATAAAAGGAATCCAAAGAGGACCACACCAAGACACATCATAATTAAAATACCAAGAGCAAAAGAGAAAGAGAGAATATTAAAAGCAGCAAGAGAAAAACAGTTTATTACCTACAAGGGAGCACCCATACGACTGTCAGCTGATTTCTCAACAGAAACGATGCAGGTTAGACGGGAGTGGCAAGAAATATTCAACGTGATGAATAGCAAGAACCTACAACCAAGAATAATCTATCCAGCAAAGCTATCATTCAGAATTGAAGGGCAGATAAAGTTCTTCACAGAGAAGAAAAAGCTAAAGGAGTTCATCAACTCCAAACCAGTATTATATGAAATGCTGAAAGGTACTCTTTTAGAAGAGGAAGAAGAAAAAGGTAAAAGCCAAAAAATTATGAACAACAAATACATATCTATCAACAAGTGAATCTAAAAATTAAGTGAATTAAAAATTTGATCCACAGAATAAACTGGTGAATATAATAGAATCAGGAGCACAGAAAGGGAGTGGACTGATAATTCTCAGGGGGAAAGGGGTGAGGGGTGTACAGGGAGAGACTGGACAAAAATCATACACCTATGGATGAGATCAATGGGAGGGAGGTAAGGGCAGAGGGAAGGTTGGGAGCTGGGTGGAGGGGTGCTATGATACTCCAACCAACTGCGCAACACCAGCCAGGGCATTCTCCCAGGATTTCTCTTTAAGAAAATGTAGCTATCAGAAAAACTTTGGGAGCGGTTTAGAATTACTTATTTGTTAAATAATAACAATGCATAACTACCAATAATCATTTTACCAGCTACATATATTGTGCTAGGAGCTAAACTTCCAGTATGTCACTTTATTAAATTTTCTACTGTTCTATATGTCTTGTAATATACAAGTAGAAACCTGGGCTCTAAAGAAGTGGAAGTGTTAGTGTATTGTAACTATTATTTTACATAAGCATATAGTTTTATATCTTCCTTTTGAACCTGAAAACTTAAAATTGTTAATATCTGCTTATTTTCATAGGTAAAAAAAATAATATTCCCCATTTCTATCTGGTTTTTCTCAGTGGTTAGAACATCATCCCCAGACTGGAGGTTTGTGAGTTTGAGTCCGGTCATGGGCACATACCTCGGTTGCAGTCCAGACCTAGAAACTTGTAGAAAACACTGAATTTGGAGTTAATATTTAACCCAAGGCATAAGGTGAAGCTGGTCAGGGAATGAGCTTGTGCAATAGGCAGCCAATCTATGTGTCTCTCTCACATGGATGGTTCTTTCTCTTTCCCTTTCTCTCTCTCTTTCTCCCTCTCTCTCTCTCTCTCCCCCTTCCTCCCTTGCTCCCCTCTTTCTACTCTCTCTGAAGGCAATGGGAAAAAAAAATCCTTAGGTGAGGATTAACAAAAATAATAATGGTAATAATATTCCCTTACATTTTTATTCTTACATGTGTACAATCTTTCCTAAGATTTGTTTGATAAGAGTTTTCCTATGATATTTATAATAATCTGGAGACCTTAAAATTTGTATCTAGTAATACAATATAGAGCCTTTGAATAGAACTATAGTAGAACTACATAGATTGAGAACCTGCATCGCAGATTCTAATGGTCATTTTTATTCTGATTTTTGAAGATATACATCATGATATGAATAAGATATTGTGTAAAATACTAATAACAAGATAATGTTTAACCTAGAATGCAGCATAAGGAGGTGGAGAACCTGGAAAATTAATCTTCTCATGAGTACATTGCAGGATTAATAAATCATTTATATCTTCCTACGAAGAATTTCAAAAAGGCCACCAGGGGGCAGCAGAAGAGCGGGTTTCTCTCACTTGCTGCCAGACCTGGGAGACACAGTGGAGCTTGCTGTCCCTGGGTGCTTTAATCTTCCTCTCCATCGCTTTCCTTTACCTCCCCCTCCCCCCTTTAATTAAGTCAGAAGGGCCCTATACTTATTTGCCCATGAACTGACACAGCAAACCCACAGCAGGCATTGTAGTGTGAATGGATTTGCGACCAGGCAAGGGGCTTCAGCCCGGATTACCCGCCCCGCAGCGGATGATTGTGCTGAGCACAAAGTCTGCTGAAAGCCGAGCAAACGGACTATTTGTGAAAATGCCATCCTGGCTCAAGTCTGATTAAGACCTGGGGTCCCCGGGCCGTTTGATCTTCGTTCATCAAAGAGAGTCCTAAACAAGCTTCACTTTACACTACTGTATGCTGGCCAAGGGTTGTGACACCCAAGGGCAGCCACCCTGAGCTGCCTCCCCGAGCACGTGAACAATGAGCCTGGTGGCTTGGGTGAGTGCAAAGCACCAGACCTGCAGCTGGCACATCCTCCAGCAGAGAGAGAGGCTGGGCATGCATCTCAGGGCATGACTTTCGGGGTGTTCTGGGTCTGCCCCACAGGCAGTTGCCCCATTTGCCTCCATCCACCTTCTCTATTCCTGATCACATCTGAAAATTGGGGTTTGTTTTGGTGACTTGGGGATGAAGAATCCTTACATTATGTATACATTGCTCCCCTTTCCCACTGAAAGTTAATAGTTCTGCTTCTAGCTACCTCCTTGGTCCACCCCTGGCAACTCTAAGTCAGGGACTTGGGACACTACAGCGCGTTCAAAGTCCTGTTTCCTTTTTTTTTTTTTTTTTCTCACTACAAGATCCCATTACCATTAGTCAGATGGAGATTCAGTAGTAGCTGGAAAATTCAGCTCTAAAACATTACAATCAATTTTGTGAAAGAAAATTTCTCACTCTCTTGTTTTCTTTTCGGACCTGCAGGGGAGTGGAGGGTGGTGGTGATGGTGGTGGCGTTGGTGTGTGTGAAGACCAACACCAAACTTGAGAGTTAAATGGCCCGACCAAGGTCCCGTATTTGCCAACCAGCTAGCAGCTGTCACCCTAGAAGACCCCAATACACAGAGTTCCAGCCCACAGCTCCTGACACCGTGGCATAGTACCATTTTTGGCCATGACCCTTGGACAGCTCCTGCATCATAAAGGAACTCGATGACACGGAGGAAAATGATTTTTCTACAGATTTGGAGGCTGTTTCAAGAGGATATTGCATCCTGCTTTCCGTTGTTACTGGCTGATCTTCAGAGCGGGAAATGTCAAGCCTTTTAGGGGAATGTTAAGGGGGGGGGGTATTTGCACTCTCTGTAACTACACACCATGGATCCTTCTGAGTGTCCCCACATCAAGAAAAGTCCCCTCTGGTTTTTAGTCAAAAGTTTCTAGGTCTGGGCCCTCTTCTCAGATTAGTTTTGAATATCCCACTCCTTTAAAGCATTCCTTCTGAGCTGGGTTGAAAGCGACCATGGAGTCTGGTTTATCTGGGCTGGCCATCTCCACTGACCAAATAAACACAATCATTGTCAAATCTCGCCTCCTCTGTGTACTGAGGAGTGCAGAAAAGCCTAATCCAGCCGCTTGGGAGTCGTAACAGGGCCTGGTCCAAAAACTCTTTTAATATCATGAAGCACATTAACACCAAAATCTTTTCAAGGCCAATGAGAAAGTCATAATTTTTTTTTTTTTTACTAAACTCATAAAGGAGGAATCCCTACTATAAATTCAAGATTGGTACCAACAAAAATGTTGGCAACATTCGCCATAAGGAATGACATTCATGCAATGTTTTCCCAGTGAAGTAAAATTAAATGGCAACAGATCTGCTTCCTTTGATTTAATAAACAGATAAAATGAAAGGAGGAGGAAAGGAAGAGAGGGAGGGAAGGGAAGAAGGGAATGAAATAAAAATGCAGCAGTCACATAAGAATCCCAAGTAACAAAAATGGAAAAATAGTTTGAAAATGCCACAGTATATTGGGAAGTGTATTTGTCTGTCTTCCTCATGAACGAAGGGGTGGATGAGTATTCTGTGCCTGGCAGACAGTGTTAGAATGTGAGGAAGGCACATATTATCCTGCAATTCCCGAGTTATGAGGTTCGATTCCACTTTGATAAACATATTTTACCTATTTTTAAATGTAATGCAAAATATTAAACTTATTGCATTAATTGTGGTCATATTTGAACCAGATCAAAAAGGAGCCAGGGTTCCTTAAAGCATTGCATAAACTGGGTTTAATAAATTAAATTCAGCAGTCATCGGAACCCTCTTTCCCCTGTTGGTCATAAGTCCTGGGTCTTTTCTTGTCTTTCCCATGACCTAATATATGCCCAAAGAGAATCTGTTTAGAAAAAAAAAAAAACTCCATTCTCATGTAAGTATATTTGTCTCCCCAACTAGTCATAGATAGAAAGCTTTCCATGGTCAATGAGCCTGCCTTCAATAAGTTAATGTGTTAGGGGTATGCTCCCAAAGGTACTAGGGTAGAATTTTGCATATAATGGGCACCCATTGAATTTTAATTGACTGCTGAGGGAACCAGGAACTTCAATTTACCTCTGTGCTCTTTCATGGCCAGTGAGCAAATTCAATCATGGAAAGGATTTTCAGATGGAGGATCCATTGAAAAAGTAAATGTTCCCATTTGGGACAAAGAGTTTGGCTTGCTACTTACTCAACTGGCTCCTTCCTACATAATTTCTCTCCTGTATAATGTGTGAGCTTACCTGACCTGACCTCCCCCTCAATTATTTGAGGAAAATAAAGTCCTCATCTTTATCACACATGTCAAGTACCATGCTAAGCACATAGTAGGAACTCATATTAATGAATTGTTAGCTTTCAAATTGTAACAACTTCAGGAGCAACATGGAAAGTGAAGGAGGAGGTATGACTGTGTCCACTCTTAAAATCCTACTCTTGGCTTAGCTCCCCTAACCAAATACAATAGATTCTGTCAATGCTTCAGGATTATTAAACCCTAACAGACATATAAATTCAGGAATCGAGACTGAATTTATGCAACATGTCTTTTTTGTTAAGGTTTCCCATAGGTTGATTAAATTATTCCACTTTTTTATGCCCCTAGACAATGGTTTTGTTTGTGAATCTAAGCTCCTAATGGACTGACTACATTTGTTATATATTGACACATACCATATCTTGCAAAAAAGAGGAAAAGTGATTGGTCTTCAGTGCGGCACAAGCCCATTTTTAAAAATATGTATTTAAGATAATGGGACTAGAAAGAAATATTGTCACACTTTCCACGGTCAGGGAATTCTTTCTCCACATTTCAACATCTTAAGAATTTAACACAGACTTGTGGATTTTTTTTATTTTTTTTTTTTTACCACATCAAAGGTGCTCAACACCTTGATGACTGGCATTGTTATTAATATGCTGCAAGTGAAAATATGACATCTAAAATTTCTTATGTCTTTACCCTTTAATATGTCCCCATCCATATAAGCTTCAAGTCAACTGAAAGTAGGGCCATATATGCCCAAAGGAGACCTGGTTCACTGCTGATTCTCAATAAAAGGCATATTGACTTGTTTCTTAGGCTCATTTTTTAAAAGATTCTATGAACAACCTCCCCCACTTTGTATCAAATTTTCCATTTGTTCCAAAAGTTTCTAGAGTGGTAGCCAAAACTAGATCATTGTACAGGTTGGTACTAAAACCCAAAGAAATGTGTGCGATTTAGTCCATGTTAACATTTCAAGTAGAGTTCATAATAGGCCAGAGGAAATTCCACAGGATAGATGGAACTTGAGATGGGAAGGTATCAGCATAATTAGAGGTGTTACTAAAGAATTGTTTAGAAGATGTGCTTAATATGACCTCTGAAACCCAATAAATTAGAACACAGACCATTACAAACTTTTCTTTAAAAAGTACTCCTGCCTTTCTTAACTTTAGGATTATTCTACTTGAAGGTTATCACTGGCTGTACTTGGTAACAGGTCCAGTAATGGATATAATAAGTCAGTGTGCAATTAATTATAAAGACCCTTGAGTTCATTGATCACAAAATAAATATACCCAACAGTGATTATTCAATCATCTTTTTTTCTTTTCTAAACTCACATAGCAGTTGTCCATTTTCTGACACATCAACCTGTTTTTAAAAAGAATTGTGTACATTTTCTATCTTATTCTTACTTCCTTACTGTAATTAGAATAGTCTCATCAACATTTGTTTTCCCTCTGTCCCTCCCCACAAAGGGCAATAACTTGAAGAGTTGCCCAATGCCAGGGATAAAACCTAGTCCTACCTCCCCCCACCCTTATTTTCCATTTTAAACAAGTTCATTTGAACAGCAAGATGCTTGACCTGAAGGAAAAAAAATCCCTAAGACTCATATCTTTTAGAAATAAATTATCCTCCTTAAAAAGACAGATTGCCCTATACATATAACAGCTACATGCAAAAAAAAAAGTTATAAAATTGTTCTTGGTTTTACAATGATAAGTGAAAAAAAGATTAAAATTCTCCAATTGGACAAAGTGTGCAAGGATTTTTATATTGTGTTGTTGTTGTCAAACAGAGCAAATAACTTACTGCAATATAAAGATAAAAGCTGCATGAGCATTCGACCAATGAAGAAATTTGTTGTTTAAAAATGAATTATTTCCTATTTATAAGCAGGACAGCATTCTTACACACCCTACTTGATTGTTTTTGTATACTGGTTTAAACCACACGACATTCACTTTCAGCTTCCCTTTTCCTGCAGCCAGTCTCTTATCTCCCTAGAGGGGGTAAATTCCTTGTCCAGGAAAGGTCTGACTTGGGATCAAACAGGCGTTCTCCAGCTTTGCGATATGAAATACTAATGAGAAAGTCAGGTGCTAAGCCTTAGGGTTTCTTATCTCCCTGCACTCACCCGCCCCCGAGCAGGGAGGACCCGCGAGTGAGGACTGACCGGCCGCTGGACCCTGTCCGCCTTTGCTCCTCCGGCCACTTTGATCTCACCCGTCTGCCTAATCAAGTTCATCTACTGCTCAGACCGCTCAGATTCAAAGAACTACATTAAACACTTGATTATCAGATGGCCATTTCCCGCTCCCCTCCACCCGTGATCTAATTTCCAAACGCTAGTCTCTCGCCTCCCTCTCTAAACTTCCCATCAAAAGAGAATTAGTTCTTCTTCCTTTTAACCCTCATTTGATGTGCAAATTTCCTTCTATTTGCACATGTTTCTCCCTCGGGAGAAAGGAAGAGGAGTGGGGGGGGGGGAGGAATTCCATGAACTGAAAGCCAAGGACCTCACCCCAAATCTGCAAACCGTGACTCTAAAGGGTTAAGGAGCAACTCGCAGGGGCCACCTGGCCCTTGTGGCGGCCAGGCTTTGGTAGGGACGTGGAGGGAGGGGTCGCGTTGTAAGTAGGACTGAATATTATCTATGTGCCCCATAAACCAGTCCTGGCATCAGGGGGGAGAGGAGAAAAGTGCTTCTGCAGAGAGCATCACCCTTCCCTTGCGAGCAGCCTTTCCCATCCTGATCTCCCCACCTCCAAGTCTAAGGCGAGGCCGGGCACCCGGGTCCCCCAGCTCCTCCCCCCCCCCCCCCCCCCCCCGCAGTGACTCTCGTCGTCCGCTCCAAGCTCCCCGAGGACGCTCACCCCCAAGGTGAACCGGTCCAGGGGGAACGGCTGTGCAAGGGAGGGGCGGGGTGAGGAGTGTCAAAGGCCCCCCTTCATGTACACAAACACACCCCTCCGGGCCCCTCCCCGGGCTTTGAAATCCCATCCCGGCTTTGTTGTCTCCCCCGGAGGGGCCGGAGCGCCGGGAGCCGGGGCTATAAAGGCCGCCGTGGCTGGCGGTGGCGGCGCAGAGCTCCGTGCGCCCCTCAGCCCGCACTGTGGGACCGCGGGAGGGACGGAGGCCCCGGGAGCCCGGACTCGCAGCCACACCGGCGGCGGCGGCGGCACGGCTGGCGTCCTGGGGAGCGGGCTGGCCCAGGGACACCCCCCCCTTCTCTTCCTTCCTTCCCTTCCCTTGAGTTCGGAGATGACGGCCCCGGGCGCAGCGGCGGGGGCCGCCCCGGTCTTGGTCGCCCTGGTCGCGGCGGCTCTGTGCGGCCACCAGCCGCTGCTCGGAGTGAGCGCCACCTTGAACTCGGTCCTCAATTCCAACGCCATCAAGAACCTGCCCCCGCCGCTGGGCGGCGCTTCGGGGCACCCGGGCTCGGCCGTCAGCGTGGCTCCGGGCATTCTGTTCGACGGAGCGAACAAGTACCAGACCATGGACAACTACCAGGTGAGAAGAAGGGCTGGGGGACCTGGGGGGCGCCGCCGCCGTGACCCTGGAGAGGTGGCATCTGGGAGGAAGGGTGTAAGAACGTGCGGAGCGGAGGGCACTTCGGGGAGCTTTGGGGACCTGCTTTGGGGACCTTGGCGGCGGTGGCGTTGGGAGAGAGGTGGGCAGAAAAGGGCTGCGATGCGCCTGCGGGTTCGGGCGGGTGGGCACCTGGATGCCCAGGAGCCTCATCCTCTCGCGGCCCCCTTCCCGCAGCCCTACCCGTGCGCGGAGGACGAGGAGTGCGGCACGGATGAGTACTGCGCCAGTCCCGCCCGCGGAGGGGGCTCGGGGGCGCAGGTCTGCCTGGCCTGCAGGAAGCGCCGAAAACGCTGCATGCGCCACGCCATGTGCTGCCCCGGCAACTACTGCAAGAACGGTGAGTGCCTGGGCTCGCTCTGGACTGCCCGCACCGTCCCGCCTCTGCTCACCTGCTCTTGGGAGGACGCAGGCTCTGCTCTGAGCCGGCTGCGGGGCCGCTGATGAACGGGTACTCGGCCTGCAAGGTGGCCCCTGCACCGGCTCTGTTGCCAGTGTTGGTCCCAGAGGACAGATCGTTACCGGGGTCTTGGGGCTCTTTATTTTCCTCCGTGACCCCTCCCATGGTTGAACACGACTGCTTATCTCGGAGTGGATCCTCTCCCTAAAAAAACTTGGTCGGGGACAGCCTGGATATCATTGGAGAAAGAAGATGGGGAGGGAGGTTGGATGATACAGAGATACCCAGGGACGCACCCTTGCTGTTTACCTGGCCTGTTCGTTTCTCTTACAGGGCCTCTCAGGGCTCTACCAGGCTGGCTTCTCCTTCCTGATCCCTGTTGAGACTGTTGTCAGCCACAAGACACCGATTTACCTGTGCTGGCCATTCTTAAGGGAGCTCTTGTTATCCTCCACCCTGGCTTCTCTTCCCTACCCCCCTGCCTCCACTTCCTGCTACCTTAAAATAAGTACTCCTCCCCACAACCACAGATCCACTAAAGTTCAATGTCTCAAAGAGGTAGTAGACTCAGAGGAGACTCCAGAAATAAACTTAAGGGTGGCGGTCCTCCCGAGGACCCAGTAATACTCCAGGATGAACTAACGAGATCTCTGTAATATAGAAATTACACAGGGAAGGAACTGGTGGAGGGCGAGAGTGTCTTCTTCCACGGAGCTGGTATTGTATTTGCTTAACTCACTCTGGCAGTACTCACAGTGCACACCAAGGGCAGAGAGGTTATTTTTAAAAGCCATTTTTAAGTGACCGATTCTCATTCTCTTTCTTACCCCATGGGTGACATTAAAATGGGCAGAATTCTCACTGTCATTACCCCAGCCGGGAGGAAAGGATCTCAAATGGCTATACTGGGGACATTGCATATGACTGCATAGTGTACGCATTGAGGCTTCTAACCATCTGGGGAGTTCTGCACCAACACTAGGGAGGAAGTTGGGCTTGTGTCTAAAATCATGCCTCTTCAGCGAGGTACCTCAAGTCGGTGCAGGCACACCAGACTGCCCCTGTCACAGTTGTAGTCACAGGTTACAGCGAGGGAGGAGGGAGTTAACCACTATTTCCTGCTTCCTCAGGAATATGCATGCCATCCGATTACAATCATTTCCAACGAGGGGAAATCGAGGAAACCATTATTGAAAGCTTTGGTAATGATCACAGCACCCTGGATGGGTACTCCAGAAGAACTACACTGTCCTCCAAAATGTATCATACTAAAGGTAGGTTCAGGGACCTTGAGACTCCTTCTCTGTTGTCAGCACATCAGAAGTGTCTTTGGCATCATCTTTATGCAATAATGCAGCATTAGCAGCGACAATGTATTTCCCTTTATTGTCTCTTCTCTCCTAGGACTGGAAGGGTCTGTCTGTCTGCGATCATCAGATTGTGCTACAGGGTTGTGCTGTGCTAGACACTTCTGGTCCAAGATCTGTAAACCTGTCCTCAAAGAAGGTCAAGTGTGTACCAAGCACAGGAGAAAAGGCTCCCATGGGCTGGAGATATTCCAGCGCTGTTACTGCGGAGAAGGTCTGTCTTGCCGGATACAGAAAGATCACCATCAAGCCAGCAATTCTTCTAGGCTTCACACCTGTCAGAGACACTAAGCCAGCTGTCCAAACACAGTGGACTCCTTTATATAATATGTGCTATGAGAACCTTTTGTGACTTTTGCCAGCTCAGTCCTTAAGGATGTACAAAGTCTGTGGTTACAGTTAAGCATTCCAGTAATACCTTCTGAAAATCGGAGTGTTAAGAGCTTTGTTTCTTTATGGAACTCTCCTGTCATTGGTTGCAGTAAATTACTGTGTTGTAAATTCTCAGTGTGGCACTTAACCTGTAAATGTAACAGAACTTTTTAATTATTTTTTCTAAAGGTGCTGCATTGTCTATTGATCATCTTGTTATGTAAATTGTTGTACACATTGATTGTTATCGCAACTCTGATAAATATTCTATATTAGATTGTAATAAATAATTTTAGCTTATACTTCCTAAATGCATAACCCTTTTCCCTTTTAATTCTAGAGTCTAGAATGCAGGAACTTTTTGAATGACAAATGATAGGTATCTTAAAATTTATCATGAGAATACTAGCTTATTTTCTGAAATGTACTATCTCAGTGCTTAGATTACATATATATTTCTAGGCTGCGGTAGTCCTTGAAATAAAATTTTACATTTAATACCATGAGATGTTACAAGTATAGATAAATTGTGGCATTGTGACCTTAGAAGTGTGTGTGTGTGTTCTGCAGGGACAGAAATGTGACATATTTAAAGATAATCAGAGAAAGCTATTGACTAATGTAGGGCAATATTGGTCAATTCTTGAGTAATTTTAAAGAAAAATATATTCTTCGTTGACAAGCTCAAATGATCATGGTGTCTGAGACTTGCATTAATACTTTCAAAAATGGTTTCCAGTAAATTAATAATATCTACCCAAATGATTAATAACTATTGGGCAACGAAAGTCCTGTCAGAGCAAAGAAGTTGATAGTTGGCAGGAAGAGGGTGTGTGTGTGTGTGTATGAGTAGAAATACAGTCAGCAAGCATATGCAGATTTGGTACTGAGTACGTTAATTTGAAGTCCCTTAAATAGTATTTCATACCAGGAAGACTTGTTCTAATTACTTTCGGTTTTTAAAAGTTATTAAATAAAAACCCACAAGTCCGCCTTCATTATCTTCTTTTCATCTCTTGCTAGGTTGAGTTGAAGATTTCAAATTTTGCCTAACCTGAATTTTGTTGATTACAATAAGGCTAGGGACATATTGTTTAAAGGAAAGCCCATAGAAAATACATCAAACTGGCTTTGCATTCTTACCTGCCAACTTTGATAATGTCAAACCTAATACCAAAGCAACTGTCTCAATGTCCACTTATTCTGTAATCTACCCAAGTCTACATCACATCCCCAAAATTCTGGGTTGAAGGCACTCTGAAGGACAGTGACTGATCAACCAGGTTCCTTAAATAATGCAGATGTCCTTGCACGTTTGTTGTTTTAGCATTCCCGGAAGTGGTTCAATTTCAAGGGGCTCAGCCAAAGGGCCACAAGGGCTGGTTGGCTCTTCCCTGAGAAGAGGACTGGCAGGATGTCTGTTGTTACATTCCTTTTGTCTGGAAGTCTCAGCTTCCTCACCCTGGAGAAACTTTCTTTTTCTGCATGTGCTTGTTTTCTGAAGTGCCAGAAAGGCCCATTCTAAGGCCTGCCATCTCCAATAAAACACAATAGAGGAGAGGAAACAGGAAACCCTTTCTTCCAAAAGAAGAAAGAAGGGCCTCTGTTTAAGAGGGGAGAGTAGGAGCTTTCAAAGGGCTCGGTTATGGAATCCCTTCCTTTCTACAGGAACTGACTGTGGCCAGAGAGTTCCCCCCTCTACACATCTCGGTACATCAATCATAGTTCTAGCCCTTTTGGCTTCCCATCCAGGGATGGGGGTGGCAGAGCGACAAACCAATCAAGGAAGATCACCTCTTCTTCCTATCCAACTGAGATGTTAGGAAGAGACAAAAAGAAAGTCTGCACATTTATAAAGGTGAAACAGGCTATCTAGAAAACTAGATATTTTATTAACTTAGCTAGAAAGACGGGAAGTCAGATGCAATACAAATTCAAAAGGGGATCTTTAAGGAAGCTCCAACACTTTAGATAGTGGCTGCCTAAAATGTGTATATGATTTTACTTTTAAACAACTTACTGGAATGGAAAATATATGCACTTGGGAATGCATTCACAGGTATTTGATCAAATGGTAGCACGCTCTACATGCTGCCCCGCGTCTTGCTATTTTTTTAAAATTTTTATTTTTTTACTTTGTCTTGTAGGTCACATTCTATGTAATATGTACACAGGTGCCTCATTCTTTCTAATGATTGCCTTAGAGTACAATATGTTGGAATGGCTATACTGCAATTTATTTAAAGGGATACTTGAGAAACATTTAAATTGTTTCCAGGGGTTTTGCTATAACAAATATTGTGCCATGACTACAGAATTCTTATGTTGTTGTTATTCTTGTGCCAGAATATTTATAGGATAAGACAATGACTGATTTCTGAAGCAAAATTTAAAATAAAAAAACATGCTTTTTAGCATAAGGACTGACATGCGTAAAATGTCACGAGCCTACTTATCATGGTTGTAGTGATGATTAAACTCTTGCTAAATTGTACCAAAAGGGGAAGAAAGAAATACAGGCTTTTCCTAACAAGTTCACAATAATCTCTGGTATTCAGTTAAATATAAACTTTCTCTAATTCCTTTTATTTTAAAATAATTGTTAAATAAAATCACAAACAAGTCATTCCCCCATCCCTTTTTTTATTTTGCTAGAAGAATTAAATATTTCAATTTTTGATTAACCTGAAATCTATTGTTAAGAATGAAGATGGAGTTATATTGTTTAAAAACCACCACTACAGACATGCAGACTAAGTTTAATTGTTCATATTTCAGTATATTAAAAACAGTTTATGGATTTTTCCCATGGTTAATAAAATTGTACCAATTTAACCATAGAATTAGTAACAATTATGCACATGTATATGGCTTGTCAGGGTGGAATAAATTTTGCCCCCAATTATGCTGTTATAAATTTTATCAGGTTTAGTATTTCTAACTGCATGGTCAAATCAACATGCATTGCTACTTATGGAAATTTCAGGTGAAATTATTTAATTTTCCTTCTTTTTAAAAACTGTATAAAATTAATGTTATCATGCTACCACTTTCTTTTATAGTCTTAAAGAAAAATAGGCAATGCTACCATCAGACTTATAAAGTGTGTTCCACTGAGTTTTGGATTACAATTTTCATACCTTCTTAAAATACTACTCTGAGTACAATACCAAAGTATGATACATTACCTCCCCACAAAAAAAGGCAGCAAAACAACTAATCTATGTAATTTAGGAATATGATGTTTGTACAAGTGTGGGTCTGTCCTAATGACAATTGTTTAAGAATAGTCAATCCTGTCAATAATCTGAGACTACATTCTGGGTAATGCTGAACACCTTAATTCAATAAACATTGATGGAGCCTGTCAGCTCAGTAGACTCTATGCTGGCCTTTAGAATGATGCACACATTTAAAATTATGTCCGCTCCTTTAACATCCAAAAGCTCTCCATTTAGCAAGACAATAAACAACCTTGAGAGCTGCAGGCGGCTTGTATAATGGTTAGAGACACAGTCTCTGGAATCAGACAGACTTGGGGTAGAATCCATGGCCCCTCAGTTTCTCACTGTATGATGATACTATAAAGAGAATATCAACCTTAGAGTGTAGTGTGAGAAAAATGCATGCACTATCGTGCTACTTGGCATGATGTCTAGCTCATAGGAAGCACTCAATTTAGGTCTTTATTTTTGGACTATGAAACACTTTATAATAAGATATTATATCACACATTAAAAGCAATTAAATCAGCCTGTACGTAGGTACTCTCAAAAAGCTTCACAGAAGCTGCGGTACTTAAACCATTTTCTTCTCAAGGCCCTTTAATTCAAGGAAGATAAATCATTTAAACCAGAGAGAGTAAAAGGACACATGGATTATAGAGCTACCACTTATGAAATCAGTAAGGAAACCATTCCGCAGACTATTTCATTAACTTGCTAATGACTTCTGATCTACAGTAATTTGCACATGTATATGGGTTGTGAGGGTGGCATAAATTTCCTGTAAATGGCCTTCAGACTCAGTTCTGCTGAGGCAAATGCTTAGACTCTCAGAGACTCTGTTTCAAATCTCTGGGCAAGGGTTCAGATTGGCTCAGTTTTGACATGAGGTTCACCTCTAGTCAAATTAGCTAGATTGGCCACCTGGATGTGAAAATATAAACACAGCTGACTACATCCAATATGCTTTCAATAGGAACTTTGGTAGTTGTACAGGAAGTGTTTTGTAGAGACAGTTGCCACATATAGGTTATGAAAGATGAGGAGTTGGCAGATAGAAAATAAATGAAAGGGTATTAGGGTCTAGGAAAGGGTATCAGAGATGAGCCAGATTACAAAGCTATCAAAGTAATAATACATACTATATTTAAAAAGGGGGGAGGGATAATCCACTGTGGCTAAGTATGGGGTATCTGGAAGGAGAACTTTTCTAATTTTTTTTGGCAATTTAATTTGTTATTGAGGAAACCAAAAAAGATAACTTCATCTTCAGCAATATTATGTGGTGATAGAGTTGATGATGTGATTGAGACATTTTGTCTCAATATGTTATTAAACTCTTCATAAACATTATTATTTTTTTTTTTTTGCCAAAAATGTTGTGAAAGAATATTATTTTCCTTCCAGCAAGAGTTGTCATATCAGGGGGTGTTGGAGCTAAATTATCTTTGAAAAATTTTTTTTTGTTGAGTGATACAATACACAGCTCTCACAAATCATGGTGAATGTTTTTGTGCCCAAAAGTTATAAATTCAAATATGACAGTTTCTCAATATTAGCAAATGTAAAACCACCTTGAAGGCCAGTGATAACTGACCTCCTGTGGTTGTAAACTATTAAATTCTATTTAAAAAGTATAATTAGCAGAAGGTATGAAGCATGTCTGAGCAGGATAACCCCATATTACATTTCACAACCTTTCACACTAACTTTATCCTGATGAGCCAATATGGCTTTTAGAAAGACTCCTTATTATTGAAACATGTCACCTATCTGTGATACTCTGAAGTTCAAATGAAAAGCAGATAACACTTAGTCTTGGCACAGGTGCAGAAACTGAACTCTCTGATACTCTGCCAGTAGGAACTGCAATTGGCATTACCTCTCTGAAAGGCCGTTTTCAGATATTTTTCAAATGTGAAAACTCTTTGATGCAGCAACTCAACTTAAAGAATTTTAAGAACAGAATCATGAAATGTATTAAAAAATCTGCTTACCAAGACATTTTAGCAGCACAACTTAACAATGAATTAACTGTCCAATTAGAGAGAACTGTTTGGATAATGTAAAACATACATTGAAAGTATTTTGCAATCATCAAATGTATCTGGAAAACGTTCATCATTCCCTTTCTCAGCTCTTTTCCTTACTCTTTCCATAAGGCTCTCAATATTTTATTATTTTTAATTCTGATTATCTAAATTTTTGCAGCTATAGCCTCTAGGACTTGTACTTTTAGAACTTATGGTTAAAACTGTTAGTTATTTACCAAACCAATTCCTCTTTCCTCCTGAGCACATTTCCCAGACTCCCCTGCTATCAGGTGTGGTCTCACAGAACTGAGCGTGTCTCAGGAATTTGTCCCTGGAGTCACTGCACTAGTTTCTCACCCATCTTCTACCTCCAAGGAGATAATGACAACCCTGCAATTAGGTGGTAGAGCCTCCTGGCCCAGCCTGGGTTTCTAAATAGTAGATCGCCCCAGGTCCCCCTTCCCCATTTATGAGCAAGAGATAAACTGTAATTGTGATAAGCCACTGAGATAGAAGTTTTTTGTTTTACTTTCACTAATACACACCTCTAGCTTTACCTTCTTCCTTCCTTTTTTTCCCCTCCCAAATTCTGCCCTCTTATATGCCTAAGTCAGAAACCTACCACTGTTCTGATAAACAATAAGAGCATGAAACTGTGGATGCAAATGAATTCACATTGTTAGCATTTTAAAATATTTATTTCAGAGAGGAAGGGAGAGAGAGAGAAACATCAATGATGAGAGAGATTCACTGATCAGCCATCTCCTGCATGCCCTGTCCCCCTCAAAACCTGGGCATGTGCCCTGACCTGAATGAACCTGGTTCATAGGTCATTTGTAGGTCAATGCTCAACCACTGAGCCAAGCCAGCAGGGCTGGTATTAGCATTTAAATGAAACATGGAAAACACACAGATATCAATGACTATTTTTATTTTCCTTTTAACAACTGGGGACTTTGCAAATAAAAACCTTCTCCCAGCTAAGCAAAGCAATTGGCAGGAATGATCATGAGAATAACTTTCCAGAGCACCTTTCAGGTACTAGAGGCCATGTTAAGTGATCCGCAGAGATTTAGTTGTTCCATTCTCACAGTAGCTCTATGATTTAGGTGTGCTTATACTCCTATTTTATAGATGAGGAAACTGAGGCAAAGAAAGCTTATGATGTTTTGTTTACCTGAGATCATGTAGCTGCTAAGTGACAGAGCCAGAATTTAAAATAAGATATTCTGTTCCAAAACTCAGGGTCACTGCTAATAGGGTTGGGTATACAACTATTAAAGCTTCTGTACCCTGTTAGGCCTATAGGGCAATACAATCCTTAACAGCCATTTGGAAGCTTCCTGCCATTGGAGAATGAAAGAGCAGGAAAAACTCACTGAACACTAGGAGTCAGACCTTACAAGGAATGGAAACTGTCCTGAAGGACCGGGATGGTACATCTGCATGCCATCTATATTCCACGCCATCAGCTCAGTCCCCAAACCCACTGACCACAAGTTTCCCTCCAGTGACTGCATATAAGGACAAAACTCCAGCTCTTGGGTGCTGGCATCACCGACCCAATGTCCCCTTGGCTGGGGGCTGTGCAGCCCTTCCCTTTGAGTATCCCATCCCCCACCCCTTTCCCTTAAATAAATTTGAATTTCTTTAATCATCATTTGAGAGGGTTATTTAGCCTGCCCACCCCACACCCTCCACCATGCTAATCTTCCATGTTCACCTTTTATACTACTTAAGTTGTTTAACAGCTATTTTAAAAATAGGCTAAAGATTGATCTGGTGACTTGGAAAAACTCAACATTTCAAGTTTCTTCATTGAGAATGTGTTTGAAATGTATTGCTCTGTGGTCTTGTGTGTTTAAGATAAAAAGACAACAAGTAAAAGATTAGATTTGTAAAATTGTGAAAGTAACCTGTTTTATAGTTAAAAGTAGTATAATCTCTTTCTTAGAGACTTAAAGCAATCTTTCCTTGGAAATAATCTGCTGACATCACTATTAGATTTTTATGCTATTTCTCTCATCCAAGAGAATGCTTTCTGCACATTAATATTATGATACAAACTATATTATAAAATTTTTGCATTTAAAGCTAGTTGCCGAGTCACCTATGCAAGTGCCCTGTTTCATAAATGTTGTTTTTGTGTTCTGATTATAGTTACCTTTTCTTTAAGTCCATCCTTCAAATTATACCTTGTGTGGTGTCAACTGCATTTATGGTTACCATTTGCTATTTATTAACAAATGAGGGCTGAGTGGTTTGAACATCCAGAAGAAGAAAACAAAAAGTCTGGTATAATTATATCATGGACTCATCCTAAGAAGCTGGAAATAGCTGAGACACACACAAGGAAGATCCCGAAATGGAGTAAGTGACTGTTTTCCTTAGAACACAAAATTGATGAATGCAAAGCACTGAGGCAGAACTTGGAGTCAGGGTTGACTTTTTGCCTCATTTTAGGCCTTAGGCTGGTGCCAGGCACAAAGTGAGGGCTTAACAAGTGGTTGTTGTGTTACAACTGTGCATCCATCCCAGTGAGGATGAGCTTTCAGTGTGTCCTTGTGTGAAAACTATTTCAGTCCACGTGTTAATTCAGGATGCTGTAATTACACCGCATGGTGGTATGTCCTGTGCCTTCAGGAAGGGATTTTTCCAGGCCAATTTAGGTTCAAGCAGAGGTCAAAGTATTGCATTTTAGTCCTATATATGCTCCTGATTATATTTCAAAAGGGACAATCATTTTATAGCTTTCTTAGACAAATGGTTCCTAAACTCATCTCATCATCTGAAATATCTGGGCCCCTTCCAGTAACTACTGAATCAAAATCTCTTGGGATTGGGCCTCTGCACTTGTGATTTTTAAAGCTCTTTTTATTGTGATTGATATTGGGCATCTAATTTTGGAACCTACTGCTACACATACTTTAAACAAAATGCTTTACTCCCAACAGAATAGCTATATAGGGGTATGTGGAAAGAAAGAAACTGTTGATTGAAGGCTCAGACAGCAGGATATGGCTGAAATCTTAATGCTTGGGTGCATGTATCATTTCATGTGATTCTTTCAACAACCCTAAACAGGTATATATAAATGTTCACTTTAACAACAAGGCAATGAGATGAGGAGTGCCAAGAGTTCCTAACTGATGTCCTTGATGTCACATTGTTAGTAAGTATCTGAGAGGTAGGTTTTAAAAAAAGTTTAGCAAGATATAACTTATTACCTGAAGATACTCATACTAGCAAGATCTTGTGAAGTACTAGTTAAATGATCTATTAACAGAAATGTATAGTCTGAGTTAGGACTCACACATTAACACTGTGAATATTGCTGTGTGCTTGCAAACTTCAAAATATGTTCTTCCCAGAGCATATAATGCAATTTGAAGATCAGTAGTTTTCAAACCAATAGGAAAAAAAAAATCAATGAAACTAAGAGCTTTTTTGTTTTTGTAAAGATAAACAAAATTGCCAAACTTTTAGCTAGACATACCAAGAAGAAAAAGAAAACACTCAAGTAAAATCAGAAATAAAATAGGCCTAAATAAAATCAGAAATAAAGGAAGACATATTACAACTGAAACTGTAGAAATATAAGAATATTAAGAGACTTCTGTGGGAAAAGATGCTCAACATCACTAATCATCTTTAAATGTAAATCCAAACCTCAATGAAATATCACCTCACGCCTGATAGAATGGATGTCATCAGAAAGATAAGAAATAACTGTTGGTTTGGATGTGGAGAGAAGGGAATACTTATGCACTAGTGGTATGAATGTAAATTCCAGTTACAATGGAAAACAGTACGGAGATGCCTCAAAAATTAAAAATAGAAATATCATAATCCAGCAATTATACTTTTGGGAATTTATTGAAGAAAATAAAAACACTAATTCAAAAAGAATATGCAACCCCATGTTCATTTCAGCTTTTTTTATAATAGTCAAAGTGGGGAAGCAACCTAAACAACTTCAGTGTCCATCAGTGGATGAATGAATAAAGTAAATGTTAGAAAAAAAGAAAAATATATATAATTCAGGTATAAAAACAAATGAAATCTTGTCATTTGAGACACCATGGATGATCTTGAGGGCATTATTCTAAGTGAAGTAAGTCAGACAAAATGAAAAAAAAATTTATGATCTTACTTATATGTGGAATCTAACAAAACAAACACATACAAAAAAATCCCACACAAAATATAGATACAGTGGACAAAGGGTTGGTTGCCAAGGGAAGGAAGAGATAGAATGGGGAAAGGGAAACTAAACACTATAACCTTCCAGGTATTAAAGAAATAAGTCATGGGAATGTAATGTACAGCATGGTGACTATATAGTTAATAATACTGTATTGAATATTTAAAAGTTGCTAAGAGTAGATCTTAAAAGTCCTCATCATGAGGGGGAAAACAAAACAAAACACTATATGTGGTGATGGATGTTAACTAGATATATACAAACATCAAATCACTTATTTTGCACACCTGAAACTAATATAATGTTATATGCCAATTATACCTCAATTAAAAAAAAAACACAGAAAATGGGAAGGAACAGGTGAGGAGGAAAGGGAAGACTTTCGTCAGCTTAACTCGGGGCTTCAGAATTTATAATTATAGTGGCCACTGATTGATTCTATTAAAATGTTTTTTTCTTGGCTGATGACAGGCTGCCTTTTTCAACTCAATTAATCTGGATTAAGGCAACTGCATTAACACAAAAGAGAGATCTGAACACAGATAAAAAGATTGAATATATGTTATCACTCAGTGTTTCTTAACCCACAACAAAACAACTACAGTCTATAGTTGTCTTCTAATAGCAAATACACCAAATTTTGTTTTAAGCAAGCTACAAAACCAGCCCCAGGCATCGCCAGCGGAACTGTAAAACAGGTGGCACACCTGACTTGAGTCTCACTTCAGAGGAGAAGCCCAATGAAGACTCCTGAACCCCCACGCAGTGTTCCTGAGGCCTAAGGTTTTCCCCTTTATAGTCATCCCCTACCTCTGACCAGTTTTCTCTGTCCCAGAGTACCAAGGCTGGGGATGAGGTGGCAAAAGTAAGGAGCAAGTTGACACTGTCACTCATGGTGAATTGTAAAAGCTAGGGTGCAAGTTCACTGGAAACTTAAGGTCACCACTGATTATGACAATTAAGTTTAGAAAAACTGCTTAGGGACTAAAGCAATTCTGTAATAGTTAAAATAAAGTTCCCTCCTCACTTCTCAACCCTCCAGACAAAATCCCAACCATCTGGTTTCAAGAGCCGAATGGACCCCTGAGTTCACAGGTGGAAAACCAGACCCACCAGAGCTGGAGGACTTACCAAAGGCGCCCCGCCTGGAGGTGGCTGTTCACGAAGAGGCCCAGACGCAGGTTCTTGGGACCCCCGGTAGGAGCATCAGGAGGGAAGACGGGAAAGAAATTGGGAATAGGGAAGCTGGACTCTTGAGGAGGTGGGAGAGGGACCTGGAAAAGCCAGGGTGGCTGGGCCAGACCTCGTCCTTCTTAAGGCATAGCTCTTGGAAGGTTCTCCCCGCCCCATTTAAATGTCTCTTGATTACACCTGAAGCCAAGTCAGGTCATTCCCATTTATGGAGTAAAAAGGAGAACTGACAGGATTTATACAAGCCATTCTGCCTCTCTGCCGAAGTGCTTCTGGGAAAGGTTAGAGGGGTTTCCTCATCTTGACAAAAGAAAGCTTTTTCACTGGGTTTCTAGTGTGAGCACACATTTCTCAGCTACCTCTGGTCCCAGACCTCAGCTCTTTTATCACACACACATACACATCTTCAAACAACCCCACTAAAACAAAAATAACAGTGAGATCTGTGTCTAAATGGACATTTAAAAGCTTAAAAACCATTGAACTCCTCAAAAGATTGTGTCTTGAAATCTTTGAAATTAGAGAATGTCTAATTTTTTAACATCCACTGTCATAGACCTTTTGTGTTCCTTTTCTTTTTTAATGAATGAACAGACACATAGCCCATCATGGTGAAACCTAGCTCAGTGGCCCCCAGGTGACACAGGCCTGCTGCAGAAGGCACAGCACAGTACATAGAAAGTTGCTTAGGTACCAGAGGGGGGGCAAAAAACCCAACAGTAAACCACCTGCTTAAGCTGATCTCTAGTGTCTTCTAATTTCTTTGGACTCTAGTCTTTTAAATAATTGAACCTTGATCTCATTTGAGGTGGGGAAATACACACAGGTGGCCTAACTTCTAATTATTTCATTTCCAATGAAAGGCACAGGTGTCAAAGTCTTAAGGTTTGTGGTTCTTCCTTCAGTGTACTAAGTCTTTTTTTTTTCTTTTAAACAAAATACCAACTACCCTGTTAATCCAAAGTGATGTCTGTGGCTCCTTTTACCCTGCACTATCACTTACACTACCTCTCTGGATTTTCTCATTTGCTGTGGCTGTGTTGAAAGCTTTTAATGTTTCTTAGGATCTGGGTTCTCAGTAGTCGTTGAATCACCTGAGCTACTCTAAAAACTACAGGCGTAACCTCAGAGATGTTGTGGGTCTGCTTGGAGAGCACCACAGTAAAGTGCGTATTGCAATAAAATGAGATGTAATCTTTTTGCTGCTGGAGGTTTTGCCTTCCATTTGTAAAAACAGATGTGAAAAGCAATAACACGAGGTATGCCTGTAGTGATGTCCATGTCCCACCCATGGAGATTATGATGTAATTGGAATGCAGTTTTTTTCTTTTCTTTTTTTTAAGTTCTGCAGGCGATTCCAATGTGCTGCAAAGTTTGAGAGCTACTATTCTAGGAAGTGGAATCTGATCCTGGTTTCCTCATCCAGTGCCCAAAGCTGACTTTCTTTGTCTTCCATCTGACCGTGAATATTTGGTTGGTTTTGCTTTTCAATGAGAGTACATAGCAGGAGGGAATTGTCCACTTAGCGCACCAGTGGAATGTGTTATATGAACTTACTGCATTTACTTTAAAAAAAAAATATATATATATATATATGATTCTTTACAGAGAGGGAGAGTGATAGACAGGTAGAAACATAGATGCTGCCTCTTGTACACTCCTACTGGGGATGTGCCTGCAACCAACATGCATGACCTTGACTATAATTGAACCTGGGACCCAATGCTCTATTCACTGAGCCAAACTGGTCAGTGCTGCATTTACTTTTTATATGGAATGGGCTTGGGGCTTGCATTATGGAAATACTACAGGATATGCATTTACTATACAGGGCAGAAGATGCCAGAACCCAACTGTGTATCCAGTTATGCAAACAAATGAAATAAAATGTTACGCATACTCAGGGAGAACCAGACCTGCTTCTAATTCTGGATCTAAGTAATATTAGAATCTGAACGCCACCAATGAATACATAATGAGAATACGAGCTTGTCTCTTTTAATCAGGAATAATGATGCAAAGTATAGTAAAACTGTGTTAACTGAGGATTCAGACTTTGTATTTCTGAAATGGTCTAGATATATTTTACTGAATTTAAAGTGACGTTTTAAAAAAATTGTGGAATTTCTTAAAATAAGAAGAATTCAGACTAAAATCACTGTTTAAAAATGGTTTAATGAAATAAAAACTCTGGAGTATCTACATTTTAAATAAATCTTTTTATTAGTTACTGGATAAACATCCTATTATAGTAATAGAAACCAAATTAAAAAAAAATTAAGAGACAGCCATAATATCTCTACAAAGCATAGTATTTTCATAGTTGTAGTTTCCAGGTCTATAGCCAAACATTTTACCAATAATTCCTATAGGCAAAAATTCTCTTTCTGACAATGACACATTTTTATAGGCTTCTTAAACTTTTTATAGATGTTTCATTTCATTTATTAATACTTATATCTTAGTTTATAAGATACTGTGCTTGAAAAATTAAGAGTAAAACCCATTAAAAACAAGCAAAACAAACAAACAAAAAAAGTTCCCCAAACTAAACAACCAAACTAAAACAAAACACTTCCCAGTTTCTAAGAATTAGTGCAGTTTTGCTATAGTTTAAGATATGCTAAATTTTGGACTTTATTGCTTATTATCTTTCATCTAATTTTCTAATTCAAAAGTGATGTATGAATATATTTTTTGTTGTAAAAAAATGGAAAATGTTATAAATTGGAAGTCTTCCATCATGATTTCCTTCCCTTCCCCCAAAGTCTTTCACTTTTCCAGTTATAACTCTTGTGTTTTATATCTATCCTTCTTGAAGAAATGGGACAATCCTCTATTGTCTTTGCTTTGTTTTTTTACCCACTAAATGTGTCTTGGAGAATATTCAAAATGAAATGTATGGACGCTTGCCACATTCTTCTAATAAAGGTTTCATACTATTCCTCAGCACGGATGTTCCTAGGTTATTAATCATTTCCCTAATCATGACCACATGCTTCTTATTTTGCATCCTTCCAAGCAATGTAATGCTAAACATTCTTGTATATGTCTTTGTGCATATATACAAGTTTTGCTTAAACGAGTCTTTAACTTCAACGTTAGATAGATATTGCTAGTTGCCTTTCCATAGTCTCCGTCATATTACATTTATACTATCAGTATTTGCAAAGGGACTCGATCCCTTGCATCTTTCTCAGTGGTAGTTATGACCAAGATTTAAGTTTTAATAAATGAATTGGCCAAACAGCTCAGATATTATTTGATCAGCTTTTCCTCACTGTTTATCATTATTTGGATTTTTTTAAAATTGTCCACTCATATTTCTTTTCTGTCTTTATTACAGAATTGAACTCTCTAATTTTTTTTTTAAATAGCTGGTCTGTTGGTCTCTATATCAGCATTCTAATTATATCACCAATCTCCTTGGCAGGATTTTCAAATTTCTACCAGGAACAAACACACAGTTGTTTACTATAAAGCAACAAATTGTCTGATGACATTTCTCTCGATTTCACAATCCTACTGATGATGTGATTGTTCCGCCAAGTGGGCTGCCTATATCAGAATCACCTTGGTGCTTAAATTAGATATAAACTACATAGCCTTTGGGTGAATCACAATTTCTGGTGGGAAGACAGGAGATTTGCATTTTAAATAAATCTTCCAGAAAACTTCTACGAATAGTATATTCATAAGTAATAAATTAGACATGCATTGGACTTAAATTCATTTTTATAAAAAGCAAAGGCTATGTGGATTGAAGATGACATAAATTCAGAAATTGCCATGGGGAAAAATGACACATTAAAATTAGTAACATTCATGAGATCTCTCCAAGTGGAAAATAAGTGGGACAGTTAAAAATTCACATTTAAAAACGTAATAATAGCTTGCTTCCTGTGAGAACTGATCGATTAATTACTATTTGTTTCCATAATTAATAGAAACATTATAATCTCAGAGACAATCTTTCTTTTTTAAAAAGGGGGCTATTAATGTAGCAGGCTAATTGCTAGCAGACTTCCCATATATGAAAAAGAGGTCCTGGAATGAAGGAAGGGATGCTGAGATCCAAATCCAAGCTTGTGATGGAATATCATGTTCTGGGTCAGACAGACAAAGAAGGAGGCCTAAGGGACATCTACAGAGCAGAGATGTCACTGAGGACCAGAATGAGGGGTCAGGGGAGTGATGGTGAAAAGGAAGACTAAGAAAACATCGTTTAAAAATAGAAAGGAAGGAAAGAAGGAAGGAAGGAAGGAAGGAAGGAAGGAAGGAAGGAAGGAAGGAAGGAAAGAAGGAAGGAAGGAAAGAAGGAAGGGAGACTGGGATGGAGGAAAAGCATAATAAGAACAATCCAGTAGGAACACATTGAAATTCTTTAATTAATAATGATTGGTTCGTTCCCATGAAAATAATTGGATATTTTTAAGCCTTTTATTGTGATAGATTTCTGTGATTTTTGACGAACATTTTGGTAGCTGCTGATATTCATTTACAGTTCTGTTCCAATTCTTAGCAAACAGTTTCATATGTACATCATCAGTTGTTATTTTTATTATTACAGATATTTTCACTTGATTACCTTAGAAATTAGAAAATATTTAAAAGTGGAAGCAAGCTTTTGAAACAAGAATGGCTGCTGTCAATGTTATCATAAACTTCCAGTCATCTTCATTTTTTAGCCCTTATTTTTTATTTATTGATTAAGGTATTACATATGTGTCCTTATGCCCCCATTGTTCCCCACCCCCCGATTGTGCCCTCACCCCCCTAGTAGTCTGTGTTCATTGGTTATGCTTATATGCATGCAAACAAGTCCTTTGTTTGATCTCTCCCCTTTACTCCCACCCTCTCCTACCATCCCTCTGAGGTTTGATGGTCTGATCGATGCTTCTCTATCTCTGGATCTGTTTGGATCTGGGTTTTTTTTGTTTGTTTGTTTATTTGTTTGTTTGTAAGTTTATGTTGTTCATTATATTCGCAAATGAGTGAGATCATGTGATTTTATCTTTCCGGACTGACTTATTTCGCTTAACATAATGCTCTCCAGTTCCATCCATGCTGTTGCAAATGCTAAGAATTCCTTCTTTTTTACCTCGGCATAGGATTCCATTGTGTAGATGTACCACAGTTTTCTAATCCACTCATCTACTGAAAATCTCAGACATATGCCAAAGCAATATCTGCACCAATTCTGCTTCTAAGGCAAAGGAAACTAAAGAGAAAATAAAGAAATGGGACTACATAATATAAAGCTTCTGCACAGCAAAATAAATCATCAACAAAACAATAAGAAAACCCACTGCATGGGAGAACATATTTGCCAATGTTATCTCCAATAAAAGTTTAATCTCTAACATTTACAGGGAACTCATGCAACTTAACAAAAAGAAGGTAAACGATACAATCAAAAAATGAGCAATGGACTTAACTAGATACTTTTTGAAAAAGGATATACTGAAGGCCAAGAGACATATGAAAACATGCTCAAAGTCACTAATCATCTGAGAGATGCAAATAAAAATGACAATGAGGTACCATCTCACACCTGTCAGAATGGCTATCATCAAAAAATCAACAAATAACAAGTGCTGGTGAGAATGCGGAGAAAAAGGAACTCTTGTGCACTGCTAGTGGGAATGCAGACTGGTACAGCCATTGTGGAGAACAGTATGGAGTTTCCTCAAAAAACTAAAAATGGAGCTCTCATTTGACCCAGTGATTCCACTTCTAGGAATATATCCCAAGAAACTAGACACACCAATCAGAAAGAATATATGCACCCCTATGTGCATAGCAGCACAATTCACCATAGCTAAGATTTGGAAACAGCCTAAGTGTCCATCAGCCCTTGTTACTTTAATATGGATTTCCCAGTGACCCAGATATGATGATAAATGCCCTGAACATATTAGATAGAAAATATATATTCTAAGTGATTGTATTGAACAAAGTCTTAAGTCACCAAATATGAAGTGTGAGGAAATTGTAATAAGTATTTTTTTTAAATAAATTTCATCTGGAAGCTTTATCTCTCTTCTCCAATAGGAAGCAACAGCTCCTAGACATAATATGCAATGCTAGAAGCATGTATAGAAAGATTATTGCCATGAAAACTGAAAGAGAAAAAAAAAAGATAATTTCTATTGATTGAGAAAAATCACAATAAAACATTCATTTTTTTCAGCTAAGGGTTCTTATGAGTCAGGCCACACATAGGCATAGAAACTCCAGCAAGTTCACTAATTCTAATTTCATGCATTTATCACTTCACAGCTAAAAGAGTATCCAAAACATTTATTGATTCTGTTGCCATATTTTAAATTTCATCGATGATGTAAGTATGTTTAGTGATAACCTTGAACTTCTAATTATAGGCTAATCTTGATTGTTATTTGGCTTTCATTATTAAGTTTATAAAATAAATGCTGTTAAGTTGCTTTCAAATGCTTCTGAGTTAAAAGCACTTTAATGGATGCTGCGTATTCCTGGATTTAAAGTCTAAACCAGAACTAGTTATTCTAAAAATTGTTAATTCCCACTATAATTTTTACTTTATAAAATCTCATACTAACTCCTATATTGTTGTGAAAGGTAATTCTCTTGAACTAAAAACAAAGAGAGGGTTTATGGATAATCCTTTGTTATATAATAAAGGAAAGATGATATAAAGTTTAAAGAGTAATGAACTCTCTTTGGTGTACTCATTTCACTAAATTGAAGTAGAATAAGAATTAGACCGTAAAGAAATATGCTATAATGATGATGTATTGGAGAATCCTATGTATTATAGCAGAAAGAACATGGGCTTTGTTGTCACAGAGGTTCAAATTTTGACTCTACTTATGGTAGATATAAAGAAGGATGAGTGACCTAACTGGTTTGACTCAGTGTATAGAGCATCAGCCTGTGGATGAAAGGTCCTGGTTTTGATTCCAGTCAAGGGTATGTACATTGGTTGTGGGCACATCTACAGTGGAGGTGTGCCAAAGGCAGCTGATCGATGTTTCTCTCCCATTGATGTTTCTAACTCTCTATCCCTTTCCCTTTCTCTCTGTAAAAAATCAATAATATCTCTATCTATCTATCTATCTATCTATCTATCTATCTATCTGATGGGAAAACCTATCTGCATAATTGTTGTCGGAATATATGGGAACCTCTTTCACATCTCTCGTGGTTCAGGTTTCCGATTCAGGGTTCGGGGTCTGGAGGAGGCCACACGCAAATGAAAAGAGAGACTAGAAAATTATTAATTTGGGAATATTAGGGGGCCAGGTGGGAGCCTTCCTCTAGTGGAAAGACTAACACCTACTCTGGCCTTGCTATCCCTTTTATTAAGACTATGGGATACACCCATAGCCTTTAGGCAAGAAATTCCAATAACAGAAATTTACATAAGACAAACAAGTAGAGGATGCTTCAGCTAACAATGTTTCAACTAAACAGTGAGTGATTAACTCTGATCTTTCAGAGCAATTAAGGTTGGCCTGTCTTCTGGTTTCCTGTCCACATCTTTCTATTAGTGAGACAATGTTTTGTTTCTGGCAGGAATACATAAGAATGAGTTAATATATATGAAAACAATGAGCATGGCCCTTGCTAAAGGCTAGTGGTAATTAACTCTTTATCAAATGCTATCTTCTATCTTCAGGCATGTTTTTAATTCTCACTTGAGGGTTTTGGGGTTTTTTTAGTTGATTTTAGAGAGAGATGAAGGGAGAGGAAGAGAGAGAAATATCGATTGGTTGCTTCCCGTAAGTATCCCACCTGGCCATTGAACCCACAACCTAGGTAGGTGCCCCAACTGGGAATGGAGCCTGCAACCTTTTGATGTAGGGAACAATGCTCCAACCAACTGAGCCACCTGGCCACAGCTACCCTAGGATTTTAATGGACTTATTTCTTTCAAACCAATCTACAGTGTAGGTGTTATCATTATTATGCACATTTTAGGTAACTTTCCCAAGCTCAGACAACTAGTCAGTGGGAGACAGAAGCAGTTTGAATTGAGAATTCAAGGCTTTGGACCTTAACCAACTTTTCTCATATGACAGGATCAAGTGGAGAAGCATCTCAAGGTTCTTGGCTAAAATCTGTCTCCACCTTTATCACTTACAACCTTTGAACCTTAGGCAGTTACTTAAATTCTCTAAACACTTCTTTCCCCCCCCCGCTCATCCTCATATTAGGAATAATAGTATCTGTTATATAGTAATGTTACAAAGTTTAGGTAATCAGCACCCTAACTCTACTTATGAAGTACCTCTGAAATTCTGGAACACTACAAGTACTCAATAGCTAGATTAATATGTGATTTTCAAAATGTTAATCTTAAACAGTATTAATATTTTTCCAAGACTCTACACTTTCCCTTCAGCTTTTCTATTTTGGAAAAGTTGAAAAAATAGTACAATAAACATCTTTTACTTATATTTATAACTAAACTCTTTACCATTTTATTTTTCTCTTTCCTATGCATATTTTTTGGAAGTATGTAAAAGTAAATTGCAGACATGATGCCATGTCCCACCCCAAATTATTCAGGAAATGTTAATTTCCCCCAAATTATTCAGGAAATGTTTATTTCCTCCAAATGGGAACATGCTCCTACATAACAGGAATAGCATTATCAGACCCAATAGAGTTCACCTAAATAAATAATATTACCTAATATGCAATCTGTAGTCACACTTCCCCAGCTGCCTCCCAAGTAACCTTTATTGCTTTTACTTTTGATTCTAAATTAATGAAAATCTTTTTTTTTTCCATTTGGTTTTCATGCCTTTTTAGTCTCTTAATGGTAGGGTGTCCTGCCTTCAATTTGTAGAAAATGCCAACATGGGGAAGCTGCTCCACTTCTTTATTTTTCTTGACACTTTAAGGAGAAGTTTAAGAAGAGGCCAGGCCTGCCTGGCCGATGTGGATCCATGGTTCAATGTCATCCCATGCACCAATAGGTCACCCATTTGGTTCCCAGTCAGGGCACATGCCCAGGTTGGGGGCTCAAACCCTGGTTGGGGATATGTGGGGGAGGCAGCAGATTGAATTCTCTCCCATCAATGTTTCTCTATCTCTCTCCCTCTCTCTTCTTCTCTTTCTGAAAACTCATTTTTTTTTTTTTAGAAAAAAAGGCTATTAATCTAATCATTTACTTGTGATGGTTTCTGACTAAACATTTTTGGCAAATGTACTATATAGGTGGTATGACTTCCATCAGGAGGCCCATAAGATCTGTCTGCTCCATTACTAATTACTTGGTTCTGGTGGTGTCCTCAAGATCTTTCCAATGTAAAGTCACCCTTTGCCCTTATGATCAGTAAGTAACCTGAGGAATGACAATTTGAGATCATGTGAATAACCTGTTCCTAACAACTTCTCAGGCAAAGGGGTTTCATATCCATTGATGATTTTTGCCAGAGGTGTCACGATGTTTTTAAAAAAATATCTATTTTTTCTAGCACTCTGTATTAAAATGATCTAAGACTTGTAAAAGTCCAGTAGCAACAAGCATACCCTATTGGGCAGATCTTGATTTATAAACATCAACTATCTCCTAGGGAAAACATGATGGGGAGGGGACACTCTTTTTAAGAAATTTTTGATTCTAAACCAGAAGGAGCTCAAACACTAATGGGGACACATCAGAAGGACATAGCAATCTACCCAGAGGGGCCCCCACCTGCCACATTTGAGCATCAAAACAAAAGTTACCATATTATTCAATAGGGACACACTGTGTAGAAAACAATGAGTATAATTTGAAAATAAATGAATTTAGTGTTTTAGGGGACTTTGTTAGCCACTGTCTTTTTGAAATTTGTGGTTAGAGATTATAGAACAGTTTCTGGTTTGCCTTATTTTTACCCTCCCTATGAAGGGTGGGGGTGGGGGAAGAAGCTAATTTTATTAACATGTGGTCTTAAGACTTCCAAACTGTTATACTGAGCACAAATATTTTTCTTTTGATTTATTTATTTACTTATTTATTATCTTTATTGTTTAAAGAATTACAGATGTCCTCTTTTCCCCATTGACCCCTCTCTCACTCCTCCCCCGTAAGGCCTTCCCCTCACTATTGTCTGTCTGTGGACTATGCATATATGTATATAAATTTTTTGGTTAATCTCTTCCTGCCCATTCCCCCTCTGAAATAGGTGAATCTGTTGCATGTTTCAATGTCTCTGGATCTGTTTTGTCATCAGTTTATTTTGTTCCTTAATATATGTATTTTATAATTGATTTTAGAGAGAGTGGAAGGAGAGGGAGAAAAATGCCTTCTGCATACCCCTCCCCTCACCAGGGACATAAAAGCCTCAAATTTGGGCATGTATATATCCTGACCTGAAATCATACCAATGACCTCTTGGCCCACTGCGTCACTCTGGTCAGAATAGATTGCACAGATAATTGAATTCATGAGATACTTGTCTTTCTCTGACTGGCCTATTTCACTTAGTACAATAGTCTTTAGGTCCCTCCGTGATGCTTCAAAGGGTAAGAGATCCTTCTTTTTTATAGCTGCGTAATATCCCATTGTGAAATATTTTCAAATAGTTGAAAACTTCTCTCTCTCTCTCTAATTTGAAACCAACATTATAGGCTAATAGTAAAATTTTTGAGGCTGAATATTGAAATATATTACAAGTTGGTAGGAAAGGTAAATCATGTATCCAAAGGAATAGAAAAAAAGCAAAGCAAACCTGCTTCAGAGAAGGTGCCAGCTGGAAGCAAAATTCCAATCAGAGGGGTTTTAACTGAAAATAATTTAGTGAAGAAGCCAGTCAGAGCTGTGGGCAGAACTGAGGGATCGCTGAGGAATGGTGGGAAATATTCCTCAGCAGGAAAGAATGGCAGGAAGCCATGGTGCTTCCTCACCTTGAAGGAGAGCTAGAGTACTGTGAGAGCCAGAGCCATGAATAGGATGTGCCCAGGAGGACAGAGACAGGGAGAAAGGGAGGGGGAGAAATATTCACAAAGTTTGGGAAATGCTAATTTAGTGTGCTTGTGTGTATGTTATAAAACAGCAGTAATAAATAAGAAGAAACCCGAACTCAGGGACTTTGCTCTCAGTGGAAGGTGAAGAACTAAATGCTGGAATGGAAATATAGTGAGAGGATAATCTAGGATGGTTTTCATAATGCTCAAAAGCTGAGGGAATAGAAAAATACAAGGTGGTTATAAAATCTGCAAGAGTAGATTACCACTTATTGGAATGCATCCTCAATAAAATGTACATTATGTATTCCCTTGTGTTTCTAAACCTGGTATCTACACTGTTGAGTCCAACAAATTCAGCCAGTAATTGCCTTGGAATGATGTAGGGGACAATAATGAATGCTATAAAAATATTATGGTATTTCCAACCACTAAAATGAGAGAGAGAGAGAGAGAGAGAGAGAGAGAGATAAAGATAGGAGAGTCCTATCTTTACCAAATTCTGGCTCTGTCTCCTATTTGAGAATTGCATTCTGTGATGCACTCCTAAGACCCTATGATAAAATTTATTTTTTCTCTCTTTTTGCCTGAACAAAAATCCTGATTAATACCAAGAATTAGAAAAAAATTTTCTTTTTGCCTGAACAAAAGTCCTGATTAATACCAAGAATTAGAAAAAATGTTTGTTCTGTGCTTCTATCTCAGAATCAGAAAAAGTAAAATTTTGGCTAGTACCACCTTAGTCTTCCTTTCCATTACTTGCAAATATATGACAGAAAATATTAAGAGCAAGGTAGGACTTTATATATTATTAGCTATTACAAATTACTTCATTAATTTGTAATTCAGAAAGCAGAAAAGTGTCCGTCCTCCTGAGAACCCACCATAGGCTGCATTTGCCTGGATTTTCAGAGCTGAGTATAAGATGCTCAGAATATAAATCCTGTCACTATGTTAAAGCCATAACAATGCTGATAATAATAATGAGCACTAAAGATTTCCTTTGAAGTCATTAAGATTTCCTATGAAGAAGCTACTATAGAGCAGTGCTTAAATTGTTGAATAGACATTTTTACATTGATTCCTCACAACTGTCCTATAAAGAAGGTAGTTATTAGCTCCATTTTACAGATTAGGAAAGTTAAGCTCAAAGACATCAGGTCTCACAGCACGTAAATAGTAGAACCAGAATTCAATCATGAACATTTTGAGTCCAGAGCGTATACTCTTCAGGGTTAAGTTACACTGCCTGCCACATCCTACTGTACAGCTCATGAGTTTGCACAGCAATCCCTTGGATCCATTGAAGGTTCGGTTTCAGACCACCATAACAAAGCAAGTATTAGAATAAAGCTAGTTGCAATGTTTGCTGGTGGGATGTTCCGCCTTCAATTTGTAGAAAATGCCAACATCTGTGAAGTGCAATAAAACGAAGTACAATCAAAGGAGGTATTTAACACAGCAGCTAGGGGAGAACTTGATTGAGGGATAAGCTTCAGAGGGTACTTTGACGCAGTGTCTAGGATTATCTGAGAGGTGAAAGATCTTTTAGGGATGTCATCACAAATGCCCTGGGCTAGAGGGCAGAGTACTTTTACAGAGACAAGTATTGCCTTAAAGTGGTTGGCTGGCTATGCCATAAGACTTATAAAGATGGGTGTTCGAGACCATAGGGTATTAGAGAGTATTTGGACTCATCCTGCAATATCCCATAAATTGGAAAGTACAAAGATGGAGGTTGGAGGGAGAGGAGAAAGGAAGAAAATGGAGATTGCAAAAGCTTAGGGAAAAAAGTTCCTGCCCTTTACAGGGTTAGCACTGTGCTCAAGAAGCGTAATGAGAATACATCAGAAGATGTGAAGTGACTGGTGAACAGCTGAAGACCATTGGAAATTGTGTGAAGTAAATTCCTGGTGAGGTAGGCATTGGCAAAAGGAGAAAACAAAAAGTGGGAGGCTTGGAAGTCATGGAATAATAAGTCCTGATTAATACCAAGAATTAGAAAAATGTTTGTTCTGTGCTTCTATTTTAGTATCAGAAAAAGTAAAATTCTGACTAGTACCACTTTAGTCTTCCTTTCCATTATTTCCAAATATATGAAAACAAATATTAAGAACAAAGTACAGTGGTACCTCGAGATAGGAGTTTAATTCGTTCCATAACCTTGCTCGCATATCAACTTGCTCGTATCTCAAAGCAAATTTCCCCTTTGAAATTAATTGAAATGCTGATAATCCGTTCCAGCCCCCAAAATGCCACCCCAGTTGTCCTTGTTACGTTTTTGAATAAGAAAAATGTATTTATAAATGACAAATATTGTATAAAAACATAATAAAAGAGAATGTAAAGGAATAAACTGGTTTTATAAAGTGTATTTACCTACTCATTACACTCTTAATGCTACACTTTATCCTTAAACTGAATGTAACTTAACTAATCTTCACTGAACTTAATTGCTACTGGTCTTTGCATTTTTGGCCGATTTAAAAAAAAACGTGTCCAAGAAGGTTTGCCTCTTCCTCCCTTTCAGAATGTTTCTGAAATGGGTGAGGCAAGTTTCATTGAACAGCTCAGATGCACGACCAGTAGCAACTTTTTCGGGGTGTTTCTTTTCCATGAAGTGTGACACCCTCTCCCACATTCCTAAGATCTCCTTTATCTCACTTGAGATCTCCTCCACCTCTGGCTCCTCCTCAAAACCAATTTCTTGGAGAACCTCCGCATGTTGCTGAGACTGCAACTCTTGTAACTCCTCCGTGGTGAGTTCCAGAGAGTGCTCCTCGACGAGCTCATTCACGTCTCTCTCATCCACCTCCAGGCCCATGGATTTCCCAGAGACACTATCTCCTCCTCCACTGGCATCTTGGGTTCGAATCCTTCGAAGGTCCTTTGGGCTATGGCTTCAGGCCACAGCTTCTTCCATGCAGAGGTCAAAGTCCTCGTTGTAACACCCAGCCAGGCCTGATCAATAATTCTGAGGCATATCACGATGTTAAAGTGGTTCTTCCAGAACTCTCCAAGGGTGAGGTTTGTGTTCTCCATCACCTCAAAGCAGCGCCAGAACAGGTGCTTAATGTACAGCTTTTTAAAATTAGAAATCACCTCCTGATCCATGGACTGCAGGATAGGAGTGGTGTTGGGAGGTAGGTAGACAACCTTTATAAACTTGAACTCTTCAAGGAGTTCATCTTCGAGGTTCGGTGGGTGAGCAGGAGCATTGTCGAGGACAAGGAGGGCTTGCATGGTTAGGTTGTTTTCCTGTAGATATTTCTTAACAGAAGGGCCGAAAACCAGGTTTACCCACTCCACAAAGAACTGCCTGGTGACCCATGCCTTCCGGTTTGCCCTCCACATAACTTGCAGTTTATCTTTTAAAATCTTATGTGACTTAAAGACTCTGGGGTTTTCTGAATGGTATATGAGCAGAAGCTTGATCTTGCAGTCGCCACTCACATTGGCGCACAGTGCGAGAGTTAGCCTATCCTTCATGGGTTTGTGGCCTGGCATCGCCTTCTCCTCTGCCATTATATAAGTCCTATTCGGCATCTTCTTCCAGAAAAGCCCTGTTTCTGAACATTTGCTGGGGGATATATCCTTTGGCTTCTATCAGTTTGGAAAAAATTTTGAGTTACCTCAGCTGCCTTCACATCCGAACTTGCTGCCTCACCATGCCTGACGATGGAGTGAATGCCGGACCTTTTCCTGAAGTTATCAAACCAGCCTCTACTGGCTTTAAATGAGTCTTTCGATGCTTCGTCCGTGGAAGCACTCGGGGTCTGCTCCAGCAAATCACCGTAAATCGCTCGTGCCTTCTCGCATCTGATGCCCTGTGTTAATGTATCTCCTTTAAGCTGCTTCTCCGTCACCCACACCATCAGTAGATTCTCCATCTTTTCGTGGAGAGAGCTACGGAGCTTAGAAATTATTGTAACCCCTTAGCTGGCATTATACCCTTTATCGACTCCTTCTGTTTAAGCACAGTGCATATCGTTGAAGTACTACGCCCGTATTGCCTCGCCAAGTCAGCCACTCGCACACCTTGCTCATATTTTTCTATGATTTCACGCTTTAATTCAATAGACATCATCCTCTTCTGAGCACTGACCTTTCCACTCGCTTTCTTCGGACCCATGGTTATAAAAAGAAATGTGATAAAGTATGTAAATGCACAAAAGATGCTTCGACAACGAGGTAAACAAGCACACTGACTGAGGCGTGGAAAACTATGAGATGCTCGAGTTGCAGTAAACTGGTGGGTCCTGTGCAGCCGGCCAATCTGCGCGATTACTCGTATCTCAAATGTTGCTCGTGTTTCAAAGCAAAAAATTGCTTGCTTAATGGCTCGTATCTCAAAAATCTCGTATGTTAGGGCACTCGTATCTCGACGTACCACTGTATATACTGGTGGTATGACTTTATGTATTATTAGCTATTACAATTTACTTCATTAAGGGACGTTCCAAAAACAGTGCTAAAACCATCAAGCCTAATCTCAGATGAGGGTAGGAGAGGTAGGTCTCTGAGGTTGAATAGGAAACACTAGGATCTCAAAGCCTTTCCCTCCCAGTCTCCAGCGTGTTCTCTTCCCCGCTTTGCATTTTGACAGTCTTTCCACCAGCACACATTCATTTTATGAGTTTGAAGAAAGCTCCGGGTGAGACGAGTGTGTTGTTACCAGTGGATCTAGCTGCGTGGTGTTCCTGGGGGCTGCTTCGGAGTTTAGCAGCTGTTCTCTGTATTGGCAGACCATCGCAGGTTGCCATGTGGGAATCACATGAGGTCCTTATAGTTCAAGTACTATAAGGTCTGCCTGGCACAAATTAAGCCCCAAGTCCACCTTTGGCTGTTTCTTGACCTCACTATGTGTTAGTTTCCTCACTGATATACAGGAATCGTAATAAGACAGCACCTATCTGTAAGGGTTTAGGAGTAGGATAAAATGAAGCAATACCTATGCACAAGAGGTTTAGCACAAGGGCTGCCACAGACTTAAGGACTGCTAATCACTATAATTAATTCCGAAAGTGCCAAGGATATTGTGAATGACATACAGAAAACCCTTGATTTTGCAGACCTCGACTTAACGAACTTCAGATTTAATAAGCAAAATTTCCTATCCATGTGGCATATGTGAAAATGAACACAGTGTTAATTTTAAAATGCTTTTAACCAAGATTTGCTTGTAATTAAATTAACAGGTTATTTTTTTGTTATTAATTTAGTTATTTTTAACAAATTTTAAGGAACAGGCCATATGTTGGAAAAATACTGTAATAGTTTTGCAAACATAAATAAATATATTACATATCTATAACTATAGTCTACATATTTAAATCCAGAGTCACGGCTCATAAAGAATGTTCGGTGAATGATTAGCACCTGATCACCTGCTTTCTGCAGCAGTTTTAACGTGTGCTGCGGGATCTTCCCTTGTGGGCTAAGCCACGTCCTCCTGCATTTGTTTACTTGAGGTTATTAGACCTACTCTGTATAAATTTAAAAACACTGTAAAACATATATAAAACTTTTATGTGAAACTAAACATTTTTTACACATACTTAATTTTAGTTACAAAAATGTGTCTATATAAGTAAAAATAGGTAAACTAATTTGTCAAATTTTTTAACATAAGCATTTGGAAAATCTACTTTATTATAAAACAGACTTTCAGCTTTAATGTATCCCCTTGCACGAATCAGTCCATTTTATCAAGGTTTTACTGTATTTTTGTAATTTAACATGTCCAGTGTGACTGTTAGAAAATAAAATTGAGAACTGCTGCTGTAACATTGCTCTTCATAGTCCCAGATCACATTTGGGGCGCCCAGGCCCCAGGATTTTCTCATTCCAAGCCTATTCATGTCTTCTTTCCAGCCTCCACGCTCCCCTCTGACTGTTCTGGTATCCATTCCATTCTAACAGCTCCAGCTGGGTGAATGTTCTGGAAACAGTGGTATTTTCAACAGAGCTTATGCCACAATATGATTTAATTTAATGGAACAAGCATTTATACAAGTGACCAGCTTCAATGAAATGTCAGAATTAGCAATACTTTTTCTTAGATTCCCTATGTCTGTCCAAATAGTATTTTGCTAAAATGCTACATCAATGATCTGTAAGAATGAATGCAGTTTCTTAAGCTGTTCTTTGCTGCCTGTTTTGATTGATTTCTAAAACAGGTATCAGCAAACTTTTTCTGTAAAAAGACAGATATGATTCAGGCTCTGCAGGCCATGCTCTCTCTGTAGCAACAACTTTACTCAGCTGTTGCACTGCAGAAATAGCCATTGCTAGTACGTAAATGAATGAGTGTAGCTGTATTCCAATGACATGTATTTATGAACACTGAAATTTGAATTTCATATAATTTTTATATTATGAAACACTCCTGTTTTTTAAAAAATAACTTTATAACCAGTTAAAAATTTAAAGGGAACTCAATCCCAGTGGCTCAGTGGTTGAGCATCCACTTATGAACCAGGAGGTCACAGTTTGATTCCCATCAGGGTACACGTCCGGGTTTCAGGATCAATCCCCAGTGTGGGTGGGGCTTTGCAGGAGGCAGCTAATCACTGATATTTGTATCTGTCTCTCCCTTTCCCTTCCTCTCTAAGATATATATATTACATGTATATAATATATAATATAATAATAATATATAATAATAATATATAATATATAATAATATATAATAATATATATATAATATATAATAAATATATATATATATATATAAAAGTTTGCCAACTCCTGTTCTAAAATTTATTATTGGTTTTTTGTTGTTTTTAATAATATGGAGGAAAACTGTCTAAATGGTAGCAAATGGCAGCATTTGACAATAATATACTATGTGAGTATAAGAAATAAGGCAGCTTGCCTTATCACCCAGCACTTCCACTTCTGGGTATATATTAAAAAAAAACCCTAAAGTGATAGAATATATGCATTGCTAAGTGTATTGCAGTGTTATGTACAATAGCTAAGACATGAAATCAACCCAGTGCCCATAAATAGACAAATGGATAAAAAACTGGTGGTACATATATACAATGGAATATTATTCAGTCATAAAAAAGAATGAAATCTTGCCATTTGCAACAGCATGGATGGAGCTAGAAGGTATTATACTAAGTGAAACAAGTCAGTCAGAGAAAGACAACTACCATATAATTTCCCTTTATATGTGGAATCTAAAGAGCAAAATAAGCAAAGGAAATTAAAACAGACTCATAGATACAAAGAACAGACTGATGGTTGCCAGAGGAGAGGGTGATTGGGGGACTGGGTGGAACAGGTTAAGAGATTAAGTGCAAATAGATAATTATAAAGTAGTCATGAAGGTATAAAGTACAGCATGGGGAATATAGTCAATAATATTGCAGTAACTATATATGGTGCCAGGTTGGTAATGGAAATATCGAGGAGAACACTTTGTAAAGTATAAGATGGTCTAACCACTATGCTGCACACATGAAAGTAATATAAAATAATACTGAATATAAACTAACTAAAAATTAAAAAAAGAAATGAGATAGTCTGTATCTCTATGTTTATAGCATCATTATTCATAATAGCAAAGGGTGCAACTGTCCATCAATAGTGAATGAATAAAGAAAATGTGGTAGACAATACAATGGGATATTATTCAGCCTAAAGAAAGGAAGGACACAGAAAGGAAGGCCATTCTGACACAAGCTCTAACAGGGATGAACACTAAAAATGTTATGCTGTCACCATAATGGTTTCAGTCTCTCATTAAATCAGACCCAATTTTCTCAAATGGATGTTTTTCCTGCCACGCTCTCCCCTTCTGATTTAGTCTGCCTATCTAACAGCAATCTTCTCACATCACTTCTCCCACTCCAGTATCTACAGTTAATTATTCACTAACTCTTTGGAGTGATAGTCAATATTATTTATGATATTTGAAGGGTTTTTTAAATGAAAACAATCAAACAAATTCATGGTTAGGTTAATCACCTGACTATTCCTCTAGGACAGTGGTTCTCAACCTTCCTAATGCCGCACCCTTTAAGACAGCTCCTCATGTGGTGGTGACCCTCAACCATAAAATTATTTCCGTTGCTACTTCATAACTGTAATTTTGCTACTGTTATGAACTGTAATGTAAATATCTGATATGCAGGATGTATTTTCGTTGTTACAAATTGAACATAATTAAAGCATAGGGATTAATCACAAAACAATATGTAATTATATATTGTGAAATATTTATTTCTAATTACAAATAAATGAAATTTTGTCTTGAATCGTGGTGTAGCATGGGTAACAGTCTTAATATGACAACAGTAAACTACATTGCTACATTTTGCTACACTGAGTAGCAGTGTGTTGGTTCCTAAGACCATGGGAAATAGGTGTATTCTAATAGTCTTAGGCGACCCCTGTGAAACGGTCATTCAACCCCCAAAGGGGTCGCGACCCACAGGTTGAGAACCACTGCTCTAGGAGTTAGCAGTCTTTTTTTCTTTTCATCCCAGGTGTGATCAGTTCAATAACGTCTTTCTCATTCCTGACCATTCACCATCTTTACTATATTTAGCTTATGTTCAATTTTACAGTTTCCCAAATACCATTTTTATAATGCTCTTTAATTATTTTTAAATACCCATTTGTTTCTTTTTGCCAAACTGGAAAAAAGCACAGTTGTATACGTTTGATAGATATCTATCACTAGAACTAGAATAGTATTTATCCCACATTAGTTGGTGAGCCCAACTGAATTATGGCATGAGCTTACCATTAAAAAAATTTTTTTTGTTGTTAATCTTTACCCGAGAACATTTTCTCCATTGATTTTCAGAGACAGTGGAAGGGAAGGGGAAAGAGAGAAACATCAATGTGAGACAGACACATTGATTAGTTGGTTGCTTCTACACACATCCTGACCAAGACCAGGGATTGAGCCTGCAAATGATGTACATCATTTTACCAGAATCGAACCCATGACCCTTCAGTCCGAGAGCTGACACTGACCACTGAATCAAACCAGCCAGGGCAAACTTACCTTTTGAAATATATAATGATGGTAATAATCATACCAACACAAAATAAGAGCACTTCAAAGTTAATTGAAAAGTCCTTATGCTCTGGACAGTATGCTAAGTGTTTAATTATACTTTACATTTTGTTTAATCCTCAGAACAACCCAGGAAGAAAGGATTCACAGTATCCCCATTTATACTGCCATTATAAATTCACACTCTTTCCATGGTGTTATGGCAGATGATGAAACAACAAAGGATGGGACTCGTCTAGAGACACATTGGTGAGTACTTGACTCCAGAGACAAGCACTGAACTCTCTCAATACTGCATCCACTAAATCAGAGCAACTGGCAGTAATTTTTTTCTAAGTATTTCTCTTGACAAAATGTTTACTTTTATAATCTTTACATTAAATATAATATTAATTGTGGTTAAAAGTGTAAGGTTTAACTGCTAGATTCAAAACATCACTCTGCCAATTAATAATTAGCATATTTTAACCATTTATAATATTATCTAACAGAATTGTTCTGACAATTAAAGAGAAAGCTCCATGTGGCAGGTGTAGGTCAGAAGCTGGAACACAGTAGGCAATTAGGGAATGTCTGCTAATATGGTATTCTGAGGATATACAGAAGGTTCCTTTCTGAATAGGCAAAAACTTTTCCTAGGTCATAACCCTACTCTCTGGGAAATAATATGGCAGAAATCTTCAGTCATATTGACTGTTTGTTTGTTTTTAGTATATTTTTAAAAACTGCGAATTTTAGAATGACTTGTGAAATAAAACTTACTCAGCATCTTCAGAACTTTATGTGCTCTAACTTTGTGCAAAGTAAAAAGCATGGATAACTTCTCACATCAATGTAGTTACACGCGTTCATGACATTATACAGAGGAAACCCATTTAGACATGGAGTTCTAGAACTCAAGCTGAAGTATTTGTACAGTAAACTGAAGAAAATCATAAGCTGAAAAGAACACTAAACATGCCACCCATCTCCCTGTTTTCTTCTATTCGGTATAGCAGTTCTGGTAGGTTTTATTTTCTCACTGAGGACTGCACTACTCTTAAATAAACATGATTATAGCCTAGAAGAGCTACAAACTGCTTCAGATGCTAAAAATAAAATAGTTAAAATGGAGAGACTTTAATTAGATGCGGGCTGCTCAACAATTTAACTTCTAATTGTCTTGTGGTTATTCCACAACTAGGAATTGACCATATTCCGTTTAAAGGAGATTGAAGGTCTTAGAAAAAAATAAAAAAATGAAGTGGAATTTTTTTGTTCCCAAATCCTGATCTCTAGAAAAGTGAGAAAAAAATTATATTTCTACTCTAAAATAAAAATATATGGAATCTTAAGTCATACCTTAGAATTTTCTCTTTTCAAAATGGTAGTCTTCTCCCTGTCATGGAGATTAAAGCAAATAAGTTGCTTATTAGTAATGGTGTTTCAACCAAAATACCCATTTCTTATCAAGAATGACAGAAGCAAATAGTCCTTAAAAAGATAAAATTCAGTACAAGTTTTTTTTTCTCTGTTTCCACTTCATTTGTGAAAAATTCTCAATACTATATACATTAACTTGATAATGTTCTAACTTTTTTTTAATAATGTAGAGACATGCTATTAATAAAATAAAATAAATTCTGACTATTGGTGTTTCTTTTGGCTTATGATATTGAATTGAAAAAAGTTATGAATTATTTGATAATTCAGTGTGAAGGCAAGTAGATCACTTTTCATTATTAGTGGTGAAGAGCTATTTTAAAAGCATTCATGTGAACAGTATAGAATAAATATAAACATGTAAGAAAAATGTAATTATATATACTTATAGTCTAGTCATCCCCAGACTTAAATCTATAGCTATTTAGATTTACATAACATTTAGATATTATTAGTAGCTCAGTCCAAGGTACACTGAAATAAAGTCGATTATTGTGTGAATAGGGTAAGTAAAGTGAGTTTTAAGCAAGTAAAGTGAATAATCTAGTTCTCAACATGACTTCTATGACATATTTTACAGACTGGATCTTATCAGTTTATTTATTTAAAATTTTTCTTGTTCCCACCTCTTATAAACTTTATTTTTGTATGTATTTATAATTTTTACTTTACTTCCTTTCTATGGGTAGTTTCATCTTTGCACTTTGTTTTAACCACCATCGACACATTCACAACTCCAATATTTCTGTGTGTATGTGTGTTTGTGTGTGTGTATAAAATAAAAGAGAACCCTCATGTGATTCGTAAGCTATAGAATCTCTTTATCCTGTTGCTGACTAAACATCTCTCTCCACCTTAAAAACTCACAGATGTTCAAAGTAAATACATCAAAAAATGAATTTGAAATCTAGTAGCCCAAATTACTCTTCTTCCTATTTAATTTTTCAATTGGTGATATCCATTCAATCACTAAATCTAAAAATTGAGATTTAGTCAATATTCTTTCTTAATCCTTCCTTCTACATACATTTTACTCATCTCTTACACAATTCAAGGTTTTAAATTACTTAACCTTTATTTTATACTTTTAAAATCATTTTTTTGATTATTAAAATAACTTCTAACCATTTTCCATATAAATATATAAATATGTCTAGTACAAAGAGGTTAACATGTGATATCTTTTCTTTTTTGGTTCATCTTTCTCTAGTCTAATCTCCCCCACCCCCCATTCATTATTCTGTTTTGTTTTTTATCCTACAAAATATTGAGAAGTTCTAATACACCAAACTCAAGTTCCTTTGTCTTCTCTTATATTCTTCCATCAACCTACAGTGCCTTTCCCACATTTGTTGGGTAATCCCCCTGTTTAACTTTCATATTTAGATTTCAATCCCATTTGAGGAGTATTTCTGAGTCAGAATTAAGTACCTACTTTATTCTGATTATATGTTGCTGTGTAACAAACAACCCCAAAAGTTAGTGGCTTAAAATGACAACCATTTTATTATATTTCATGATTTGGTGAGTCAGGAATTTGAACAGAGCTCAACTGGCCACTTCTTTTTTTAAAAAAAATATCTATTTTTATTTATTTCAGAGAGGAAGGGAGAGGGAGGACTAAAGATAGAAACATCAATAATGAGAGAAAATCAGCTGCCTCTTGCACGTCCCCTATCCACACTGAGGACTGAGCCCACAACCTCCAGGAATGTGCCCTGACCAGAAATCGAATCATGACCCTCTTGATTCATAGATCTATGCTAACCACTGAGCAACACAGGCCAGGCTGGCCACTTCTTTACACAATATGTTTACTTGGTGACCTTCAGCTGGTAGCTGGGCAGGTTTGAGGATCTAACAGGGTTTCACTCACAAGTTGGCATCTTGATGGAATGGGTGAAAGGCAGGGCTCAGAACCCCTGTTTTTCTCTTTGTGGACTGAACAGCTCTCTATGTAATGCCTCTAGCAGGACAAAAAGAACTCTTACATGGCAGAGTAACCTCACAGATACTATGGCAGGAAGCTGCCAGTTATCTTAAAGCTAAACTCAAAACAAGACAGCAAGACTCCCCTTGCATTCAAAGTTGTAACAGTTTAGTCCAGAGTTAAGGAAAAAAGAAAGAGATCACACCTTTTAATGGTGGGGCTCTCAAAGAATTTATGATCATTTTTAATAATGTTCTAAAATTTGCATAGACATGTTAATATTGTACAGTAACCTCTTAGTTTACATATTAGACTGTGAGCCCTTTGACAGCGAGAGCTCTGCCTAACTCATCTTTGACCTCCCAGACCCCTGAGTTATGCTTGGTTTGTTGCATTAACCATGTTGCTATTTCTTACACTGTTGGACCCTGTGGCTGCTTTAGGAGGCCCTATACAACAGTTCAGCTGGGCAGTATTCGTGAAACACCAGGATCCATGTTCAACTCTACACATGCTTAAGAACACTCTCATTCTTATTTTGTGAAATTATTTTCCTTTAATTATTTCGGTTAGACACCGTAACTGTCAATGTTTTACCCATCAATTTCTCAGGGAATTCAAAGAGAGATATTGTAAAAGGAAGATTAGAGTTTTAGATATTTTTTCCATTTTTTATTACTGACAGAAAAAATGGGCTCTAGAATCAGCAGGAAAAGATAAGTTTTTGTTTTTACTTTTGTTTTGTATGGTGTGTTTTAAGAACAGGTGAGTAGCTAGCTTTAAAAGAAAATACCCTTTATAACCGAATTAGAGTATAATTTGAGGAAAACAGTGTGATAGATAATCATTTAAGAATTGCTGGATCATATAAATATGGCTTTGCTGAATGTTTATTTACTTCATATATTAAATTGTATCTTTATTAAAATCACCCCCTGTTTTTTTTATCCATAAATCAAGGAGGTTAATATATTCTATATCTTTCATATTTCCATATTTCCATGGAAAATAGTAGAAGAACACTCTCAAGTTTTAGAGTAATGTGGCCAATTATAAAATGTCAATAAAAATGCCTGTTACCCCAAGTCATGTCAGATAAAATAGTTGTGGGTATTAAATAGCTTACTGTGAGTTTTGGATAAAGTTTTAGACTCAGAGAAACCTGGACATGAAGCCTGCTCCAATCTGAGTACTCTAAGAGTCTATGCAAGTTACTTTATCTCTGAATCTTAGCTTCCTTTTCTGTAAAATAAGCCTGATAGAATTAATTTTTCATGAGTTTACTATGAGAATGAAGTGAGTTATTTTACACACAGTGTTAGAATTATGCCTGGCATATAAGTGAGAATTATTAATGATTATGAGTATTAAAAGAGCAGATATAACCCAAACCATTGCTTTTACATTTTTATTTTAACCTTTTCTACCATAAGATTCATCTGAACTTTGAGATTTCATTATCAAAACATTGTGATTGTGTTTGGTTATAACAAAATATGTTAATTTCACACAGAATGCCAATACAATATTCTTGACATTTTCTTGGCACCATCTCTGTGTTCCAGTAAAGATTAAGAATGGTTCCTGTTGTCTTGCTCTGTACTCTGTCCACAAGCTGGCTCAGAGATTGGTATTATACAACCTTTTAAATATTCTTTTTTAAAGGATGGTGTCAGGGGTTGATAGAAAAGTAGAATGGAGTTGAGCAGGGAAGCAGTTGTTAGGAGATCTATCCACCTATGTGGCTGTGGTTAACCCACTTATCCATTCTATAAATTTAGGATATCCAGAGCTCACCACTTCATACTGCCCAACTTGTGTTTTGTTTTTAATGCTATCATCCGCACATTCAAGTGCCAAATAACTATATTTGTATTGAAAAAAATATGTCATACATCTCTAGTGCTCACTCCCTGTGGATTCTCATCTAAGCCCTGTTATCTCTATGGAGTTCAGAGACCCTCAGGGCTGGTGAACACATCCACATACCAGGAGAGTGGCACCCCCCAAACTCTACAGGGTCAGAAGTGCCTGTGCTTGGGACTCTTCAAAACCTCTCGCTATGTATCTCTTCATCTGACTGTTTATCTTTACCCTTTAATGTATTTTGTAATAAACTGGCAATCTAGTATGTAAACTGTTTTTCTGAGTTCTTTGAGCTGCTCTAGCAAATTAATCTAAACCTAGGGAGGGGGCATGGAAATGTCTGATTTGTCACCAGTCGGAAGCACAGGCAACAACCTGGATTTGCAATCAATGTCTTAAATAGGGTGTTGGCGGGACATTTGTGGAAGTGAGCACTCAGTTTGTGGAACCTGATGCTCTCACAGCTAGTGTCAGAAATGAATTGATTATAGAATATAGAGCTGGTCGTGCAGAATTACTGCGTGTGGAAAAATCCCCATGAACTTGGAGTACAGAGTATTCTGTGAGTAGTGAATAAAGGAAAACAAGAGTGTTTTCATTATACTTTGGTATAGGCTTTTATGGAAAAAATTCTTATAACCTTTGTAAACTAATTCTAGTTTCTTCCTACTTGATATCTCCTACCTTCCTACTGATTCAGTCTCATAAAGCAGGTCTACATGGCTTTAATTTGACTTTTGAGTATTAACTCTAGTTTTCCCCAGTATCTTCCTTACCATTTTAGTCCAACTAGTCTGACCATTCACTCTAATCCAAGAATATTTTGAGTATTTCTCATCCACTACCTTTGCTCTAGCTCTGCTTGAATCTCTAAGGTATGCCTCAAATCATTTCCATATACATAAGATATTTCACAAATATTCATATTCTATAAACTTAACTAATTCCCCATATCCAAAGGACCTCTCCTCATCTGAGGCAATATAATACTTTGTTTACATGCCTACTTTCTCTTTATTGTTTTTTTTTATGTGAAGAATATAGTCTTTAGGTCCATATTGACCTCAAAACACTTACTAGGTGACCTTAGGCAACTATCCTAACATCACAGAATCATAGACTGGCCTATCAAATGGGGAGAAAGGTAAGATACTCATCTTGCAGAATTATTGTGAGACTAAAATACAGCAAAATTTATAAAGAGACTAATCCAGAGCTGGCACAAATGTGAATGGTAACTATTATTATTAAGCATATCAAATGAGGTATGAATTAAAATATATAATTAGCCCTAGCCATTTTGGCTCAGTGGATAGAGTGCCAGCTTTCAGACTGAAGGATCCCAGGTAAGAGCATGTATCTCGGTTGCAGGTTCAATCCTCTGTCCAGGTGTGTGGGAGGCAACCAATCGATGTGTCTCTCTCACATTGATGTTTCTCTCTGTCTCCTCCTCTCTCTCTAAAAATCAATGGAAAATAAATTCTCAGGTAAGGGTTAACAAAAATATATGCATATATAAATAATTAAGTAAAATGTATGCTTTATGAATGCCAGAGGTTTAATCAATTTTGACTTATACTTAAAGACTAGAAAAAAATAAGCACTTGAAAACTCTTCTACCAATAGGTAGGCCACATACTACCAGGCTGAGAATGACTACATTGTGCAGTCCTAGACTCTTTTCTGCACAAATAACCAAGGAGATGTCTGTTACTAAAAACCTACCACACTAACAAACAGCTTTAAAAGTAGCTGAAAAATTAGAGCAGGAAATAAGTACCCAAAGCTTGCCAACTGTCAGAAAAAGGCTAACCTGCTTGAATATTTTCTTGTTTTCCCTTTTAAAAACAGGAGGGCTGATGTACTAAAATTTGTGATCCAAAACTAAACATAGTAAGACACAAATAACAGTGTAAATGTTTTGGTTGTGTAACCCATCCCACTTGGGTTGATGGAACTTGGGGAAACAGACAGTGATGTCCATGACTGTTTGATCATCGACACATCCTGTATTATGCAAGTATGGAATAGGACAGTATAAAGGGCTGCCCTCATTGGAAAGTTTGACTGGTGTGCTATTTATGGCTCAGAATTTGATGTTAACATGGTAAATGACAAGGAGCTCTGGAGGGACCATATTCTTTAACCTGAGTACAATTCTAATGACAAGTCTAAAATCATTATACTTCTATGGGGGTTACTGTCAACATTTTAAATCCTAGATAGTCAATAACTAGAAAAGGAAATCTGGGAATGACATAGGAGAAAATGGGAAGAGGGACTTTTAATTTTACAATGGTGCTAGCCTTAAAAGAGCTAGGAAACTTCCACTTGAGGTATTTACCTAGTAATTCTTTCTTCCCGTTTAGTCCTACACATTTTCATCTTTAATTTCTGAGTAAAACTGTTTCCTCTGTAATCTTCTATTCTACCCACTCTTTTTCCTCCTGGCCTCCTAAGTTCAGGATGAAGACTAAGCCCTTTCTTGGAGAAGCATTTAACACTGGTCATTTTCAATGGCTGAGAAAAGTTTGGATTGTAATATTTTTCAGGAAATAATTTACTACAGTTTATGCAATGTATTCTATTTAGCAGTCTTTTATAGAAAGTATACTGATGCAAAACAGAACAAAATTCTATTTTTGCTTCTTTCTTATTTTTTAATTTTCTCATTTATTAAGATGAGGAGGATAATAGTGAACTTCTTTGAGAATTTGTTTTGTTTATTGATTTGGAGAGAGAGAGAGATTTGTCATTCCATTTATTTATGCATTCACTGGATGATTCTTGTATATGCCCTGACCTTGGATAGAACCTGAAACCTTGGCATATCCAATGATGCTCCAACCAACTGAGTTATCCAGCCAGGGAGAGAATTTTTGAAAGGATATAAATTTAACAATTCACACACAGTTTGTGGTATTTAATAAGCACTTTATAAAGTATAGTTATTACTTTTAAGATACAGCCTCCCTAATTATTCCATTTAGCAAGTATTTATTGAAATATGTATTCTGCAGAATGCCTGAAGATAAAAGAACTGTAATTGTTGCCCTCAAGATACTCTCAAGCTAGAAGGAGTACCATAATTTCTTACAAAACAAGATCCAAATCAGTAGATGCTATGAGAGCTTTGAGGGCAATGAACTAAGCTAATATGAGATTGAGGAAGAGGGAGAAAGGGAAGGCTGTGCAGAGGAGAGGATGAATCATGAATGATTGGATAAATAAAGAAGTGATTTGGTATTAAAGAAGATAGAAGAAAAACATTAAAAAGCCCCAGAGGTCAGAGAAAGACGAGTATATCTGAGAAATTGAAAGGGGGCCCTATATCATGTTTAGGATTTGTTGGAGGTGGGGAAAATACAGGGAGAGATGAGGCTGTTGGGAAATGAGGCTGTCCATGTGCCTAGATCTAGAGCTCTGGATGCAGGGTCAGGAGGTTGAAGTGCATCTTGAAGGAAACTGGTAGACACAGAAAATGTTGAGGTTGGGGAATGACAGGATTAATTCCACAGTTTTAAAAGATTACTGTCAGCAGCCAGGATGGATTTGAAAGGATTATCCAAAGGAAAGGAGACCAATTAGAGCCATCACTCCAGCCACAGTTAAAAAAGGCAAACTAGATGGAGAGTAAAAAGGGAGGTCCAGACTGCTTTGTGGTAATTTATTGTTTTTTCCTCAATCAATATGACCTTATTTAGGTTCAATATTTTGGTATTTAGAAAACGTTAAACTTTGTTCAATGGGGTTACAGGTTTCTGACATTTATTCTTTTATTTAGGACTTTATACATTTGTGTTTTTTTTCCTTAGCGAGAACCTGCAAAGTAGTGTGAATGATTCAGGGTAAAAAAAAAGTTAGTGAGTAAACAAAAATAATCAAGAAAATGACTACACTATATTTCCTGCTTGCTTTCTACCAGTCATATGTGCCAGCATTTTAAATGTCAAACAAGTAACAAACACAAAAACAGCCCGGCCAGTGTGGCTCAGTAGTTGAGCATCTCTATCTATGAACCAAGAGACTAAGGTTCAATTCCTAGTAAGGGCACATGCCCGTGTTTCATGCTTGATCCCCAGTGAAGTAGGTAGAGGAGGTAGACGATCAATTCATGTTTTCTGTCTCTCTCATCATTGATGTTTCTATCTCTCTTTTTCCCCTCCCTTCCTCTCTGAAATCAATAAGAAATATATTTAAAAAACATAAACAACTGAACTACATCAAACTAAAAACTTCTGCACAGCAAAGACAACCATCAACAAAATAAAAAAAAATACCCTAAGGAATGAGGAATGGGGAAAATATCTGCAAAACATACCTCTGATAAGAGGTAAATATTTAAAATGTATAAAGAATTCATACAACTCATTGGCAAAAAAAAAAAAAAAGGTGGGGGGTGGGGGGTGAGGGGAAGACCTGCATAAATAGTTTTTCCAAGACTTAAAAATAGACCACATGAAAAGGTGCTCCACATCACTAATGATCAGGGAAATGCAAATCAAGACCACAATGAGATAGTACTTCACATCTGGTAGGATAGTTATTATTTTAAAAAAGAGAAAAAGAGATCATTGTTGGCACTGGTGATGGCACTCTAGAAAACAGTACAGAATTGTCTCCAAAACTTAAAAATAGAACCACCATATCATCCAGGAGTACCACTTATAGAAAGAAGAAAATAAAAGCATTATCTCAAAGTAATGTCTGCATTTTCTGTTTATTGAAGCTTATTCTTAATAGCTAGAAATGAAAACTGAAGTGTCCGTCAATGAATGAATGGATAAAGAAAATGTACAGGTATGTGATGGAATATTATTCAGCTATAAAAAAGAAGGAAATCTGCCAGATGAGACAACATGAGACGAACCTTAAGGGTATCATGATAAGTGAAATAAGTTAGAGAAAGACAGATACTGTATGATCTCAATTATATGTGGAATCTAAAAAAAAAAATCAAATGCATAGAAACAGTTTAGATAGTGGTTGTCAGGGGCTGAGGATGGGGGAAATAGGGAGCTGTGGGTCTAAGGACACATTCAGGTATAAGATAAATAAGTTCTGGGAATGTAATGTATAACATGGTGATTATAGTTAACAGTACTATATTGTATACTTGAAATTTGCTAAGTGAATAGTTCTTAAATGTTCTCATCACACACACATACACACACAATAGTGATTATGTGACATGATAGATGTAACTAACTCTATTGTGATATTCATATCAAATAATCACATTATACCTCTTAAATTTGTTCAATTATATTACTCATTTCTACCTCAATAAAGTGGGGAAATAAAAAGGAAAAAAATGCCTCAAGACAAGGACTAAGGAGGCAGGCAGTAACACCTCCCTTTTTACCTAGAGAACTTTGCCCTTGAGAGAAATCTAGAATTTGCTCAAGACCACCCACCTAATGTCTGCATTATCTCAGGAGATTTTAGAGATAAAGGAGGTCAGGTGAGAAGAACTTTGGGCATTTGACTGATGGGAAGGAAAAGATGAGACATTGTGAAGAATATCTCTCAACCCTAAATGTTCTCACCATACGCACTCACACACACACACACACACCCTTCATGTTGGCTAGGGTAAAAAATCTTTTAGATTAATTAGATAAGTGAGGTGGAGTTCACTTTCTATCACAAATAGGGTGTAAACTTTATTAGTGTTTCGGTAACATTTTCCCTATTTCTTCTTTGGGCATTCTCTCCACAGTCTTCACTCCTTTCTTCACATTTACCTTTTAAGAAAATGAATGGAATAACCCACAGCAAACAGGAAACAGGGCCAATGAATCCTTTGATACTGGGTTTTCACTGCAGGATAAGGCTGAAATGGAATTCTAGCCACAGACCACACCAAGAAAAGATGGAGTGATAAAGATAAGGGCGATAATTTGATCAAAACATTCAAAAAAACCCCAATGAATTCTATATAAGGCAATATTTATCATGGCCTTTTACAAGTAAGGGCTGTTAACACTATTTCTTGCTTCCTTGCATTCATTTATATTTTCCAAGTAAACTATCCTATGCCTGATTAAGGAGTTCAACTCTTCTGAGCTTAATCTTTGGTGTGCTCTTGATGACTATTACAAACAAGTAAGGTAAAGCATTTAGTGCCCTACATTTCTGGGTTTTGATCCTTTGTCTTGCTGATCTCTTCGAATGCCTTCTTTTCTCCTTTTATTTGGCAAAGGAGACTAGGGATATGTTGGCTAGTGGATTCAGATAATTTTTTATTACATCAAGATCAAGAATAATGACAATCACCCTGGACTTTCAAGTAGTTCTTTTGAGTTCACATTTTATCTAATTTGTTCCCTTTCTTTCCTTCCCTTTTCTTTCTGTTTTTAATTAGCCCTGTGGAGAGATAATGACAGGTCTAATCAAGATGTGAAAGCACAAATGAAGTTAAGTCAAATAATTTGCCAGTCCATAGGTACAGTGCTGTGCTCTTTTGGATTGCATACTAAGGCTCTGATTGCCAGCCAGCATGTCAATGAAATTCAGAACAATTAATAATTAAGTATGTATTTGGGGGTGGGGAGTGGGAGAATGAGGTGGCAAAATCAAACACTTGAAATTGTACGAACAGAACAGTTTACTATTGTTTTTATAATGTTTGTAGAGTGGTAAATGGTGAAATTTAATTGATTTTTATATTACCTTTCATAAAGATTGGAGACTGAATAAATCTGGAATTCAGTCCAGGATTGAATCCTCTGCTACTTTCTAAGCAGATGCAACAATTTTTCTTACATCTGCCCTTCCTATTTAAGTAGAAAAGAAAATTCAGTAAGTAAATATCTTATGGTTTCTTAACCATCTATAAATCCACTATTATTTTTATAGAAATGAATCAACAGAGTATTAAGGTTTTCTAAAAGTAAGTTCATACTAATAATATTTTCCTTTATTTTTCTTGAGATTACCTAGGATTGTAAAACATAAAACAATGCAGATTAAAGAGTAATGGAATTCTAAAAGTTAATCCTTGCCTTCATTTGTCACAAATTTCTCCTAACTTCCTGGCTTCTCTAAAGAAAGCATTAACAGTTCCTAAAGAGCTAAGGGAAGTAATACATGTAAAAAAAAAAAAAAGTTAGTTAGCATAGTGTAGAGATTAGAATAATTCATCTGTTATTTAAATCAAACTTTATATAACTACCATAATAAGCCAAATCTGAACACTTTTTTTGTAATTTTTCCCCACTGATGACAAGCAAATAATACATTTTTCTCTTCTTCCCGTCATTACTTAAAATGTGTTCCCTCCACTCTTTGAGCAGTAGTAAATACAGTTAGCTTTATGTAGATCAATTTATTTTCATTGTAAAGAAGGCATCACTTGCTTAGCTTCTTTGCCAGAACTGGGGAATTACTTATCACATACATCTTTTAAACACACTGCATCTCTTTCTTCCCCCTTATCCAGGCTGTCACCAAATTCTTTACTTCTTTTCTGCAGTCTCTTAAGCCCCATCTCTTCTTTGGTCTCTTGTGCCAAAGCACGTACACTCACTGATTAGGCCTTCTCTTAGTGTTTTCTTTTGTTTGTTTAAACTTCTTGATTCTCTCTCCCTACTTGCCTCCTCACTGCTAGAATCATATTGTATTTTTGTGATTTCTGTTAAAGCATTACATCCCACCCCCCCCCTTCTAAATGAAGTTTAATGGGTCTCACCAGCATCCTAGTGTTCTCAGGAGGCAGGAATCGAGGTGTACATTTGATCTACCATGAGTTTATCTTCCCATTAATTTCTCAGGAAAACTATTATGTATTTGAAAATGTACATTACTATCCAAAAATACATATTTAATATTACTTAGATATATTGATTACCTATTATATACTGGTCATTTTATATAAATAATGATGTTTAGCTCTAACAACTGTTCAGATAATAAGCACGAACCTCAGTTTTCAACTGAAGGAACTGAATGCAGATAATTTACTTCATATCATACAGGCTCCCATTAACAGCCTCTCCTCCTTCATCTTTTATCTCACTTTTTGCTCTTCTTTCTTTTATTAGTCGTGTGATGCATTTCTTTGTGTCAGCTTCAATCTCTCCCCAAGATTTCCTTAGGGAACTGACTTGATCAGAAATATGGTTCTTAGCTCAAGTGATCTTTTAGACACCCTGCAGTAAAGGTTTTGGACTTCCAACTATGGGGAAAAGAGCATTGTTAGTTCTCAACTAGACATTAAAGGTGGGCTTTTGGCTATTTTTCCATTAGCACCAATTAATTGTGACTTCAAATTTGGAGGTTGGGGTGTTGTTGTTTTTTGTTTGTTTTTGAGTTTCTTTTTTTTAAATTTTTTGTTGATTAAGGTGTTACATATGTGTCCTTATTCCCTTGTTACCCCCCCTGCCCTCCCACTCATGCCCTCCCCCCTGTTGTCTGTGTCCATTTGTTAGGCTTATATGCATGCATACAAGTCCTTTGGTTGATCTCTCCCCTTTACCCCCATCCTCCCCTACCTTCCCTCTGAGGTTTGATAGTCTGATTGATGTTTCTGTCTCTGAATCTGTTTTTGTTTATTAGTTTATATTGTCTGTTATATTCCATAAATGAATGAGATCATGTGATATTTATCTTTCTCCAATTGGCTTATTTCACTTAGCATATTGTAGAGGTTGGGAGGTTTTATTTAAGATAAAACAACTTTACCAAAGAAGGCAGGAAGAATTTGAGAATATATGACAAGGTAAGTCCAGAGAATACCCAAAACAGGGAGGGATTGACTGGGCATCTAAGAAGCAACCAAAGTTTAGGAACAGCAAAGCTTTAATTGCCAAAGGTTTAGAGAGAGCGGAAAGATCTCCTCACTTCCTAAGATCTTATATCTAAAATGCCTCCTTTTTTTCAATTTCATCTTCATTTATTTATTTTTTATATTTTTTTTTATTAATTTCAGGAAGGAGAGGGAGAGAGAAACATCAATGATGAGATGCCTCCTGAACATACTCCTCCATTGGGAATCAAGCCTGCAACCTGGGCATGTGCCCTGATCAGGAATTGAACTCTGACCTGTTTGTTCATAGGTCAATGCTCAACTACTGGGCCACACCAGCTGGGCTCATCCTCATTTATTAATTTGACCATTATTGAACCCAATGATACATATTCAGTTTCCATTTAATCTTCATAATTACATGAGATTGATGCTGTTATTTCCATTTTTAATTTATCTCATAAGTTTTAGAGAGGTAAGATCATGTGTTAGTAGTAGGTAATAGAGAAAAAATGTGAACTCAAATCACTCTGATTTCAAAAGTTAAGGTTCTTAACCATTATTCTTAATGTTTTTTTCTAAAGGTCTCTCTATATATACTTTGTCAGACCAAAGTAAGAGGATGATGTGAGGTTACCCTTAACATAAAAAAAAAATCTATAGACCAAGAAGGGAGGTTGACAAGAGAAAGAGAATTATGTTATGTGATGAGGAGTTATTGCAGCGAAATGAGCTCAGATTTCTAACTCTATTAGATGACTGAAAAAAGTCTTTTCACTGTACCTTGTCTCTAATCCAGTTCCTTAAAATTAAAATGACCAAATCTTTCTTTTTAGAAGAATGTCTAGGATTCATTTATATAAAATTTAAATGTATAGGTGAAAACAAAGAATAATACTGAAAGGGAAGCAGAGAAAGGGGGGGGGATTATGTTTATTGGTCTTCATCTTAAGAAATATGATAAACAAGGATTGTAAAAAAATTTATACTATATTAAGTTTACAAAAGCAAGATATAGAATAACATGTCTTGAACCATTCTCTTTCCAGAAAAATAAGTAAATCAAACCTTTCCCTAAGACATGTATGTGGGTTTATGTGTATATAAAAGGAGAGAGGAATGCATACCACTGACTACCACAAGTGGCTATATTTGGAAGGAGGGAGTGTGTCAAAGATTAGTGTTGTGTTTATGCATCTCTGCTTTGTATTATTTCACGAACTACATCAAGCCTGGGATCCTTTTGTATCTGGAAGACATAAAAGTAAAGAAAAATAGGCATCATTTTAATAAGTGAAATAAATTCTACTGCTTCAGATTGTAGGATTGTGGTTTAAGAATCAAAGGTAGAGCCATAAGAAATGATAAATATGAATATTCATCTATGAGCACAATTTAAAATACAATCAAAATTGTTTTGGAAAATTTAGGAAATGTTAACTATCATATACCCCTTTTCTTTCTTTGCTATTACCTAAGAAGAGAGATGATCACAAGAAAGAGGGAAGAAGTGATATTCATTGATTATTCTTGCCGAGTGTCAGGCCCTGTGTTCAGAGTTTTATGAAATGATCTCATATATTCAATACAGTCAACACCCCTAAGAGGTAGGCATTATTATTCCCATCTTACAGAAAATAAAATAGAGAACTAGAGATGCCTCCATTTTGCCCAAGGAGTCAAATTGAGGCTTGTGAGACAACAAAGTTCTTGTATTTTCTTTGCTCTATAATAATTGGAGCTCTGCCATATGCATTTAGATCTCTACATCCCCGGCTTTCCCCCACTCCCATCAATGCTGCACATTTTCTACCAAAATTAATTTCTAAAACACAATTCTGCATGTTATCTACATATTTCTCTTGTAAACTTTTTAAAGCAGGTTTATTGAAGTATAATTTGCATACCATAAAATTCACCTGTTTTAAATGTACAATTTGATAACTTAGTAATTTATGAAGCTGTGCACCAATCATAAAATCCAGTTTTAGAACATTCCTAGCATCCCTAAAAGACCCCCTATACATGTTCATAATTAATCCTGTTCCCTCGCTGTAGCCCCTGGCAAATATAATTCTGTTTCTATAGATATGCCTTTTCTGAATATTTTGTATAAATGGAATCATGCAATATATGGTCATTTCAGTCTGGCTTCTTAGCATAACATGTTTAAAATTTAGTTCTGTGGTAGAATTTATCAATAGTTAATAATATCTCATTGTATGAGTATACCACAATTTTTTAAATTCAGAAATTTGTAGATATTTAGATTGTTCCGGTTTGGGACTAATGAATAATACTGCTGTAAAAATATATTGACAAGTTTTTAGTGGGCATATGTTTTTATCTCTTTTGGGTATATACTTAAAAGTGGAATTGTTGGATTATATGGTAACCCTATACCTAACTATTTGAAGAACTGCCAGACTGTTTTCCACAGTGACAGCACAATTTTGCATTTCCTACAGTAGTGTATGAGTTCCAACTTTTCTACATCTTTACCCATATTTGTTCCAGTCTTGATTATAGCCATTCTAGTGGGTGTGATGTTTTATCTCATTGTGGTTTTTATTTCCTTTTCTCTAATGCCTAAAGTGGTTAAGCATCTTTTCTGGGAATAGCCATTTGTATGTCTCCTTCAGTAAAATACCTATTCAGATCTCCTCCTTTCTTAATAAATCACTTGTCTTATTATCCAGTTTTGTATGAGCACATTATTTTTTCTAGATACAAGTCCTTTATTAGATTAATGATTTGTAAATATTTTCTTCCAATATGTCTTCTCTATACATTTCTGTACTGGTGTTTTTTACTTTAAACAATACATTCTTAGTTTTGATTATGTCAAACTTTGTCAATATTTTCATTTAGGTATCAAATATTTTGTGTCTAATCAAAAAGTATTTGCCTAACGTAGGGTTATGGTCGTGTTTTCCTGTTTCTTCCAGAAGCTGCATAGTTTTAACCCTTACATATAGATCCATGATCCATTTGTTCCAAGAATCGTTTGTTGAAAAGACTATTCCCCCCACCACCCCCGATTTGTTGAAAATGATTGAAAAGTACGGTGCTCTTATAAACTTTTAATGGTTCCATACTAACTACTGACTCAGTTTAAACTCTAAAGCCAGACACTAAAGCTCTCTGACTCACAATCTCAGGGATCCATCCCAATTTATTAAAACTCAGTATAATCTTTCATTACCTCCTTCCCAAAACTCAGTGTAACAACCTAAATTACTTCATCTTTAGCCTGTGTAAGGGCACTTACCAGTTCAAACTGGTCACTTAGTTTACAGAATTAGTCTCCGTAGATATTTACATCTTATCCATTCATCCGAAATCCAGCTTCAATGAACCTCATTCAAAGCCTTATTTAGTAGATGTACTTTTCTCCTTTGTTTGTCCATGACTCTCAATCTCTCTTTCTTTTGGGATATGTGACACTTTCTACTATGCATATGGTTGTTTCTGAAAATGCTTTATCCCCATTCTGGAGTTTAAAGTCCTTTGAACAGAGGGTTCAATTTGCATTTAATTGATTCTATATCAGTATTTTTTGAATGAATGAGTGAATGACTGTTACATCTAACTGCCATTATATGGTTAATGGCAAGCAGTTTGTGGAATGTCAGAGTGCACTATCTGAATCCAAACCTCAGGAACTTTACTAATTCTTCAGGACAGTTTAATCAACTTTTATCAAGAGACAGTTGCTGAGTTGGATAAAATTTCTTTTATCAGAAGAATTGGATGTGTATCTGCTGTTTTCCAAGGCCTTGAAGGCTGTGTTTGAATAATAAAGATCAAAGACTCTCCCCAACCCCTAGAAACAATTATAAGATATTTAAGAAAGTTAGATGTGAGAAATATTGTATTTGAATGTGAACCCTAAACCTTATTCACAGTTACTCATCTGACATTTTGAAACAGTGGCAAGGCAAATGTCTTAGATTTACAGGTAATTGTGAATCTTTCCATTGGCCAGTCAATATATTTTTTCTTTTCATAGAAGCATTTGGAAGGTAGGCATGCTGACAACATCTCTTCATTAGAATCTTTCTTTAAAAAGCTTATTTTTCCTTTTTCTTTCTAGAAACCTACTAATAAAGATTCCAAAGATCTGACTCTAGAAAACTCTGGATGCATTAGAGATACATAACAAGAAAACCCATTATATTCTGACTTAAGGAATTTGCCAGCACAGGAAGGTCTTTTCAAAGGTGAGGTGGAAATTCAGGATAAAACAGGGAGATTTAAAGGAGGGTGATCTAGAGAGTGACAAAAAGATCAGCCCTGGGTGGGGAGGATTATGAAAGAAAGAAGAAAAGATGAGGGGGAATGAAAAAGAGGGTAAAGTCTTTCCACAGAGTACAATAAGCTTTAGGCAATTATCTAAACGTTCAAAAGAATTATCTGAATCGCACATCTCAATTTGTGGAAGTCCCTCCATTGTAGCTAGTATCTGGATAAGGTTTGCATGGTAAATTTACTTTCTTGTGCCATGAGTGGCTTATAAGTTAAAAAGACTCAAGGAAATCTTCAAAGTAAATCTGTGTCCACCAAAGCAATTCACAGGCCTGTTTACAACTTTTCCACCTGTCTCCTAGCCTGTCTCCAGTGATGCAAACTTTCAACATTACATCTGTTGTTTGAACATGGAGCTCATTTTGCCAAAAGGAACAAGAGTGAACTCTGGCCCACAATTATAATGAATACTTTTGTGAGGATTTCAGGGACTTCCCAACAAGATAAAAGTCAACTCAGCAACTTATAGACATCTATCACTTTGACAATTGAATAATTAAAGTGACCTGCAAGGATGATTCTTGGTTGCCAGAAATATCATTAGAACTGTCATTTAGTTTTGCATATCTTAATGTGATTCAGAATTTTAAACATATCAGGACAAAATAAAACCTGAAGCTCCCCAATAAGCAGTGTCAATGGAAATAAATAATGTAAAAGGAAAACATGGTAAAAATTGGGAAGACATGAAAAGTGGCAAGTCGTATGATAATGAAAATTTCTATTCATTGTACTGAATGTTTGATCTCTGAATGTTTAAGTTCAGGTATTACGAATAGTTGGAGTTTGTCAGTAGCTATATGTTAGAATTGAGCACAGCAGTTTAAGAACTCATTTATCATACTCAAACAGGCCTTTCTCATTCCACAGTCAGATTTTTAGAATCCACAAAACTGCAGAATTCATTGGGAGTAAAGTACTTTGTAGTTACCCCATGAAGCAATAGGAATCACACAACTTTCATTGAGCTGCTGGGGGTAAAGTGGATTGCTGGCCTTTTATCTTTTATCTCTGAAATTGGTCCCTTAGTAGTAGCTTTGTTAAATCTGACACATCTTTTTTTTTTTGCCTTTTTTAAATGCAAATTTAGCAACTAGTGGTTTTCTCTTTTCAGCACCTATATTTTTCACATTTTGAAGAGACTATTTTTAATGAACCTATTGATAAACACACACACACACACACACACACACACACACACACGCACACACACACAAGTTTCAGTTTTTACCAGGTTCAATTGAAAGTTTTCTCCCAAACACAGAACATGCACTTATAAAACAGACAAAAAGAAAAGATGAGAGGAATAAATATGGATCATTTGTGATATATGGAGATTTTTTTTTTGAAAAACAAACAAGCATTAAGAACAAGGAAAGGAAGTTTGTCTGAAACATTTAAAATAAGCAATAACCTGGGTTTATATACTTTTGCTTGTCTCTTTTCCTGGCACCTGAAGAAATATTACTTTTTAACTCTTTTCACTAAAAAAATAAAAACCCATACACAAAATATAAATTTATCATCTATCGAGTTTTCTGATTCAGATTGTTCATTTAGGATTGACTGAATAATTGTTAGAATTTTTAATTTTCCATTATCAATTATGTTATTTTAGAGGATACATTGTCAGACTCAATCAGCTTTCGAAACTGATTGTTTTTGCAGAAGCTCATTTAACTTTAATGTATTGGTTGCATTTCCTTCCTCAATTACTAATTACCAAAGATTAATGTTTTCAAACAAGGCCTTTTCTCCATATAATCCATCTCCCCTTCCTGCTCCAGTCTAGCAGGAAGCCTGCTGAAAGAGGTCATAATCCTTTTGTTTGCAACATTATAGCCTATGACACTGGGAATGCTTAGTGTGTAATGGTTGCAGTAAGAACATTCGGGAATAAGTAGAATGTATAGATCGTGAAATAAATGAAAGTAGGTTTCTCTGGTGGGCAAATTAACTGTGATGGATCCTTTTGTCCTCGATGTAACTAACTCAGTGCCTGGAATAGGTAGTTTATCTCATTTAGAGAAAAATAGCATGATTTTTAGAGACTAGGCATCCAAAAAAATATTAAACATGAATAAGAAAACATTCAGTTCTATAATTTACCAATATAAATCTCCATTTGGGAAGTGACATGAAGGTACCTTCTAGTGTAGCAAATAAGGTATTCTAAGAAAAATAATTTATTATAGCTTCTGAGTGCTCAATCCACACATACATCTCACTATCTCACTTGGGTGAATGTACACACACACACACACACACACACACATATTCCACCAGGTCATGGTCATGGAAAAAAAAATTCCTCTTCCTGACAAGGAATAAGGACTATTCTCATCCTGCCATTAAAAGTCTATGGGGGTTTAAATCATTAGTGTTCAAAGTAGAGTGTTGCAAGAAAATAATATAACTTTTTGTATTTATTTTTTTATCACTTACAATTTCATTTTATGTTTTATACAGTGCACACTATATTAGCAAGTGGCACATTCCTATTATAAATAAATATACACGTATTAAAATGTCAAAAATGAATAGTTTGAAGCCCATTGGTTGGATAAAGAAACAACTGAATATTTTCATTTAGCAGATAGCTTGAAGGAGTGAGATAAACAGACATAATCTGACATTCAATCTCTAGGGTTTTTGGACTGACGCTTCACACAATGGCTACTGCTCATAATTATGTACAATGGGCTTTGCACAGTTCTTGGAGATACCTTCATGTCATGGTCATCATAGATTTCCACAGTTGTTTTATTCTCAGTAACATGGCAATGAATTTTCTTGAGGAAAGGGCACCTTTTCTGTGAGGTAGAGGGCAGGGTAGCCTTCCACACCTGGTGCACTAATTCTGGTATTCCTATAACTCCTATGCTCTTGCCCAGAGATTGTGAATCTGGAGCCATGAAATCATACTCTGGTTCCTCAGTTAAGCTATATCTTCAGCATTCCTGAAAACAATGTTAGACTTTGATCATTGTGTTATTGCAATCAAGATCCATGGTATTAATATTATTTCCTTAATTTACCAATCCAACGGTAATAATCAAAGCTACTAATAAAAAAAAACATTGCCTTGTATCCTTGTATCATATGATTAACAAATCTATCTTTTCTTCTAGTGAGCTCTTATAAGTCATGACTTTAATTAGCTGTGCCAGAATTTCTTGAGAATTATGTAAATACTAGAGGCCCGATGCATGAAATTGTGTCCCTCAGCCCAGCCTGCACTCTCTCCAATCTGGGACCCCTTGCAGGATGTCCAACTGCCAGTTTAGGCTAGATCCCAGGGACATCCCTCACAATCTGGGACTGTGGTCTCCCAACTGCTTGCCTACCTGCTAGCCTGATCATCCCCTAACCATACTCCTGCCAAGCTAATAGATACCTAACTGCTCTCCTGCCAGCCTGATCCTAACTGCCCTCCCCTGCAGGCCTGGTTGCTCCCAACTGCCCTCCCCTGCAGGCCTGGTCACCCCCAATACCTTCCCCTCCAGGACTTGTCCCCCTTAACTGCTCTCCCCAGCTGGCCTGATTGCCCACAACTATCCTCCTCTGCCAGCCATCTTCTGGTAGCCATCTTTGACCACATGGAGATGGCCATCTTGTGCGAGGGCATGAGGGTCAATTTGCATATCACCTCTTTATTAAATAGGTTATTATTTTGAATTTTGGAAATGCACCACTTTAAAAAAAAAGTGATATCTGCCTAGTCTTCTGCTTTTCTCCAATTTTACTTTATTTAAAAAATATTTTAATATCTTGGGTATGATTCATCTAGGTCCATAAAATTAACCCACTTTATGGAACTGTCTGCTTCCTTTGCATTTCAGATTTCAATGCCCTCCTGCCTCTTTCCACTTTGATGGCTCCCTCTTCTGAATAGAAACGAAAGAGAAAGTGGACATAAAGAAATTGTCTTTTCTGTCATTTATATATATATATATTACAATGCACCCCCTTAGCTGCAGTTTGATTCTCTGAGGTTTGTTATCTGAGGTCAACCACAGCATGAAAATATTAAATAGAGAAATTTCAGAAATAAACAGTTTACAGGTTGAATTGCATACCATTCTTAGCAGCATGGTGTTATTCCATGCTGTCTTGTTTTTGTCCTGCCTGTGATGTGAATCATTTCTTTGTCCAGTGTATTCACTCTGTATATGCTACCTGCCCATTAGTCACTTAGTAACTGCTCTGAGTTTTCAAATGTCTGTTTTCAGAAAAGGAGATCACTTTTCCATTATTTTTATTATAGTATATTGTTCTAATAAGTTATGTTTTATTATTAGTTATTGTTGTTAATTTTACATGTATAAATCAAATTCTATCATAGGTATGTATGTGTAGATGAAAACAGTCAACATTGGGTTTGATATTATCTAAAGTTTCAGGCATCTGGGATCTGGGAACATATTCCCTACAGATAAAGAGGAATGACTGGTAGATCTGGGAACATATTCCCTACAGATAAAGAGGAATGACTATAATTCAATCTCTACAAGCAAATGGGAGCATTTTTCAAATGGTATGTGAGTTAGACTCTGTGTGAGATATATTTACTTAGTTAACTGATACTGTCTTTTAGACCCAGAGCTCAACATTCTTAAGCTTGTTGAACTCAACTTTTGATTTTGGATCTCTCTAGAGAGCAAATACTATATCTTCAATTTCTCATAAACACCCATTATTTGTAATGCACAATAATATATTAGTATACAGTTAACATAATGCTCTATTAATGTTTAATCACTTTGAAAGAACTGCAAATATTTAGATAATTAGCACAATAAATATTCTAAGTTGGCAAATGCTTATTGACAATATCATATTTATCAAGAAATATTTATTATGCACCCAAAGATATTTATTTGGAAAGGTATGACTGTAAATATTTCATTATAGACAATGCCCAAGGAAGAGTCTTCAGTTTGCACATTCCATTAGTTTTCTTGTATTTTGCTTTTTTTGTTAAACCTCACCTGGGGATATTTTTTTCATTGATTTTTAGAGAAAGTAGAGGTGCAGGGGAAAGACAGACAGAGAGAGAGAGAGAGAGAGAGAGAGAGAGAGAGAGAGAGAGAGAGAGAAACTTCCATGTGAGAAGGCACATCACATAGGTTGGTTGCCTCCTACAGGTGCCCCAACTAGGGCTGTGAGCCAGCCTGCAACCAAAGTATGTGACCTTGACCAGAATCAAACTGAGACCCTTCAGTTCATGGGCTGATGCTTCATCCACTGAGCCAAACAGGTTAGGGCTAAGGTTTAGTTTCTAATATATATACTCATCCAAAGGAATTCTGTGCAGAGGAAATGCCCATCTTAGTCCTGGATCTGCTGTGCACCAACCATGTAAACTGGAGTATATTACTTGACTACTTAGAGCCTCCATTTTCTTATCTATAATTTGGGAAACATAATGTGTTCCTCAAAAGGTGGATGTGAGATCCTGTGCTGAGGCTTCCAATGACCCTGTTCTTCCTCAAACTGCGGGACCCCTTTTGAAGTTAATTTCAGTTCTGTTTTAGAAAAAAACATATTTAAAGGAAGGATGGAGCAGAATCCCTGGATTTCATGCTTCCTGACTTATGAAAATAGTCTATCTCTGTGTTGCTGTTTTCCCAGTCATAGTGCCTTGCTTCATTTAAAGGGGAAATTAAAAAAAATAATAATCCAAGCTAAACAGGAACTCTTTAATAAGCTCCCATTAGGGGGTGCCATGTGGTTCAAAGGACTATTATTAAACATTTATATAGCACTTTGTATTTACAAAGTAGTTTATAATTACTTTTGTAAGTAATTTATAATTCACAAAGACTCTCAGCTAAATTGATATTATCTCCATCTGATAAATGGAAAAACAAAGGTAGTTAACTAAAATCATATAATTTGCCTAAGTCTTCAAAAAGGAACTACCTCAGAGCTCACACTTTTCCTAAAGCAGTGTGGTCTCAAACTCTTCCTCCTATGGGAAAAACAAAACAAAACAAAACAAAAAACACGTAAAATAAAATGCAGCACCTTACTTATCATAGTCACATTACAGGGTCACTTTTATTGGTGTTTAGCTATTTTGGACGAGCATTTACCATTTGAATATGGCTTTACATTCCAGATATTTGGAGCCTTTGTCTGGCTCATTTGCTCTCATCAGAAATATCTTTCACAAGAACCTAAGTGAAATAAGGAAGTTTCTTTCCAAAAACAAACCTTTTCATCATGCATCCCAACCCTTACCGCTCTGCAATTAGTAGCGTGTTCCCTGTAAGCAGTAGTTTAAGGGGTGCGGTAAGGAGTGAGGTACTTCCGGTGGATGTCTAGAAGTCCCCAAACCTGTCTACTAGCAACATGTCCCCTCCCTTCCCTCACATATTCGTTTTTCTTTTCTGCATCAAAAAGTCTAATGGGTAAAAACATTTTTTTCGTTTGATAATTATCCACAGATTCTCTCCTGTTAATTAGCCCCATTCCCTCTCTCATACTATCCAAACTGGTCCCCAGTACTTAAAAATGCTATGTGCCTAGAGCTAGTCAGAATCCAGAAGCAGCTGAAACCTATTTGGCTCAGTGGATAGAGCATTGATAGGCCTGCGGACTGAAGGGTCCTGGGTTTGATGCCAGTCAAGGGCATGTACCTTGGTTGCTGGCATATCCCCAGTAGGGGGCGTGCAGGAGGCAGCTGATCAATGTCTCTCTCTCATCGATGTTTCTAACTCTCTATCCCTCTTCATTCTTCTCTGTAGAAAATCAATAAAATATATTAAAAAAAAAAAAGAATCCAGAAGCAACCTACTCTCAAATGGTTTAGAAAACAACAAATAAACGTATTTCAGAAAATAAAAATGTTTACTTAATCTTCATAGCCATGCTTTGTGTGTATCTATAGCATACACCTACTGATGTATTTATATAAACAATTCTATATAATAAAAGCCTAATATGCTAATGTCTAGTTGTCTGGTCATCTGCTCAGCCAATCAAAACATAATAGGCTAATGATATGCTAACTGCTTGCTATTATGTGCACTGACCACCAGGGGGCAGATGCTCTGACTGGTAGGTTAGCTTATTACTGGTGTCTGGCTGATCCAGACTGAGCAAGACAGGTGGTCCTTCCCTAGCTGGCCAACCTCCCATGTCCCTCCCCAGCCCGGATTGTGCGTCAGTGGGGTAGCTAGGCCTGGCCTGCACCCTCTCAGAATCTGGGCTGAGGGATCCCCACCCGAGTGCACAAATTTTGTGCACTGGGCCTCTAGTATATATTTTAAAAGCTACACATTAAAAAACTATACATTTAGAAATATTTATGCATTAATTATTTGTATATAACATACACATATATATAATGTGTACTATATTATATGCAGATATATATCATAGACATGCTAATATATAAAGGTATATATTATATACAAGTGTTTTATATTATATATGTACTAGAGGCCCAGTGCATGAAATTAAATTCATGCTTGGGGGGAGGGTGTCCCTCAGCCTGGACTGCTCCCTCTTGCAATCTGGGACCCCTCGGCTAGGGTCCCTAGGCCTAGTCATTGACCAAGGCCTATCGAGGCTTTTCTTCCCCCAGCTGCCAGCAGCTTGCCCTGCCCCAACTGCTGCCACTGCTTGTCATCTGTGTGGTGCTCTTCTCTCTCCCCTGCCACCGGCCGCTTCTCTCTGCAATCAATAGGCATTGGTTCCAATTGCTTGACTAGCCTGGGCTTTCCTCTGAGGGGTGATCACTGGCCGGCCCTGCACATCCACCACAGCATCACTGGCCAGTGGCCTGGGCCTCCCTCTTTGGGGCGATTGATCATGGAGTCCCCCCCATCTATCACCTGCAGAGGGTGGCCTGAGCCTCCCTCTGTGGGGCAATTGTGGGGCGATCCCTGACCAATCCCATTGCACCCACCTTGGCTGGCCTGGCACCAGTGCATGTCATAGTGTGGTTGTCTGGAAGGTCATCCAGACAGTCATTCTGCTGTTCAGTCATATGGTCAATTTGCATATTATGTTTTTATTATTATAGATAATATATGTATTGATTTATATACAGTGGTACCTCGAGATACGAGTTTAATTCATTCTGTAACCTTGAGGTGTGGGAAACTATGAGACACTCGAGTCGCGGTAAACTGGTGGGTCATGTGCAGCCAGCCGATCTGCGCAATTACTCCTATCTCAAATGTTGCTCGTATTTCAAAGCAAAAATCGCTCACTCAACAGCTCGTATCTCAAAAATCTCGTATGTTAGGGCACTCGTATCTCGAGGTACCACTGTATAATAAAGACATTTTATGAACATGTATTTATATTAATATATGATATATAAACATATTTATATATAATATCTAAATATTTATAAGTATGTAGATATAGTATTTAAATATATATGATCTTTTTCCTAGAACCATATTTTATATAAATATACTAGTTTTAGATATAAGAAGTAAAGTTATTTATTATATTGCAACCATTTTAGGCATCATAACACTGGAAATATTTCATCTTTAAACATGGCATACATTTTTCTAAGAATAACATAATTTTTCTATATAACCATATTATAGTGATCGCACCTGAAAAGTGTTACCGTAATCCGTAATATGTTCTAAAATCCAGTTCACCCAATTTCTCCAACTGTGGCAAGAATTCTTAGATAGCTATTTCTGTTTGTTTGCTTTGTTTGGAATCAGGAATCAGACTGAGGTCAGATAATTTTAAACTTACCTGATGACCTAACGCTCCCCTCATCTACAAACCATTTCTTTAGGGTGAGTGTTTTATGGGATATACCTGAGAAATCATGAACATGGAAACGTTTCTGAAAAAGAAAAACCACAAAACAATTCAACACAAGATTGGCACAGAGTGTGAATTAAATAACAAATTATCAAATGAACAATGAGTTGGGAAAGTTGAAGAAAGGCCAGTCAAGTAGGCATGACAAAGTCACTGCTTCTCAGGCAGAAAGGAAAAATAGGTACTACAAAATGAGATATGGCATCAAGCACACATGTTCCTTCGTTTACAATTTGCATCTCTGGAATTGTGCATGTATTAAACAGAAGCAACTATCTAGACAAGTTCATAAACCCTAATGGATATCTATAGGCACACACATATATGCACATACATGCTCACATACACATAAGCTACATACAGAGAGCTAGTGGGGAGAAATAGAGAAGGAAAGAAATAATGGAAGGAAGGAAGGAAGGAAGGAAGGAAGGAAGGAAGGAAGGAAGGAAGGAAGGAAGGAAGGAAAAAAGGAAGGAAGGAATACAATTGATATATATTGTCATTATAGAGAAATTTGGAAAATATAGGAAAAGAAAGAAGAAAAAGCAATGAATTGTTTAATACTGAGTATTATCCTATCTCAAATAAAACCTAAGAAGAAAGACAATTTTGTAGAGTTTGGTATGAAGGGTAGGGAGAGCCAGAAAAAGTAAAGAGAGAGAGAATATTATAGAAATCTAGGGAGATAAATGCCATACCTTAAGAATGAGAGCTTTGCCATTGTATGTTGTTCTTTACTCGAAATACTCTTGCTATTCAAGATCTGGGCCTTGCTTGGACATAATCTGTCATTTTTGCCAAGTGTGTGGTATTTTAGGGATGTGGACAAATATCCACAGGAACTTGGCTGAGACCTACAGATATATTTTTACCTCCAAAGGCAAACAACCAGGGCATTAACTGGCTCTGCCCATTTAGCACTTAACATCTGAACCACAGTGGACCAGTCTACTGCAGTCCTTCATAAACTGAAATTAGAATGCTGTCATCTGCTTTTTAGGTTTTGATTTTTCCAAGAGTCACAAAGAAGGAGATCACAGAATTTAAAGCCAGATGAACCCTCAGAGATATGACTCTTTGTTTAATAAATGAGGAAAACTTGATCCAGAGGAAAGAGCACAGGATAGAAATCTGGGAATTAATTAGCTAAAAAGTTCTAGGCAAATCATGTAACCATTCTGTTACTCAGTTTCCTCATCTGAAAATTCATGTCATTGAGCATCATAAGGTCTAAGTGTCACTTCGATTTCATATTCCAAACATCCAGCAATCTATGCTTTTGTGATTATATGAAAATTGAAACCTTGAGTAGTTTTACTATAATTATTCATCTGGAAGTATAAAATTTGACTTTTTCTTTCTTTACCTTTGGTCAAGGCGTAAGCACTACCTTGGGTGTGGGTATGCTGAACCAAAGGTGATAGGGTCTTATAACCTGTCCTATCTAATTTGATATAGAGTACATGGAAAAAAGGATATTTCATAGAGTAATTCAATACTGCTGACATCTGCCCTTATTTTCTCTTTTCTAATAAAAATGGAGTGATTGATGGGTAACAACAGATATAGCACCTCTAAACAAGGATTGATTTTTCATGTTTATAGAGTAAGAGTGGTATAAAAATATCTGCATGTATTGGAAATATTCCTTTGGCAATCATCTAGATTGTTACTATTAAAATCATCAAGTTCGGAAAAACAAGAAAAGAAGGAGAAAATGAGACAGTTAAGGGTGTATATTCTTTTATTGAATAGGTACAATTTTGAGAATAGTTGGCTCATTCTTAAAGGTAAGAAAGTTGCAACTCCCAGTGGTTAAAGTAAATTGCTTATTTTGCCATAACTAGTTAAAAAGAAAAGTTGAGATCTCAAACTAGTTCTCCCTAATCATATGGAATTTTCATTTGTTAGGGAGTATCTGTTTGGCAGTCTTTGGAAAACTCTTTAGTTCCTCTTACCAACCAGGCCCAGGACTTGCACCATGTGCATCCCCATCTCTGAAACGCTGCACACAGTTTCCAGTGTCTGGAATAAATGCGACCCAACAAAACCTATTTTCTGTGTGAAATCTCTCCTGATTACCCACCCAGGTCTCAGGGCTCTCTCCCTTTTCTAAACGTTATAGCATTTATCTGTGCTTCTCTTTTGATACTGAGTATTTCATCTTTTGACTGTGTCCTGGTTCTCTTCTTAGTGGTGGGCTTCTTACTTGTCTAAGCACATTGTGAATCTCTTGAGAGGAGACCTTTTATTGTTTAGAAAAGGTGACACATGATACAGCTTCACCACTCTCCATCAGCATCTAAGATTAAAGGGACTTGAATTCTAGTTTGCATGGGTTTGAGATGGGTTAACAATGGGGCTGAGCCCTAACATTTTTTTGGCTCAGTAGATAGAGTGTCGACCTTCAGATTCAAGGGTCCCAGGTTTGATTCTGGTCAAGGGCATGTACCTTGGTTTGTGGGCACATACCCAGTAGGGAGAATGCAGGAGGCAGCTAATCAATGTTTCTAATTCTCTATCCCTCTCTCTCCCTCTCTGTAAAAAATCAATAAAAAAATATATATTTTTAAAAATGAGGCCAAATCTCAGAGGGAAGGTAGGGGAGGGTAGAAGGTAAGGGGGAGAAATCAACAGAAGGACTTGTATGCATGCATATAGCCTAACCAATGGATACAGATAACAGGGGGATAGGGCACGAGTGGGAGGGATAGGGGAAGATAATGGGGGAATAACGACACATATGTAACATCTTAATCAGTAAAGAAATTTTTAAAAAATGGGGCTGATTTTTTATCCTATCATCTTTTCCCTAGAAAGTGATGCACATTTTCAAGGAGAAATAAATGACCCCCGTATCTGCAATCCTGCTTTACTCTGCTCTTAATGAAAACATGGTTGAAAATTAGAAGGCCCCTCTCTTCCTTTTGTCTTTTGAAGACATAAACACCACATGGAAAAAGACACAGGTCATACATATTCACCTATTCTAGTCAATGATTTAAACATAAACAGTTAACAGACAAAGAAACAAAAATGAGGGAAAGCATTGATTAGTGAACCTTGTACATCCTGTTCAGAGATCAAAGGGGCCAATGAGCAGGGATCAAAGTGGGAGAAAATACAGAATGTAGCACCCTTGTGAAGCGACATTTCTCACGATGTGGTATGGTTTAATCAGCACCACTCAATTCAACAGCTGCAAAGAAGAAAAGAAAAGCAATCCTGAAAATTATTAATTAGGTAAGCTTATGCTTGGTTTGCCTTTAAAGACATAGAGTCATTTCATTAGCTTCTGCCAACTTTCAGTGGAGAGGCATTTTTGGAGAAGGCCAACCTGCATTGCAGGTAGGTTTCTTTTAGAAATGAGCACAAAAAGCACATTGTCACAGCAGACATACAACCACACCCAGCTTGACTCAGGTCTGCAAAATTTCAATATTTATTACATCTGGGGCTTGGTCACACCACAGGAACATGCTTCATAGCTACTTCATCCATGAAAGACTCAAGAAAGAAAAAAAATAACCCTTAAAACAGTAGATATACAATTCAGAGAGTTATAAAACTGAAGTAAAAATGGACATCAGGATAGTGCTTTATAAGTTTCAAAATACTTTCAAACATCTTTTTATTTGCTCATAAGAACCTTAACTGAAGGTTAAGCAACTTGCCTTCACACTACAATTGGTAATTAGAAAAATAAGGCCTTTCATCATGGTCTATTGAGTGCAATGAAACTTCTACTTGTGCTAGATCAGTAAATACATTTCAGGAAAAAATTGGCAATGTCTATGAACACAGAGTTCTGAGGAACTTGGAAAGGAACTATAATGAAGGAGGTAGAATGCTTAGATCAGAGCAAAACAGTGTATTGAAAAGCATTTGTTTTCTAAGGCCATACATTGTAGTTCCGTGCTGAACACCATCACTTTCTATGATTATACTCAGTTCTCTAGAGCGCATATAGTTGGGTATGTTTAAGCTTTTGTTACTTATAATCATATTCCAGACACACCTTTCTGAGAGCACTCTAGTCAGCCATTTTATTTACAGATGATCAATTAGAGTGAATTCTCCCTGAAAATAGTTTATCTCATTCATTATTCTGCTTTTCTTTTAATTTTATTCTTTTGTTGTTAATGCTCACCTGAGGCTATTGTTTCATTGATTTTTAGAGAGAGTCCAAGGGAGGAAGAGAGAGAAACATTGATGTAAGAGAGACACACATCCATTGGTTGCTTACCACGTGAACTCTGACCAGGGCCAGGGATCGAGCCTACAACCTGCAACTGAAATACTTGCCCTTGAAGGGAATCAAACCTGGGACCCTTCTGTCTGTGGGCCTATGCTCTATTCACTGAGCCAAACCAGCAAGGGCTTAATTTTAATTTCAGGTTTGAGGAAAATTGTGCTATTACCGCATATCTTTCATGCCACAGGTATTAAAGTCATGAACATTTTGTTAAATTATTCTTTATTTTTTCTTCTTTTTTTTCTGAGTATATATATATACATATGTGTATACACATATGTATATATATATATACTCATATACATACATACACACATACTGAGTGACCAGATTATTATGATCTCTAATATCTATTTATATCTACCTATATCTATATTTATATCTATCTATATCTATATATTTATATCTATATCTATATCTAATCTATATCTACATTTATATCATCTCTCTCTCTCTCTCTCTCTCTCTCTCTCTCTCTCTCTCTCACTAGGCCTGGTGCATGAATTCCTGCATGGGTGGGGTCCGGCCAGCCTGGCCAGGGGGAGGGGACATGGGCAGTTGGCCGGCCTGCCTGTTGGTCAAACTCCTGGTCAAGGGGACAATTTGCATATTAGCTTTTTATTATATAGGATATATACTGAGTGACCAGATTATTATGCAATCAGAGATCATAACAATCTGGCCACCTAGTGTATGTGTGTGTGTGTGTGTGTGTGTGTGTGTGTGTGTATTAAGATTCTGGTTTTGTTTTTTTTAGGTATCTCCCTAATTTCTTCCTCTTGCAGATAATTTAGTATTGCATTTTAAAGATTCTATACTCTATTTGAGTTGTCTTTTAATTTGTAATTTCAAGATATAGCCATACTTCTTTTTTCTCCAAAGTTTTTAAAGTCAACTGTCTATGTTCATGTCCCACTTCTACCATGCTACCATGATCTTTCTTTCTCATTCAGCTTTAAAGCTCCTATTTGAATGCAGCATTAAGTTTTCTTATTACTTCTTATGCCTTCTTCACGAGTAAAGTCCAAACATAATAAGAACCTGTTGGGGACACTGGTTTTAGTTTCATGACCGGAGTTGGAGCCCTTCAGCGCTGCGGGACCTTTCCTCTGTGCAGCATCAAGTTTCCTCACATGGTCAGATAGTCTTTGTCACCCCTATTGTTCTCTTTTTAGTCAATATCCTCCAGGATGCTTCATCTTCCCTGGTCATGAGTTTCTCCAAATGCTGTATCAATATTCTTAGGGACCTAGGAGACCAGAGCAGTTTTTTGAGGACATGTTGTTATAGTCTTGGTGGTGGTGGTGATGGTGGTGGTGGTGGCGGCTTTGCTATCCTGTTGTTGAGCACTGCAAGCACAGAAATTTAGAATACTCCTGGTCCCTCTGCAGTGATTCCTACAGAGTGATGAAGTCACCAGAGATATGGTGGATGAGATGTGAGATGCTATTCTCAAATATAAAGGTGAAAAGCATAAGGAAAGCACATGTATCCTTCCCCCTTTATTCCCCACCCTAGAAGAATAAATACCAGCTGCCTCAGATGGAAAATATTAATCCAGGAAGTTTGACTGTCCCTAGAAATTCCCTATGGATATATATATGGCTTGCCTGCAGCTATTATTTCCCCTTTCCTTCTCTAAATTCTTCATTTTAATTATCCTATATTTTCAACTTGTTTTATGTTCTTTTGGATGATTTAGCATGTGTTAGTATAATTCTTAATGTCCCTGTTTTCTCTTTAGTACCTGATGACATTGATTTTCAATATTTTGACCTTTTTTGTCAAATGTTTTTCTCATGTACATTTTAACTTTTAAATTAACTTTTAGCATTTTTTATGTAACTTAGTCTATTTTTCTTTATCCAGCTTTTTTAATATTTATTATTGTCTCATTTTTAAAATATATTTTTTATTGATTTTAGAGAGGAAGGGAGAAGGAGAGAGAAATGGAAACATCAATGATGAGAGAGAATCATTGATTGGCTGCCTTTTGCACATCGCCCACTGGGGATCTGTGCCCTTGACCAGAATCGAAGCTGGAACCTTCAGTCCTCAGGCTGACACTCTATCCACTGAGCCAAACCAGCAAGAGCAAGTCTCATTTGTTTTATTGATGTTTTCTCATTTATCTATTAAATAAATATGTATTAATTACCTGTAATATGTCAGATTATGTATTCTTTATATATGTTCTCAGAAATAAAATATGTCTTAGACAAACAGCACCAACATACTGTTTTTTTCTCCCTAAACATCTGTTGCTATACATAATGCAAACATTTTATATTATTCTATCTTTATTAAGAAAAATATGTTAATTAACCCTCATGCCATCACAAAGATGGCAGCACCCACAGCCAATGAGAGAATATGCTAATTGACTGCCAATACCCTCAAAGATGGTGGCACCCAGAGCCATAAGATGGAGGCACCCAGTCCCCTCAGCCCCACTGGGGCAGGAGGCCACATGGCTGCCTTTGGAGTCTCCCAGTCCCCTCAGCCCCTAGCTGCCCCTGAGCCTTGGATGGCTGTTGCCCAGCTGATGGACAAGGTGCCAGGAAGCTCAATTGTTAGCTGCCCAGCCTCCCAGGGCTGGCCTGATGTGCAGGCAAGCCTCAGATGGTAGCTGCCCAGCCTCCTAGGGCCACTGGAGATTCAGGTAACCAGGGCCAGCCGAGACATGTGCTGCCGGCAGTGGCAGCAGCAGAGGTGTGATGGGGCATCATCTTCCCCTGATCACCAGGTTGCCTTCCATCCCTTAGGATTCCCTGACTGTGAGAAATGGAAGACCAGGCTAAGGAACTGGGAGACACGAATTTTCATGTACCAGGTCTCTAGTCTTATATAAATTTTGAGTTTTATTCTAAATCTTTGAAAAGGAGTGGATAGTGGTCACTGTGGGTTATTACTTCCTGAATATGTGCTTCAGAAGAACAGCACACTTCAATATTGGTCCATTGGTCCACTGGTCCATTAAGCCTCTGACAGTGTCAATCACCTTCCATATATTTATTTTCCCCAGACCACATCAGTTCCTCCTTATTAACCTGGCCATCTATTCATTCAACAAATGTTCTTTAAGGAACTTTTATATGTAGATTCTGTAGGAGAGAGTCCTTCTCTGAAACATCAGATTTGTTCTTTATGAATGAGCTCTACATGTCAATTTTCTTTCTCTCTTCTCTGCATCCTTCCAAATGTACTGCAGAAAAACAGGGCTTCTATTTCTTTTCTTATTTTATATTACATGTTTTTACTAAATGTTCTTTGTAATGGTTCTGAGTGTGTAATCAAAATCATGGTTTTCTGACTTCCTTTCTGAATTATTATTATTACCTCTATTCTACTAAGAAACTCATCCTCTCTAACACACCAGAATGTCAAGAGGCCTATCTTTTCAAGCAATATGGCCTCATAGCTGGTACTTGCAGCATAAGGAAGACAAATGTAACACATTCCCTTAAACCATTTAGAAATAGGCCCCTTGGTTTCTATATTTTTTTTCTTGGTTAGTGTTAAATCTCCAATGGAATTAGCAAGCTTTGTAACTCCCTTGATAGCTCCCCCTTAGATGACCCTCTAAGTGAACAATTCTCGCCTATTTGGTTTAGGCTTTGATCTTCTGGAGTTATAAGAGTTTGCTTTATATATGAACCACTCCCTTCTCCCACTGAACTGTTTTCCCCTACAAGGTAATGCACAGTTGGTTGGCAAGTGCCAGCAAATGACACCAATCGCAACCAAACTTCTAGCTCCTCAGAGCAGCCACCAGATTGCAAGAAAGTTGCTCACCTCTTCCAACTTCTAGCCTCTGCTGCAAAGTCAGTCAGTATTGGTTCATTACTAGGTTCATTACTTTGAAATGGCAGCCCATAGAATAGAGGGAGTTCGTCCTAGGCTCTGGCTGGTTGAGATCAGGTGATCTCAGCATCCTAGAGAGAGAGTTTAAGGAAAATAGGAGGAATGACTAATAGTTCACTACCTTGTCAACAAACTTTCTTGCTAACAAACATTATTCTATATTTAGATGGACATGATTCACTTTATAGAAACACACTTTGTATTTAGTAAGAACTGAATAACAGCTTGTTCTGAAGATTGGTTTGAATGAACACTCAATATGCCATGTAAAAACATGAGATTTTGTCAAAATATACTTAATTCAAACAAATTTTTGGAAATTCAGATGCAGTAGAATCACTAATAGGCACTCATGAAAATGAGAGTCTCATATCAAGAGTGATTATTATTGACAATAATTGAAATAATCGGATTTTAATTATAGTACTCATTGCTTTTTTTCTTGTTTGCTGCTTTATTAGCATTGATATGGATATCAACATTAAAGATATATTTTATTTAAGTTCATCATATCAAGTTATTATAAGTTACCTCAAAGTTTAAGTAATTTTATCTGTGATACTATGTTCTTGATAATTATTTTATTTTAGGTTATTTTTTTGCTTTTGGGAAATTAAAGAATGGGCCTCAATTACTTTACATGATTGATACAAGAGAATTGTGATAACTGCTTACTCATCTATACTAGTACTATTGAATATTTTGTGAAAAAGAGTTATATAGTTCAGTAAATTTCAAAGATACATGCTTCTTTATCTTAAAGCATGATTTAACTTAGCATATCTATCCCAAAACTAAGTTTAAAAAATACATATCTGGTAGTTCCTCTGAATTATTCTATCTTTATATTTATTAATTGCCCTAAGCACTCCATGTTTTAAGCATATTTTGTGGATAAAAATTTATCTCCTTTATCTTTTTGTTCCAATCTGTAATTTGTAGGAGGACCTAGTAAAAATTTCTGTGCATAAATATTGTTCCAGAAATTAATATTTATCTAGGGTCTTTATGAATTATATCTCTCTTCTTTGTCATAAAATAATTTTCATCAAGTATACATTTAATCCAGTGAATATGAATCATTATGGTATTAATTCATTAGAGATGGTTTGAAGTGTTTAATGTCAAATTAAGAACAAATACAGAGAGAAGGTGGGATATACTGGATTAGAAATCAGGAGCTGATTTCTAGTTCTATTAAATCTGGGTAAGCGACTTAACTTCCTAAAATATTAGTTTTCTTCATTCCTGTCTTTAAGAATATGTATAGTTTTTAAAATATATATATTTTATTGATTTTTTACAGAGAGGAAGGGAGAGGGATAGAGGTTAGAAACATCAATGAGAGAAAAAACATTGATCAGCTAACTCCTACACAATCCCCAATGGGGATGTGCCCACAACCAAGGTACATGCCCTTGACGGGAATCGATCCTGGGACCTTTCAGTCTGTAGGCTGACACTCTATTCATTGAGCTAAACCAGTTTTGGTGAGAACATGTATGGTTTGAACTTTATATAATATGGGTCTGTGGAACATCACAGTCTTTTATTTTACTAAATAAATGTAATTTGTTTCAAGATCCTTTTCACTAAGTATCACTAAGTAGTCAGAAAATTAAGCCACCACCCTTACTGGGGATCCCTCACCACCCAATCCTCTGGGTTGTATAAAAGCCTGGAGTTCTTATATAATCCAGCACATCAGGGAGAAGCCTCTGTCTTTGTTCACATGGTAGATAATTGAACGCTCACTGTCCAAGCATTCTGACCCTTTGAGGCCAGCAATTCTGCTTGTTTGGGATGGGGTTGGGACATAGGAATTTTTGCCCTGGCTGGAAGTCCTAGAACTTCAGATCTGGCTGCTCTCAAGGCATGGCAGAGCCATGCCCTCTGAGGTTTTGCCATCTCCTCAGGAAATGTGGTGCTCAAAGAGTCTAATGGATAAAATTGCCCTGAGCTGTTTGCATCAAACAGACCACACTGGGATATTAGGATCGTTTCTAGGAACAGCTGTCGGGAAGGATGTGGATAGGTCCCCACTATCCAAGAAACTCACAAACCTTTATCCCCACTGCCTTTGAAGAGAATCTTCCTCTTCTCCACAGGTCAGGTCTTGCTACTTTTTCATTGCTCCATGCCAGTCTTTCTTCCCTATCAGATCTCCTTATTGAACCCCTCTTTATAATCTTCCCTTACACTACCCATAGAAATTTTGTGTTGGCCTTTTCTTCCTACAGGCGGGCTTGGACAGAATGAGACCCTACACATTTTATGAGTGTTTAGGAATGACATTCTGAAACAAGTCAGGTGGCTCCCCCACCCCTCCAATACCAACTCACTTTGATATAGGTTAAACTTAGTGTCAAAACAATAATGTATTGGAAAGAAGACAGCTTTTTTTAAATATATATTTTATTGATTTTTTACAGAGAGAAAGGAAGAGGGATAGAGAGTTAGAAACGATGAGAGAGGGACATTGATCAGCTGCCTCTCACACACCTCCTATTGGGGATGTGCCCGCAACCAAGGTACATGCCCTTGACAGGAATCAAACCTGGGACCTTTCAGTCCATAGGCTGATGCTCTCTCCACTGAGCCAAACCAGTTAGGGCATGACAGCTTTTCTTGCCTAGAGAAGTCAGACATCTCAGATTGTTTTTTAGACATGACTCCCTTTTTCAGATTATATAAGTGGTTCCCAATTGTATCTTTCACTCACTTTTCACATCTGATTATGACTTTATTTCTCACTTATCCTTTTGCTTATAGTTCATCCTGGCACACATGCCTATTTGATTCAATCTTAATGGCCCAGTTAAATCCCCAGAAATACCCATGGTCCCTGGTAATATTCTTGCCAGTAGGAATATCAGGAGCTGCCATCTGAAAATTAGAAATAAATGTTAGGAGAGAGTTAGGATAATATTGTCATTCCTAAGGTGAATAGCATGAGGATTCAACTGGGATAGAGCTGAAGGGATAGCGAAAATTTTGGGTTTAATATTAAGGAAGATATTTGGGAAAAACCATATAGTTATCTTGTTCTATGTATTGTTCTTGTGTGTGTATGTGTGCATGTGTTCTAATAATTTAGTTTAGCTCTGGGACACTAATGGTGGATATTATAGAGTGAAATTGCAACTTCATAATACGGAAATATATTTTTCCAAAACTGAGGTGGCATAGCTTCTAAAGTAGTGAACTTTCTGTCTCTGAAGATGTTGAAATGAATTCATAATACTCATGGGTCAGATAGGGCATAGAAGTGATTCTTAAATTATATCTATAGTCATACTGCATGACCTCTAAGGTCATCCTTTCACACACACACGCACACGCACACATTTGCCCACACCACATTCACTTAATCCTTTGTATTCCCTTCCCCACAATCTAAAGTCTCTAAATGGTCTTGGATCCATAGATGATTCTCAATTATTGGATGATAAATGGTAGTAAGTTTTTTTAAATCAACGGACTGCATAACAAGTGTAAAATATCAGTATTTAATTCATTTTGATGGGAAGATACTGATAATTTATACACACAATTATTACACTACCCCTTTCTTTAGCTCTGTAGGGATGATTTTAATAACATTCTCTTGGTCATTCTCCCAAGGTCATTTCCACACATATATTACATTGAATTAATACTTAGTCTATTACTGTGCTGAAATCCTAGTAGATATTTGTTGCCACTTTCACAATTTCAGTTTGCAAGAAAATAAAGTCACTAGATGCCCTGACCTATGCCAATCACATGCTGTAGTTTTGTTTTGTTTCTTGGAAACCATGGAGACCCAGGTTTCTTTTTCTGCTTCCAGTCTCAGCCTAGGCATTTTCTGTGGCTTTTTCCTATTCTGTTTCTCTTATGTTTTAAAAATGGTATTTCAACCATTTCCTAGGTGCTCTCTTCTTCCTGCAAAACCAGAGAGGGGAAAGGGAATATAAGCATGATCATGTGACCTCTGGGTATTGCCAGGGACCTCCGGGTGCCCTGTTCCACCCTGACTCCTAACATTAGGGAGCAAAGCAGATTTTAACTGAGATTTAGAGCTGGACTCTAGTTTAGGTGTTCTGTTCCTTTCTCCTGCCTTTTAATATGGCATTCAATTGTTTTGTAGTATTTTTAAGTAAAGTAATTTTTACTGACAAAGAAAATTGTGTCAAACTTTAAGCCATTAAAACCACCAGTAGAAAAACAGACTTGGTATTTGTAAAAGGGACAAGAGTCTTGGAGAAAATGTGGGTGTATTTTGAATATTCAATTCCATATTTACTCATAATGGCCCAGTTAAATCCGCAGAAATCCTCATGGTCCCTGGTAATATTCTTGCCAGTAGGAATATCAGGAGCTGCCATCTGAAAGAGTGAGAATGATATTCTTTTATATCTAATTATTCCTGGGAAAATCATAAGTTGGTTCAGAACCTTAAATTATGACAATTGCCACCTCTAGTATAATCTTAACCTTTTAGCCGATGATATTTAGTTAAATTGAATTAAATACCTACCAGATATGGAGAATGTCTGACAAAACTGAATATAAACAAATAGATAAAAGAACATATAGGTTCAAAGAGTTACTTGTGACTTCTCTTTGCTCTTAATGTGAATTTAAAGTTACCTGTGCATTTGGTGGGGAAAAAAAGATGCAATATGAGTAAAGTGCTCTAAAGAAGGCAGCATTATTTATGAGAGAAAAAAAAATTGTTAATTTGAAAGGGATAAAAATACATTAGGGTAATGGGGGATCCATTCAGAAGCAAATTTACAATTGCTGTGAATGTCATCTCTTTGGTGGCCAGCATTCCATAAATGCTGCATAACAACACATTCATTTTTCATGTTAAGCAGTTCCAGGGTTATTTTAAAAGCTATTTTCTCAACACATGAAGTTTAAAGTTACAGCATTATGAAAATATCCCTTGGTAATTTCATGTGTTTAAAATTTACTTTAGGGGCATTTGTGCCTACAGCTCTGTCTTTGTGAGCAGTATTTAGGTGGTCCAGACTAAGCATTCCATATCTATGGGAAATTGTAATTTGCTGAGGAAAATTAAAAAAAAAAAAAGAAAATTGCAGTTAACCCAATATTGGCATTTCTGCCTTACATTTCATTAAGCTGCTTTGGGGAATGAGTAGTTAGAACTTTTCTGTTGAAATAAATAATATAAATATAATAAAAGTCTAATATGCGGAATAACCAGTGGAACGACCAGTCTCTATGATGAGCGCTGGCCACAAGGGGGCAGATGCTCAATGCAGGAGCACTGCTCAACCACAGGGGGAGCGCTGCTCAGCCAGTGGTGAGGGGGCCTCTGCTGCCTCTGCTGCAGGAGGACGGTAAGGAGTAAGGAGTCCCAGACTTTGAGAGGGTGCAGGCCAGGCTGAGAGACACCCCTGCCCCTGCCCAGTGCATGAAATTTCATGCTTCAGGCCTCTGGTTATAATTATAAATGAAAAGTGAAATTAACAAAACTTTGTCTTCTTTTTATTTGAAAAAGTTTTAAATTTAAAGAAATGCAGACTTTTTTCTTTATGCCACTCTCTTACCCCTTTTACCTGCTCATAATATATATTAGAAGTAACATCTATTTCATAATTTTCATTTAATTTGAAGTTGCAATGTACCAAATCTTTATAAGGATTTTTTAAAAATAAATTTTTATTGTTCAGTTTATTACAGATGTTCCTCTTCTCCCCACCCCCCACATAGCTCCCTTCCACCTGATTCCTCCCCACTCCATGCCCTTACCCCACACCACTGTCCTCATCCATAGGTGTAAAATTTTTGTCCAATCTCTTCCTGCACCCCTCACTCCTCCTTTCCCCTGAAAATTGTTAGTCCATTCCCTTTCTATGTCCCTAATTCTATTATATTCACCAGTTTATTCTGTTTATCGGATTCTTAAAAAAATATATTTTATTGATTTTTTACAGAGAGGAAGGGAGAGAGATAGAGAGTTAGAAACATCAATGAGAGAGAGACATTGATCAGCTGCCTCCTGCACACCCACTACTGGGGATGTGCCCACAACCACTGACCGGGAATCGAACCTGGGACCTTTCAGTCCACAGACAGATGCTCTATCCACTGAGCCAAACCAGTTTTGGCGGATTTTTTTAATTCACTTGATTTTTAGATTCACTTGTTGATAGGTATGTATTTGTTATCACTTTATTGTTCATAATTTTTATCTTTACCTTTTTATTCTTCTTCCTCTTCTTAAAGAAAACCCTTCAGCATTTCATATAATCCTGGTTTGGTGTTGATGAACTCCTTTAGCTTTTTCTTATCTGTGAAGCCCTTTATCTGCCCTTCAATTCTGAATTATAGCTTTGCTGAGTAGAGCACTCTTGGTTGTAGGTTCTTGTTCTTCATCATGTTGAATATTTCCTGCCATTCCCTTCTGGCCTGCATTGTTTCTGTTGAGAAATCAGCTGATAGTCATATGGGAACTCCCTTGTAGGTAACTAACTCTTTTTCTCTTGCTGCTTTCAAGATTCTCTCTTTGTCTTTTTTCTTGGCATTTTAATTATGATGTGTCTTGGTGTGGTCCTCTTTGGATTCTTTTTGTTTGGTGTTCTGTGTGCTTCCTGGACTTGTAAGTCCATTTCTTTCACCAGGAAGGGAAAGTTTTCAGTCATTATTTCTTCAAATAGGTTTTCAGTATCTTGCTCTTTCTCTTCTTCTGGCACCCCCATAATTCTGATGTTGGTACCCTTGAAGTTGTCCCAGAGGCTCCTTACACCATCTTCACATTTTTAGACTCTTTTTTCTTTTTGTTTTTCTGTTAGGGTGTTTTTTTTTTTTTGCTTCCTCCTATTTCAGATCTTTGATTTGATTCTTGGGGTCCTCTAGTCTGCTGTTGGATTTCTGTATATTATTCTTTATTTCAGACAGTGCATGCTTAATTTATGACTGGTCCTTTTCCATTTTTTTGGCATTCTTATTAAGATCTTTGAAGGTCTCATTAAGTTTCTCAGAGTTCTCAATAAGTTTGTCAGTGATTTGTCGAAGATTCTTGAGTAACCTTATAAATGTGGTTTTGAACTCTATGTCCAGTAGTTTGCTTTCCTCCATTTCTTTCATTCATAACATGTTTCTTGGTCTCCGCATTTTGGCTGCTTCCCTGTGTTGATGGAGTGGCTTTGTGTGCTAGTTGTCCTTAGGGCCCAGTAGCTCCGCCTCCCCAATCACCTGAGGTGGACACTCTTGGTGCACCCCTTTGTGGGCTGAGTTCACAGTCTTGTTGTAGTTAAGCCTTGATTGCTATTGACACACTGGGAGGAATTGACCTCCAGGCCAAATGACTCTGAGGATTAGCTGTGTCTGTTAATGGAAGAACTGCTTTGCTGGAGACACTCCCATGGGGCAGGACTTGCTTCAGTGGGGCTTTGGTGCTCATCCATTCTGCCTCTTGAGTGTGTCACTTATGTATGTGAGGAGTTGAAATCTGGTGTCCTCTCACACTGACCTCTAGGTACGCTGGTTCCTGGATCTCCAAGGAGGCACAAGTCAGCCAATGTCTGAGGCCACCCAGCAGGAGCTACAGGGAGCTCTGCAGATTTCTCCTTCTTGCTTGGAGTTTGGAAGTTTTGGAGTTGATTTCTCCTCTTTGCTTAGAGTTTGGAAGTTTTGGAGTTGTCTGACCCAGTTGCAGTTTGTTAGGTTAAGCTGCCAGAAGGCAGGCCATTCATATGCAAAAGTCGAAGCACAGCTGGGTGGGTTTGTAAATTGGGTGGGGCGGAGTCTCAGGAAGTCACTAGGCTAGGGCATGGCAAACAGCAATGGCTGCCAGTCAGCCCTCTCTGCTGCATTCTGTTCACTGTGCCATCTATTTTTTGTGCTTTCTTGGATTTTTTCTGGTTTCTTCACCAGAGGTCATACACTGGTATCCCATGGCCAGATTTGGGAAGTAGATTTGTTTTGTTTGGCCCACACATGTTCAAATTTATATTCTAAATCAGTTGTCAACATTTGGAGATTTTACATAAAACTTGGAAAGCAAACTCTTTAAAAATCCAATCAAGCAACACTGGTCCTTGCATGACAACACCCAGCTGGACCAGGGACTGCTGGTCAACTTTAGATGGGCTGTAGCATCTTCAGTTAACTGCAGACTCCACCAGCACTCAGGACCTTTGCTTCCAGTTTGCTTTACTCTTCTGCTTCTCCTTGTGTGGTCTTTTTGGTCATTGGTTTGCCACCTCTGTTTTATGTTTTTAAATCACAGCACATAAAAAATTAGCTACAGCCGAGACCGGTTTGGCTCAGTGGATAGAACGTCGGCTTGCGGACTGAAAGGTCCCCGGTTCGATTCCGGTTGGGGGCATATACCTTGCTTGCGGGCACATCTCCACTGTGGGGTGTGCAGGAGGCGGCTGATCGATGTCTCTCTCTCATCGATGTTTCTGACTTTCTATCTCCCTTCCTCTCTGTAAAAAATCAATAAAATATATTTTAAAAAAAGTTAGCTACAGAGCACTCACTACTTGTATGTGCCATACTACTTATAAGAAATCCATGTGCAAAAGTGAAACCATTTTTTTAAGTGTGATACTTCCATAACAATCTAGAGTAATAGCAAAAATTGGATGGCGATATTTATCGCACTTTAAATTATTAGTAGCAAAAAAAGGTCTCATTCATAATTTGCTCCAGTGCCTAAGAATTTCAGTTTGACTTATGTATAGGCAGTATGGTTTTTCTCCCATGTTTTCATACAATTTGATCTTCAAATCAAATTGTATAATATTCAATACATTTTGATCCCATTCCTGTTTTTAGTGAGTTCCTATATAACCTGTTTTCTGTCCTATATCCTACAGACCATTTGGATTTTTTCTCATGTTGTGGTATTTTGCATACCAATTGAGATTCTATGCTCAAACAAGTCTGAGTACTTTAGTACACTCCAAAAATGGTCTCTATCTTTAATGACTGCTAGCATTCAGTGATTGTACCCCCCGCCCCCCCCCCCCCCCCCCCCCCCACACACACTCTGTCTGGTAAGGTACTTATGGTTTCCTCTCAAAAGCTAGTTATTTATTTCTCAGACAATCAGGTAAATAGGTAAATAATTACAAAATAGTTTTCAGATGATTTCTAGGACAACCTTAGATTAATGGTGATGTCTCTTGTTACTTGCATTTAGGTGTGACAAATTCCCTTAAGGTGACATAATGATGTGAGGTATTGAAGAATCCGCCTGGAGGAATTGAATACATTGCTCTCATCTACATCAAACAATTATTTCCAAGCAAAAGAGGTTCAGTAGCTAAACCTACACTGAACAACTTTTATTTACATGTCTTCAGACAATTATTTTTGTGTTACTATCAGTTTTCTACAACTTACAGAGTTGTAAAATAGCTCAATGCCTGGTTTTCTAGCAAAGCACAAAATGTTCCCTATAATACTTATAGCAACCCTGTAACATCTACATTTTCCCCCTTTGTTTCTTTGCTTTCTTTCTGGGGATATTCAGAAGCAACATTAACTTAATCTTTGTCAACCCTTACTAAAATTAAGATTTTTTTTTTGAATGACACCAATACAGGTGGAAATAAAGACATTTCAATTTTAAAATTTGGTGTTTTTTCTTATAAGGTTTTTACCTGAATTAAAATAAAAATTTAAAAATAAATTTTCAAAAGTGTTTATGAGAAATTTCTTATTGTTTTGGTCTGGATAATACTGATGAATAAACGGAGGTACAACACATTTGCTCATTAGAGATTACAATGAAAAGAGAACAAACCATTGTATCAAAGTTGAAACAATATGGAAATTCCCTTCTGCTAAAATATACTTGGCTCCTGCAAGTGGGGAATGCCTGCATATTTGTCTAAATATTTAAATTCCCTTTGGGCTTTGTCTCATGATAAAATGATATTGTCTGTTCATTGTGTTTCTCTATCTGTTGGTTTCTTCTCCTTCCAAACCCAAAGGGCATGTCTGAAAGGGTCTTGCCCATTCCCTGGATGAATAACACATTTGGAATAAGAGTTTCTTTGTTAGAGGGTGGAGTCATTTCACAACATAGTCATTGATATTAAGATAGTAAAATTTGTGAGCTTTTTCATGAATAGAGGCTTATAATTATTTTTAAAATGACTATATAAATAGACTATGGAATTTGACCAGAACAGTTTCGATAAAACGGTGATATTAGCTGAAATACCTGGGAAACTTTCTAGCTCTGAGGCTTTATGTCCTTGAAACATTCTTTTATTTACACCCTCCTCCCAGGGTGTAAATAGAGTCAACTATATCTGACCTTATTCCCAGAATTGCATACTCCACAGCCCATGTTAGGCTGTGAGCCCTCAGGTTTCCATAATTCCAAGAATTTAAATCTGGTTTATTCTTTATCCCATTATATACCGTAATTTATCACTTCTACATTTTATCTCTTCAGAGACAGATTTTTCCACCCTGGATCCTCAGTGGTGTCAACTACATAAATCTGCCTTGCTTTTTTGTTTCTGCTAAAATCAATAATTGTTTTCTGTAGCTTCAATAGGATGTTATGTGGAATTCTACATGTGCTTCCTATGTCACCATTCCTATCTATTCCGCAAAATGCTAAAAATAAAAGAAACTTATTGGTAACCAAATCACATTAATGCATAAAAAATTATTTTTCTTATTTTACTAGCAGGTGAAAAATATATAAACAAAAATATCTATCCATAAAATCTATCTATCTGCTCTATGTATATACATATAGTCGTATTTTGCATGCCCCTTTGGAAATTATGTCTTTGGTTATTTTTTTTCCCTAAAATTATTTTTTCTCACTATTACAATTATGGAATTAACATTTTTATAGTTATAAACATACCAATGTCATTTAAACCAGTTGTGTGATACAAAATTATCTCATGGCCTCTGATTAAAGTAAATCATTTTACAGTTGTTGTGAATGACTAGAAATCATGTTGCTTTGTAATTATCTCTATATTTAAAAACCTAAGCGACCATCCAATCATTCGATTATCCAACCATGAGCTATGATGCACACTGACCACCACGGGACAGATGCTCAATGCAAGAGCTGCCAAGGTGCCGTGACTTGGCAGCTATGGTTCTCGGTAACGCACCCAGAATGAGAGAGGAGGGAGCCCGATTCTGGAGTGTATCACCTGAGAACTGCCCTCTCATAATTCAGGACCCCTGGGGAATGTCAGAGAGCCATTTTCAGCCCAATCCTTGCAAGCCATGCTGAGGGACCTCTGGATGCCCAAATCCATGCACAGGGCCTTTAGTAATTGATAAACATCAATGACAATCATATTCTATAACTCTTTTCCCAGGAAGAATTGATTAAGCACCTATTTTGTCTTCTGCTTCATGCTAGAGTTGAGGTTTTAAGATATTTCTCTAAATTGTGATTTTATAACCCGAAAGTTCTGAAAAAATTTTTATCACTCCCCAAGCTTTAGATGGCCCTCATGACCACTCAGTGATAGCTGGTGGGGAAAAAAAAGAAAAAAATTACAGAATGTGATTTTAATAAGCCACATTAAACTTCAGCTTGAAACCTGTGAATAATGTTGGTCTCTTTCTAGCTCCACAAACATCTGTGGAGTACTTCTGCCTCAAGGCCTCTGCATATTTTCCTCTTCTTCACATATCATTTCCTTACATTTTTCAATCTTTAACAAAATGTTATAATTTCAGTGTTGTCTTCTTTGGAACAATATTTTTTAAACCACAGAATCTGCTTTTATTATCATTTAACATGTCACCATTTAACATGTGTTTTTGTTGATTGTCTGCATTTTTTAAATCTCTCTAATTTGATTAGATCTTCCATAAGGTCAAGAATTGGTTAGTTTTTGGTTCTTCATGACCCAAAGCATAGTACATAGTAAGCACTCAGTAAATACCTATTAAATAAGTTAATGCTTTTTGATTAGCTGTGGATTAGCTAAAAGGACATTTGACTAAAAAGTATTAGACCAGCTACTGTATTGACTCAGAGAATTTGCCTTCTTCCCATAAGAGGAGTCCTTATTTTATTAGCAGCTTCCAACCTGAGGTTCTTAATGGAAATTGTTTGTACACGTATGCAAAGATTAAATCTTCCCTTCTCTCACTCCACTGATCAGTATGAGTATGGGAAAAGGTGTAGAAGAGGATTTTTCATTAAGCTTTTTGCCAGATATAAGTATCTCTGATTCATTAAAGATGAAAAAACAAATTATGTAACAAATACAGTGCATTTGACTTTAAACCACATATTTCAAACATTTTTCCATGGTGAACATATTAAAAGAGTGTTTAGTGTAAAAATGAGAAAATTTTCATTTCTTCTTTTTAATTCAGAAATAACATACATATTCCTCATATGATATTAAAGTGGTATGGAAGAACAGTTTATTGATTAGTCGTAGACTTCAAATTGTTTACAACCTATTTAGAACAATAGAAGATATGTAATTCTAAAATATGATATACACTGAGTGGCCAGATTATTATGATCTCTGAACGTATAATATTCTGGTCACCCAGTGTATATCCTATAATAAAGGCTAATATGCAAATTGTTCCCATGTCCATATCCCCTCCCAACTGTCCATGTCCCCTCTCCCTGGCCAGGCTGGCCGGACCCTATCCATGGATGAATTCATTCAGAGGCCACACTGAATAGCCAGATTATTATGCATTCAGAGGTCATAATAATCTGGCCACTCAATGTATATCAATACTATATGATATAAATTTACTTATTTTTATCTTGTATAAATATGTGTAAAACACATAGATGCATATATAAATGTATAAATTATATATAAAAATCATATGAGTAATAAAATGCATCTCTGAAAAATGGCATTAAATGAAACTATCCACAGAAAACAGAAGTGTTGATGAAAAAGCATTTGATTAAACCCAAATATTCCTTTTAGAGTACAGTGTCCAAATCAATTTTAAGAGAATTAGAATATAACTTAATCTCTCTAATGATCACTGAGAACAGCCTCAAAAACTTTAGATAATTCAACTTTATAATGATAAAGATAACTACATTGTCCTTTGTACAATGACTATTCTGGCAGTTCCCACCTTCTAGCTACTTCAGTTCTGATAAATGGAAGAGCACTGTACAAATGGCACCTCTGATCTTCCAGGTCAGTGGTTCTCAACCTTCCTAAGGCCGTGACCCTTGCATACAGTTCCTCATGTGGTGGTGACCCCCAACCATGAAATTTCGCTACTGTTATGCATCGTGATGTAAATATCTGCATTTTCTGATGGTCTTAGGTGACCCCTGTGAAAGGGTCGTTCGACCCCCAAAGGGGTCGCGACCCACAGGTTGAGAACCATTGCTCCAGGTGAACCCCCTTTCTCTAAGTCAGCCAGGAATCAGCATCCTTATGATAAGATCTCTGAGAACCAGGCATCCTGCCAAATTCCTACTCAGATAATTACACTTTATCTAACTAAATCCCCTATGCAATTGCCTTGGAATAAAGGCTTAGCTTTCCATCCATTAATTTTCTTTTATTTTATCTTAAAAGTGTTTGCATTTTTGTTATTCAGAAAACAATTAAAAAAAAAAGAGTAATGAGCTTCCAGTACGACCTGGAGCAATGGAATCCTATGAAGATGGATATTAGTTTTTTCCAGCCTTCCAATACCGTATCTCCTTTTTCTGATAACAGTTCACTGTAATTAGAGGAACATGCCACACCTCTCTCAGTCTTACATGGAATAAAATGTGTCTCTACAATGTGGTATTAAATAAAACAATGCACAGCAACAGAGGTTCTGGTGAAAAAGCATGGGTGAGATTTGGGCTAGTACAATCACTTGACCTACTCAGTATGCTCCTCCCCCCTGGCCTCAGTGATTGGTGCAGGGAAGACAGGTGTCCTAACTTAGTTCAGTCTGACCTCTATCCTTTATTTAGTCAGCATTGAGCAACTGTTCCATGGCAGGCACCATAGGTTCTGGGGATATAGTAGTGAAAGCAGTCTCTGCCCTCATGGAACTTATGTGCTAGTGGGATATGTTTCCTGTGGTGAAAAAGGCATTTCTCCTGCCTCCTCCCGGGAGAAATAAGCATTCTTTATCCTGTTGGATTTGGAGCTCTGAATATGTAAGGCTGGAGCTTATGGAACCTAAGAAAAGCACACATCCTGGAGACCTAAAGTCAGAATGTCTACAGTCATCTTTTAAACCCTGGGGCACCTACAGTTAGCTTAATGAGTCTTCAGTGATGTGAACTGATTAATTCTTCTGTGCCTTTAACTGGATTCTAATGGAGTTGTAGTCACTTGCAGCTGAAAGCCTTGATTAGCCATGTGTGCCTGCAATAAGCTGGCAAGTGCAGCCCCTGCTTTGTGGCAAATAGGATAAGTCAGACCTGAATAATCAATAATCACCCCAGGGCTCCTCGTGGGACTTTCGATTGGCCTGGCCTGGCCGGAAGAAGGAAGGGCAAGGGAACACACTCCAGGGTAGGTGCCAGGTTTGGCAGCAGTTCATTTTGCTAGAAGGAGCTGGGGACACTGAGGTGGGTTACAACGCTTTACAACAGTGTTTTGTTATGTTTTACATTTTAAGTTGCTTTTATTTTGGAGTATTTTCTTATGTATCAATAGATAACCAATATGTATATAAACCAAGAATTCATGTAAAGTGCATTATACTCGTTCAATAAATATTTTAAAATTTTATCTAATAAAATGCAAGTGAAAACCTGAAAATAACCGATTTTAGAATTAAAAAAAAAAAGGCAAGTTGCCGAATTCTATGGATATACAGTGTCCCTCACTTTTCAAAAGCCCACTTGACACCAGTTTGCTTTTACGAAAGCCCTGCCTTCCTACCTGTTTTTGCGGGCCAAAGAAATATGAAAAGAATGTGTGCTTTAAGGAAGAAAGGTGGAAAGCAAAAATAACGGTCAGCATTTGGTTTGCAGCGAGCCCTTGCAGAGGCCGTGGGCAGCGCGGAGCTGCAGAGTGGCCTGGCCTGGGCCTGCGCCTCCCTGACGCCAGCATCTCAGCCTCCAGCGCCAGGGCTCCACCTTGTCTGTGAGTCTCTGAGTCGTCTCAGTTTTGTACATGTGTTAGAAAGGTGTGTTCTAAGTTAGTTTGCTTCTTCACTTTGTAACATTTTAGCTTACAAAAAGCTTCACAGGAACGGTTTACTTGCGGATTGTGGGGGAACCCATAAACAATGGTTTTTAATGTTTTTAAATAATTCAATTTGAAAATCTGATCTAAGCTGTAATTGACAAATACACAAATGTAGTCAGATTTTTTTCAAGGATTCCAAAACATCCCTAAATCACTCATGGTAGTTTTAAGTAATGCTCTTCCGTCTTTTTTATTTTCACGTCCTAAAATTCTCTGTACCATTTACTCCAATGTCCAGATTCTTAAAAAATATTTTTATTGATTTCAGAAAGGAAGAGAGAGGGAGAGAGAGATAGAAACATCAATGATGAGAGAGAGCCATTGATCAGCTGCCTGCCTCCCACACTGGGGATCCAAGCCTACAACCAGGCATGTGCCCTGACTGGAAATCGAACTGGGACCCGCTGGTTCATAGGTTGATGCTCACCCATTAAGCCACAACAGCTGGGCAATGTCCAGATTTTTTTTTTTTAAAGTATTCCTGTACTTGCATTTCCTCATACCTTCACTTTCATTGCTCTTCACAGTAATGAATTCCTGCAATTCATGTTATCTCCCATACCTCCATACCATTTCCTGTCTCTTGCAAATTAATAGCTAACCTTTATTGAGCATGCACTACATGTTTTAGGACCATCTCATATAATGCTCACAGCTGTCCTAGGAAGAAGGTAATATTATTACCCCTATTTGACATATAATGAAACTGATCCTTAGAGGTTAAATAACTCAGCCAAAGTCAGTTGATTAGTAAGTGGAAAAATTAATTCTTAAATCCAGATCACTTCATTAGTGTACTTGACAATTTTACAGTCTAGTCCTGGCATTTTACTACACAAATGAGGTCATACTGTATAATTGGCACATCCTAAATATGCCTTGAAATAATTGCCTTTTCTCTAGAGAAGTCTCTAGAGATTGTTCAGTATGGTAGCCTCTTGCCATATATGGCTATTTATTTATTTAATATATATTTTATTGATTTCAGAGAGAAAGGGAGAGGGAGAAAGAGAGAAACATCAAGTTTCCCATATTCCAATGCTTTTGGTCCACATATTGTAATTTGAGTAGTCAAGTTTTAAGTAGTTGTTCTTATAATGCTGTGTATTAAAATCATGAGAAGCTTTAAAAAGCCCATGACCAAGCAGCACCTGGGACTAATTGAATCAGAATCCCTGGAGATGGGACCCAGTCATTTAGAGAACTTTCCAGATGAATGTAATATGCAGCCAGGTTTGAGATGCAATAGTGCAAGTGTGGGGAATGGCCGACCTATGGGCTGTATAAGGCCTGCAAAATCATTTGATCTGGCCCTGCCACAGGCATTAGGGGTGAGCTAATTAAATTTTTGACCAAATATAGCAGGCTAATTTTCAAGTTTATAATTTTGTATGGTGTGCCAATTATGCCATAAATATCCAAATGGCCCCTGGTGTAAAGCTATGATTCTCAAACTTTAGCCTGCTTCAGAATTACTTGGAGGGCTTGTTAAAACAAGATTGCTGGGCCCCCACCCTTGTTAGGTCTAGGATAAAGCCAGATAATTTGCATGTCTAACAAATACCTAAATGATATCTATGTTGCTGGGTTCTGGGCACTTCCTGAAAAGTTCTTAGAGATGCAGAATCCGGAGTCCCATCGCAGACCTACTGAAGCAGAATCTGCATTTTAACAAGATCCTCAGTTGATCCCAATGCACACTAACATTTGGGAAGCTCTGCTGTGAGGCACTGGGGGGTCGGGGGGGTGCCTTTAATTGCTAATCCAATTGAGAAAGACATTTTGTCCTTGTAGTGAAGTCATTAGTTAAGATGCGGGACATCATATAGCTCCTATGCACAAAGTTACGTTAGTGAGGTGGCTCTTGAAGTGAGGCTCTCCACCTGCAGCATCAGCAGCACCTGGCCCCACCTGCAGACTCACAGGCCCCTTCACAGTCCTTCTAGATCAGATATTCTGATGGTGAGGCCAGGCAAAATATTTTAACAAGCTATCAGATTTTTTTCATATTTGTTTGTTTTGTGTTTTTTTATGTATGCTCAAGTTTTAAGAATCACTGACTTAGCCCAGTTGTGTGGCTCAGTGGTTGAGCCTTGATGTCTGAACTAGGAATTCATGGTTCAGTTCCCTGTCGGGCACATGCCCAGGTTGCAGGCTTGATCCCCAGTATGGGGCATGCAGGAGGCAGGCAATCAATAATTCTCTCTCAGCATTGATGTTTCTATCTCCCTCTCCCTTTCCCTTCCTCTCTCTGAAAACAATAAAAATATATATAGTTCAAATCCCAGCACCACTGCTAAAAAAGTGGTGTTCTTGAGTATGTTAGTGACCTCAGGTTTCTCTCACAGTAGTACACATCTCACAAGGTTATCATATGCGTCAAATGAGAAAATATACTAGTAGTTCTCCATAGTGACTGGAAAACATTTTATATATTTGTATTTCTATTATTATTATTACTATTGTTATAATTGGTAATAAACGTTTTTTATGAGAGCTTACATGAGGCAGTGTCCAAAAACTGCCGACAGATGGAGGTGTTTGTACTTTTGATGGCTGCACCTGGAATCTTCCTGGCTCCTCCCATAGTGTTTATCAGTTTCTGTGAACTTGAAACCACTTAGCTCATCATCACAAGAACTAAGCCAGCCTGACAGCCTGTTTGTATTTTCTCTCTGGATTCCATTGCAGTTTTCTAGGATGTGGCATGGTCACAGAGACAAAATACTGTTCAACATCTAGCCTGTGGACTACTACTTTCTACTTGCCTCTAGACCTAATACCATACTTCCCTCTGTTTTAGCTCTGAGTGTCTGTGGTCATGGATGAAGCTCAGTCAGGTTAGCAAGAAACATGGGGCAAGGTGGGAGGGAAGGGGAGATGAAACAAAGAACATATATGCATACTAGAAGCCTGGTGCAAAAATTCATGCACAAGTGGGGTCCCTCAGCCTAGCCTGCAGGATCAGGCCGAAACCAGCTCTCTGACATCCCCTGAGGGGTCCCAGATTGTGGGAGGGTGCAGGCCAGGCCAAGGGACCCCGTTGGTGCATGATCAGGACTGGGGAGGGAGGTTGGTCAGCTGGGGAGGGACCACAGGAGGACTCCAGGGAGTGTCTGGTCCATCTAACTCAGTCCTAATTGGCCGGACCCCAGCAGCAAGATAACCTGATGGTTAGTGCACATCATAGTGACTGTTTGGCTGGTTGACTGTCTGCCTCCTGGTAGTCAGTACATGTCATAGCTAGTTGTTGAGTGCCCTTAGCATTCATTAGCATATTATGCTTTGATTGGTTGAACGATCGACCAGTCAACTGGACACAGCATATTAGGCTTTTATTATATAGGATATGTATAACCCATGGACACAGACACTAGTGTGATGAAGGCCTGGGGATGGAGCTGGAGCTGAGTGGAGGACATCAATTGGGAGGGGGAAAAGGGAGCATCTGTAACACTTTCAACAATAAAAACAACTTTAAAAAAAAAGTAAAAAATAAAATACAGTAGAAACAAGCCTCATAAATGCAAGGCCACTGCGGTTGGGTTATGTCAGCCTAACCTAAAGAACCAATGCTTGCCAAAACCAGTTAGGCTCAGTGGACAGAGCGTCGGCCTGCAGACTGAAAGGTCCCAGGTTCAATTCCGGTCAAGGGCATGTATCCTGGTTGCAGGCACATCCCCAGTAGGGGGCGTGCAGGAGGCAGCTGATCAATGTCTTTCTCTCATTGATGTTTCTCTCTATCCTTCTCCCTTCCTCTCTGTAAAAAAATCAATAAAATATATTAAAAAAAAAAAGAACCAATGCTTTGTGTCCTTCCTCTAACTGTACTTGTATACACTATGAGCCAGTGTTTGAGGATTTGGGAAGAAGAAGAAAATTCCTTCTCTTCCCATGGATTACCTCTGTAAGGGCAGGAAATACGTTTGAAATGAAAAAGAAATGTTCATCTTCCTTCCTCTACCTTTCCCCCTCTTTCAGTTGTCCACTAAAAATGTTCATTGATCCACCTAGCTGTATAGCTTTGGGTCTTCCTGACCCAAAATATTAAATAATGCAATCCTCTCTTTGCAGCATACCTATGAACTATTGCTCACTCACATGGGCTAAACATGTTGAACTGAAATAAACATTTTCAGGACAGTTTCTTCTATTGTTTCTAGCTACCCAATTTTACAGAAATATACTCCTTCCTCCAGTAAAAGAACCATGATGAGGTTTTTGTTTTTAGTTCAGGCTCTGAAGCAACTAAATCAAATGACTTCTATTTCTCTGAGTCTTTATAATTTGCATAATCTACTCCATCCTGGATGTTATGACTCCACAGGAGTTTGAGTGATGCTCTGTACTCAAACCATTATTTAATTGGCTGGGAGGAAGTTATTGTCTCAGTTTCAATTCCCTCATTTGTAAATGAGTCATACTAATCTGCTTTCAGGGGACACTGCAAAGGCACGAAGGGTCCAGGCAAATACGCACATGCGCACACGTGCATTTGCACACATACATTCAAGTGCCTAGCAGACAGAGTAAGAACTCAAAGTCAAAGTCAGTGGGTCACATTGAGCCTGGTAACTTCTCTACATATAACCAGGAGCTCAGCAGAGTGAGGAAATGTATGCGAATAAACTTCTGCTCACACTAGACTGAAGGCTCTTGTGAGGGAGAGGCCATCAGCTTTGTTGGCTCTTGTAACCTAGAACTTAGCACAGTGCCCAGTACATAGATGATGTCCAGTATTAACAAATTGTCGCAGTCTTTACTGTTAACTTTTAAATCATCTATTTTAAGAATAGAGGGCTTCTTTACAGTGATTACTACTAACATTAGAATTTTGATTTATTATGTTTTTATACTGATTTATCTCCAAACATTTTTGGAATTGCCGTTTCTTCAAAATGCTTTAACACAATTAAATCTATATTTTAGGAGTTTCTTCCCAAAGTGGTGGAGAGTGTGTATTCAATCCTGTTCTCCGATTGCTGTTGTTGCTTAGCTCAAAATTTATGTTAAAGTGTCAATTATGTTTAAAAACCTCTAGAGTTTTTAGTATAACTAAAGGTTTATGTGAATCAGTTTGTATTACCTATTTATTCATTTCAAATGAAAGAGGAAAAGGATGAAAAAAAGCTTTTAAACACTTAGGCTGTTTCCCTATTAACACCTTTCATTTAAACATTTTGAGACTTTTAAAGTTCTGAGAAATTGAGCTACAAAATGTAAGCCTTCCAAATGAACACCTGAAGCAAGAGAAAGAAAAGGTCCTTTCTTTTTAATAAATCATATTCAAGAGAGGTGGGTTTTCTCTAAATTCTCTTCTGTTTGCTATGAACTAAGAGGAAACTTGGCAGGTGGAGAAGTGTAGGCAGGCACACACCTGGGTTATTTGACACTAAACCAAAATAGGGGGGCACACATCCCAGGCATTGATAAAGACTACCTCATAAACTATAACAGCCTATTCAAAGATACTTCCCAGATTTCCATAAAGAGTAAATAAGTGAGAAAATCAACTATACGAAGGTAAGTACATTTTAAGCCGCTGTAGCAATACAACAGTCCCCCTCTATGCCTGCTTTCGCTTTCTGTAGTCTCAGTTACCAGTGGTCAACCACGGCCTGAAAATGTTACATGAAAAATTCCAGAAAAAAATTCCTAAGTTTTGAATTGTGCGTCCGTCATTCCGAGTGGAGTGATGAAATCTCGCGCTGTCCCGCTCCGTCCCCCCGGGCCGTGAATCATCCCTTTGTCCGGGGTGTTGAGGCTGCACACCCGCCGTTGCTCACTTGTAGCCATCTCAGTTATCACGTTGGCGGTGGTGGTACCTCCGGGCTTGGGTTCAAGTAACCCTTCTTTTGCTTAAGGATGGCCCTAACGCCCAGGAGTATCGCTGCTAGCAATCTGGGTATGCCAACGAGGAGCCAACAGTATTTCCTTTAAGTACAAAGGGGTAAGTTCTGTATTTAGCTACAGTATTTCATCAGCTGACATCATTCCAAGAAGGGTGAGTACCACACAAGAAGATATTTTGAGAGAGACCACCTTCATATAACTTTCAATAAGTATATTGTTATAATTATTCTATGTTGTTATTAGTTATTGTTGTTCATCTCTTACTGTGGCTCATTTATAACTCACACTTTATCGTCGGATGCATGTATAGGGAGAAATAGTATATATTGGGCTTGTGTTATCCTCCGTTTTAGATATCCACTGGGGATGGTGGAAGGTTTCCCAGGCAGATAAAAGGGAGCTCCTATATGTATTTCATTTAATGCTCTTTGTATTTTTAATGAGGTTTTTGTGATATTTTGCCAAAGAAAATTTTTACAATTCAGTCATCCGTGTGATTAATTCAAAGTTGCATATTCTTCCAATTGGAATGTACTGTATTTATTTGTTTCCGTTTCACACTACTAAGCAGGATGTCACACTTTTAGAAAAATCAAAATAGCAGCAGAAAGCAGTAAATATAAAACTACTGGAAAGTTTCATATTCCGGCGCAGTCAGATGTGTTTGATTTTGTTTCTTTGTATCCCATCCTATACAAAAAGCACTTTTAGAACAAATTGTGAACTGGAGTCCTTTTGTTAGTGCTTTATGTATACTTCATAGAAACTTCGTTGTCTCTTCTACTGTCCAAGACCCATTCTGGCTCGATACAACAGGTTTTAGTGGAAACTCAGTGTAAAGTCCCGGGAAATCATGGTTTCATGCTGTGTGACCTCATGATACTCACAGGCACAGATTCCCCACAAGTGGAAATGTAGGACCTCCCTGCAGGTGACTGAAGGCTATTAAACTGTCATTTAACAAGTGAAACTAACATGTCAAAGGGGCACTTCTGAAATGATCTGTATCTTTAGTCAGGCCACTGCACTGGTTCAAATATAATTTTACATCCTTCAGAAGAAGGAAGGGAGTAGGAAAGCAATTAAAAATTTAGCTATTATAGTATTATAATAAAACATTTTTAACTAAATAGAATCAAGTTGGAAGTTGGGGGCTGTGCTGAAGAATGGGAAGGAGGGAATTACTGGCCTATCTCTCTCTCTGATGCATGCCAAGTTAGTTACGTTTTTAACTTCAATGGCATTATGCCCAGTTTCTCAATGTTGGCATCATTGACACTTGGATCTGATAATATTTTGGTATGGAGGGCTGTTCTGTGTATTACGGGATATTTAGCACACCTCTGACTTCTACCCACTAAGTAACAACAGCACTCCCTTACACACACACACACACACCACACACACACACACACACACACAGAGAGAGAGAGAGAGAGAGAGAGAGAGAGAGAGAGAGAGAGAGAGAGAGAATTAGTTTGTCAACCGATGCTGTCTCCAATCCTTGCCAGATGTCCTCTGGGATGCAACATATCCTAGACCAGTGGTTGACAAACCCATTAGTCAACAGAGCAGCAAACTGTGGCTCATGAGCCGCAGTTTGCTGTCTACTGTCCTAGGCTATGTTTTGGCTTGTTTCCAACTGCAAAGATAGTTTGCTGATGAGTCCATTTACCTATTTGTGATTGTTTTCTGTTTAAACATTTTTAGCAGAGGGAAGTCATAAAACTTTTTTTACTTATGAAATCAGAATGATTTAATGCTGTGAAGACACCATAAGTAGGATAAAAAAAAGATAGTACATATTGAATAAGTTTGATAAGCTCATCTAGGCAAAAGTGATTTCATTGGTAATTGCCTTGACCTAACAAGTAAAATGTTATTATGGCTTGGAGAGGGTATAGTCAAGGAATTATTGCTTCTTTTTGATAAACTTACACAAGGGAGAGAAGAAGGTAGGAAGGAGAGAGAAAGCTGACCCTGTTCATAGCTGAGAAAGATAGCTAGCATTTACTGGGTGCTTGCTATGTGCCCCACAGATCTACCTTGATCACCGCCAGGTCTAAGACCTACCTATGCACACATTTCATGCACTGGGTCTCTAGTATAACACAAAACAAGTGTGTGTCCCTTAATGAATTAGATACAGTCCAAGAGTTTCCAGTCCATCAAATTCAGGGAGGTTGTAAGATGTAATGATGAAGAACATAGGTTGTGCTGTCAGAAATCTTTCAGTTCAAATTCCATTTTCACTAAAAATTTCCTGTAACTTTAAACCTCAACATATGTATCCGTAAAATGGGGATAAATTGGTACTTGTGTGTTTTTTGTGTATATTAGATGATCAGATATAATATATTAAAGTAATTACTACCTTCTCCTTTGCAGTAAGTTCTCATTAAATGGTAGCTGTATCTCTATTCATGTTTCTGTGTGCTTACAGTCTGATTTTTATAAGGGCATAATTAAGTCCAGTCATAATTTTAGAGAAAGGTTATGTTAGTAATTATGGTTGCTTTACTAAGAATCCCTTAATAATTTTTTTCTGTTACTTCCTTAATTTAAATATTGTCCAAATATCAAGAAGCTGTGGCCATGGTCTGGTGGCTGGGATGGAGCTGATGATCTGGAACTCATAGTGCTAGTGGCATTTTCTAGTAGAGAAGTCATCAGTGGGGGGTATGTGTCACTACTATGGATTATAGACATGAGGCATCTGCTTCTTATCTTTAGTCAGTAGATGCTGCTTATTTTCCCATCAGGATACCTGTTGAGCAGGGCCTCTAGGGATTAAAGTTTCTTACTCTCTCCCATCCCCCAACTACTCTCAGAATTGTTTCCTACTGTGAGGTCCATCCTTATTGCCTGTCCACCATTCGTTTTCATTCCTTTGGGTAACACAATCCTAATTTTCTTTGGGAAGCCACCCTTCTATTCTCAGCCATGTGGTTTTGGTGGCCTTGATCCCTTCCTAACCCAAGGGCTGGGCTCTGATTGGCTTAAACCAATTAGAATGCCCAAACTCCTGGTAGAAATGATTGGTTTGGGGTGGGGCACTGAAGACAATCATAGTCCAGGAGATTAGAGGATATTCTTATGGGGGGGGTACATGAAACAGAATCTTCCTCCTCTTTCCTAGATTGTGGGGTAAGAATATGCGAGCTCTGGAACATTTATAGCCATGTTGCTACCATAAGGCAAGATTGTGGGGCTCACAGTAGCCACCAGAGAAAATATTTAAACTGCTGAATGAAACCTATCATGCAACTATATTTGCATTTGAACTTTATGGTTAAGGAAGACAGTAAAAAGTGGTTATTTATTTATTCATTGTTCAGCTTTAGTGAAGTTTTCATTGGCAACTAAAGATCTCCTGGTCTACACACATTTTATTTTCATAACATCTTAATCTTAGTTTTTTTTTATTATAGAATGTGTGCTGTGCCTTACATTATGGTTATTTATGTAAATATATGCATTAGCTTCAGGGGTGAGAGTTGGTAGGAAAAAGTATCTAGATGGCATTCTTCTTTATCTTCCCTTGGGACATGGTAGGTAACATTTTTACAAGTAGTCCTCAGTAGGGATAATTGTTGAATGCATGAATGAATATACAGCTGTAATAATATAGCTGTATTTAAATATACCTTTGTATCTCTTTCAGGATTGGCAAGGTAATATTATTTATAGTTTATTTTCAAGTGCCCAAACAACGAATGAGTGAGTTGAGAATTATTTATTTAATTTATTTCCATTAAAAAAATGACAAATAAAGGAAAGATAAAAGGTTCTGAACATTGTTCTGATCCTGGGTCACAGAAAATTGTGTGGACTCAGAGTGGAAATTGGAACCTAACCCAGCTGTTATCTTTAGACATGTTTTTATTTCTAGAAACATACTGTGTGATGAGATTACAAGTGCCAGTGGATGGCAGCTTCATCGTTAGATACACAGGTAACAGGTGCCCTGAGTCTTGTTTAATTCACTGGGAAAGCCAAGAATAACAGCTCAGCGTCCACAGAACAGCAGGTGGATGTCTCAAAGGGCATGAGAATAGTGTACTCTGGACCTTCCTACAGGTGTCATGGTCCTCCACTATTTTTTGTTGTTGTGTTTATGAGAATGATATGGTATCTGTATAAAACTAGAGAAGTGCTGCTGAAACAATAAACCAGTTTTTGAAAGATTCAGTTTGAGCAATATCAGGCTGTTGGTATGTTCTTATGCCATCTCGGCTGGTACAATTATGGGTATGGGGCAAACAATACCAGTACTAAGGGGAGTAGTGACTTATTTATTTGGAGAGCATGTGTGTGTGTGTGTGCGGGTGTGTACAGGGCAAGTACCTCTTCATGTATATGCATAGGGTGGCTCTGGCTGAAAGAGAAGAATGATTGCAACTCTCATTGGTGTTGTGTGGACGCCAAGTGTTTCCCTTGTAAAGCGAAAGGCCTTGGTCACAACCACTTTAGTGCAGCTGATGTGACTGTACCGAAGCTCAAGTGTTGGCTGAGACCAGCTGCTGTTTTGTGAAGACTGAGCTAAAGTTTCTCACTGTATCAGAGTTCAGCTTCCCTTTGATCACAGAACACCTGGTCCTTCCTTGTTATTCTTCATTATGGTCATTATTTGATGTTTATTTAATACCACGAGACTGGTGGGTTCCATTCTCAGATCTGTTCTATAGAGAGGATCTAATTCCTTAAGAAATGTGTACCATCTCTTTATGTAGATTGCAGTCATGGTCATGGGGCCATGAATATGTCCCTGGAAGTAGAGCACAGTGGCAATTATACCTTGGCTTTAAGCTTGGCCTTGCCACTTAGTAGGTCTGTGACCTTGGGCATGTTACTTTTCCCCCTCATATCTCAATTACTCATCTGAAAAAATGGGATAAGATGGCACCCCTTTCATAAAATCAAACAGATTAAGAGATCAGTTTGTGACCCAATTAACACAGTATTTAATGACACTGGAGGGTAGTAAGAGCACAGAACACATTAGGTCTATGGTGAAAGTTTTATGTTCACCCCATTGAATTTGTAAGAACACAGAAACAATAAGAGAATAAATCAATCACATTTATTCATGAAAGGCTCTTTGCAGAGAAATTGAATTTCTAACCTCACTGATCAACTGACCTAGGACTCTCAACCACTGTCAAGACATACTAGTAAAATCTGCATCATTAAATTTGAACTGGTGCTTTGGTAGATGCATTTCTACCCTGGAACAATAACAACAGAAGTTACTGAGATGTCCACATCCACGCTGCAGCCCTTGAAAGACACAGCTGCAGTAAAACCCTCTGCTATATGACCCAGGGGACCCACTCAGGGGGCTATTTTATTTTCTGCTAAGCTTTTTCACTCTGTTACTTTTCATATAAACAAATGAAGCTTTTTAAAAAATTATTATAAAGAAATCTGATGTCGGTTTAAGAATGTCCTTGTTACTCTGTGGAGTATAAAAGAGACCCTCTGGGGAAATGAACCCTGCTACTTCTGGTTAGCTAGCTCATGCTAGGAAAGAGACAATACAAATACTGACTTTCAGGTAATTCTCCCACACCCTCTTGTTCCCCTCCTCCTCTTCTCTCCACATTGCTGCCAGAGCATATAGTTACTACCTCAGTATCAGCCCTCCCTGCCAGTTTGTCAGGTCCAGGAAAACAGGGACTGTCTCTCTTCCCTCCACATTTTATCCTCAGGCACTAGTATGGTGCCTGATTTATAGTACTATACTCAGTAGATATTTGGTAAATTGATAAATGAATATCCAGATGTTAGCTAGAAAAATGAAACATGGCGAATGCCAACATCAGATGACTTGGAGGTAGTGGGTCAATTATTGCCCACTAGAGATAGAAACATCAATGTTAGAGAAACATTAATTGGCTGCCTTCTGCACATGCCCTATGGTGGGTTGAGCCCCAAACCCAGGCATAGGCCTTGACTAGGAATTGAACTAGTGATCTTTTGGTGCATGGGATAATGCTCCATCCAGAGGGTCTACATCAACTTTTATTTAGAATTCATACAGACCTAGAGCTGGAATTGAACTAACCATATACAAGATTTCCCCAATCAGAAATGCCATAAAAATTAAAGTAAATGGAAGTAAGTGGTTGAGTTAATCCAAGTTGTTAACAGTTTTTATATTGTTCTTCACTTGTTTTGTGATATATATTATTTTTACCTTATTATAAATGTAATACATACTCATCAGGAAATACTGAAAAATAAAAATACTCCTCTCCCAAAAAGGGTTAAGAAATACTTTCACTTGTTTTTAACCAGAGATAACTTTAAAAATTAAGAATATATCACCCTAGTCATGTATATGCATGTATATATTAAATTTATTTTATTGATATTAATATTGCCTTTTATTTTTTCTTTATTATAGAAATAAAACCCATATTAAATTTAACTATATAAATAATAAGAAAGAAAATGAAAGTTTTATGTTATCTTTAGAGACATTCTATTCAAAATGTGGTCCATAGACTTACAATGGTTTGCTTCAAACTGTTGCTGGTCTGAGATATATAAAGATAGAATAAACAGAAACTTTAATAGTTACTTGGCATTTTAATTATATTTACAAAACTTTTGCTTCTCAAAGGATCAGAAATAATAATAATAATATAATAATAATAAATTGTAAAAACCCTGGTTCTTTTCTACAGAGAGATTAGAATGCATTGGTTTATATTAGTTCAGATCATTTTCAATACATATGCAACTATATCTATGTCTCTATGTATTATCTACATACCTATATATACAAACACAGAGAAACATACATCTATTTATCCATTCTATACCAAAACTGAAATTTTAACCAAAATAAAATACACTTATAGAGTATAGGTTCTCCTGTTTAATCTCTCAAAGTAGCAGCAGAATTTGGTACAATTATTATTCCTATTTTACAAACAGATAGCTGTCCTATAAATTTTCAGCAGAAACTTTTCAAAGAAAATTTTAATTTAAGTATACACTAGAACTTTAAAAAGACCAAAAAATACCTTGAAATAATTCAGAATTAAAGCTGCGAGTTCAGAGTGGACTCTAAGAATCAAAATACTTTGTTCTTTGCCCCAACCTGGTAGCTAATTGGTGAGAATGTTGTCCCAATATTCCAAGGTGGTGGGCTTGATCCCTGGTCAAGTCATATATAAGAATCAACCAATGATGCATAAATAGGTGGAACAATACATCAGTATTTCTTTCTCTCTCTCTCTTTCTCTCTTTGTCATTAAAAAAAATTCACTGCTTTGTTTGAAAGGTGACACTGAGATTTATAGTAAATAATGTGTAGATTGTGTAAGTTGACAGTGTATAAACTTGCCAACTTGTATTTGAACATTGTTAGATCCATGGCTAGATTCCAGGTCTTCAGATTCATTTTCTTTTATTCTATGAAGGAATGATAGGGAATATGTGTTAACTATAAATAATGCCTCATGGCTCTTCTTCCTGGAATAAAAGGTATTGATTCCAAAAATGGAAGTCAAGGATGGAGTCAAGGGCAGGTTATCTTAGGAACAGTCACAGAGACTGTCTATGTTGACTATTCTACTTTGACCAGAAACACTGAGTAAAAATTCTCAGGAAATCTGAATTAAGTCTTCATTACCAAAGAAGATAATCCATATATATATATATAAAAGCCTAAGTGACCATTACAACTGGTCAACCAAATGACTGGTCAACTGGTCGCTATGATGTGCACTGACCACCAGGGGGCAGATGCTCAATGCAGGAGCTGCCCCCTGGTGGACAGTGCATTCCCACAGCTAACCTCCCATGGCCAGCCAACCTCTCGCAGTCCCTCCGTCTGGCTGGCCGGGGCTAATATGTGATGATAGAGATTTGGCCATCATTTATCAATGCCTATCTATCTTTTTAAAAAATATATATATTTTATGGATTTTTTACAAAGAGAAAGGGAGAGGGGTAGAGAGAAACATTGATGAGAGGGAAACATTAATCAGCTGCCTCCTGTACACCCTCTACAGGGTATGTGCCTGCAACCAAGGTACATGCCCTTGACTGGAATCGAACCTGGGACCCTGAATCCGCAGGCTGACCCTCTATCCACTGAGCCAAACTGGCTAGGGCTGTCTATCTAACTTTTCCATATTCTTAGTTTCCACAAATGGTCCTGTTTTCTCTCATTGTTATGTACATATTTCTGGAAACTACCTCAGGTTCTCTTTTCAAAAGAGTAGTGTTGCATAAACACATAAATTAATATTTATTTAGCAGCACCAAGGGAGCACTGTGGTTAAACCTTTGGTCAGAACTTCTTTGAATCAAGAGCATTGAGGATCTGATTTTCTTAAACTTTTTTTTTTTATTTCCTACCATTCTGTGGGTTGCAAATTGTACGTGACATATTACTTGCTAAAATTTCAGTATGATAATACTATTTGCGGCTATGTAAGTGGTAAATAAGAAAGTAAAATTAGGCTTGCTTCAGTTTGGCACTCTTGAACAAGGTGGAATTTGAGTGTTGTTTGAAGGGGTAAAGCTTGATTTATGAGTTATGAAGTAGGTCAAAAACTGTTTTCTTTTCAGTTCTCACTGCCAGCCAGCCTAGAAATGGGGTGTGCAAGGACAGAGCAGATGGCTTTTTGTGAGTGCCCACAGGAATATAATTATAAGGATTCCAAGAGAATAGTAACCCTTCTTTGTGGGCAGCCAGATAAGTCAACAGATGCTCAGGAGAGAGTCTCTCTTGGTTTGGGAAAGAACTTAGACGAAGGAAAGAATCGGGAAAGAGAAGGCTGGAGAGAGTTGTTTACCTTCCCCTCAGCGAAAAGAATGAGCTGTCAGTGCCTTGCTGGGGAAAAAAAAACACACACACATACACACACACATGCACACACACAAAAAACTGGATTCTTTGCATTCAAATATGCATTTCCCTATTCCTTCTTCTGTTCAATAACTCCAGATATCTCTTACAAAAGAAAACTTACAAGGTATATATGCTATGATTTTTATTTAATAATGATCCCTTAAAAGTTTAAAAAACAAACACATTTCTTACTTTTACGGTAAATAAATTAAAATGTACGCAGTCTCAGAGCAATTTAACTAATAAAAAATTTACAGAAAAAGAAAAAAAAATGTTAGCATCTTTGAACCTGAGCAGGTCGCCACTCTGAATATTGTATTTCTACTCCATGAAAGGATCGTTTTTTTAATGGGTGAATATTTGAAATTGCATTTAGATGAAAGGAAATTCAAAAGAAAACATTCTTAAAAACAAACCAGGAGACTATTCACCTTCAAAGGATATTTGCTCACAAAGGTGACAAAAATCAACATGAGTTTTGGTAGCCAAGACATTTTTCCAGCTGTCCACAACAGGTACTGTCAGGACTTCGGCAGAACTTGGTACAGGGACTCAGGCTGCTAGCCCTGCACTTGGGGGGGCTTGTGTATAATCACGGCATTCCGGCCAGGATGCCCAGCTTGCTCCGTTATGGAATGGCATCAGGGTTCTGCCTTCCTTCCTATTCCAGGGTCTCTTAGAAAACAGAAATGAGCATTGTCATATACATTGTCAGAATTGATAAGCTACTGGATTTTTCATTAGAGCTCCAAAAGGGACTTACTATGAAAGCACAGGAAGTTATTATATTTTTTAGTACATAGTTTTAAGCAGAAAAAGGAAAGGTCCACTCATAGCTCATTAACTTCAGAGACATTATTACTAGGTTGAGACTGAAAATGAAGGGTCCAAAAGTGGCATCTAACCGCGTGAAGCCTAAATAGTAAGGCAATTTATGAATGAATATCTGTGACTTCACAGTCTGCACTGGTTTGGGAGAGCATCACAATGTCCATTTCAGGGAAAGTAGGAATGAGGACCAAAGTGAAAAGGCAATCTCTCTGCAAGGTGGCCTTTCTCCTTCACTTAGGTGTGTAAAGTGTGCTTCCTTTGTAATTATTCAGACTCATTAGTGTAATACAGGGGCTCTGCTGATATAAAATCGACCACCTTCTAAGAAAAAAAAATTATATATATATTTATATTTTTTTCTTAGAAGGTGG
>JAAGEH010000426.1:6489386-6626702 GCA_011751065.1 Lasiurus cinereus
GACATACTTAAGCCCTGATGGATGTTTCTTTCACCTTCAAATTCGATGCTCCTTTGTCTATACTATACAACTGCCTCTTCATTAATAAAGAAGAAAAAGAACAAGTCAAAAACAGTGTACATGCTAGTTCCTGTTGCTTTGCCAATCCTAATTTTCACCACAGGTTAAATTTTCACAAGTAACTGAACAAAAGTTTAAGTGAGATCTGTGGAAAAGTGTCCATAGGTTTGGCCATTTACGTTCTTGCTTCCAGGTTGAATGACTCATATGAAAGACATGATTACTGGACAATCTGAAATCAACGACATCCTCTAAGTAATTTCTATTTTCTCAAATCTCTAAGTCTTCAAAGAAAACAAATGTCAGTTTTGATATTGGCCATTGGAGCTAAAATGTGCTTCAGGCAAGGAAATTTACTTAATGAACAAGTAAAGTTTTGAAATGTTGTATTTTTAAAAAGGTTTTATTTAGATTAATGATGAACTTATCTATTTAACATAAATCATAATTATAATGGGGCTTGAATAATTGTAGGAATATAAAAATAAAATACAGATTTTTCTCATAAAGAAAAATAAAAGTCTCTTATACTTAACCACCCCATCCTGAAAAAAGTATATAATTCTACCATTTGTTCTCCTCAAAAGGAAGATTTGGGCTAGAGAGAGACAGCTTAAACTAGTCTCATTTGCCTGTTCAACTCTCCAAGTAGGTAATTGCAGAAAGAAAAGACAATTCTTTGATCTCAGTGAGGTGCTAATTTGTAAGATTTTTGAGCTGTTTGGGCCTTAGGAAGCAGGGATCAGTACGTAAACAATGGCATTTATCTGGCAGCCTATTACTGACACATTACTATCTTAGTACTTATTCATTTACTCTGGTGTTTGAAGACAGAACTATGTGTCAATAAAGGAATTAGACCAGACACCTCAGTCCATCAGGGTTATCTCAGTTTGCTGACAGGAACAGTAGGTGACATTAAGCAACAGAAAACACTTCAAAGTTTTCTAGTCTTGGTTTTGCAACTAAGACAAACAACGTTTACTGCTTTAGCAGCAACAGACAATGAGCGTAAGACTGCAGAGAGAAGATGAAAGAGCACGCCCAGTTATCAAAAGCAAAGCCTGTCCATACCCCACTTCTAACTGTTCTGAGTTTCATGAGACAGATTTTTTAAAAGAGAGATTTCAATGATAAGTAATGTTCAGTTGGTCTCTAAAAATGATGGTAAGAAATAAAGGATGAGAATTTTTTACTTGATTATTCTTTTATTTTTACCATCTAAAATATTTCAATATTTATTCATTTCAACATCTTTTCAGTAAGCAATCAAGGGGGTCTCCTATATGCTAGGACCTGTATGAAGATAATGCCATTATTATTACCGATGCTGGAGATTTGAAAAATAACATGAGGCTATATATACTCCAACACAATTATTTAGTGGATGGAAGGTAATATTATAGATGAATTCTGACTTGAATGGATTGATAAATATTGTTTATATTTTTAGCATTGTGTAAATTGAAAAAAAACTAGAAAAGTACTTGTATCCTCAAATAAAAAGATATCTCAGAATTTTCCTCTGTACTTCTAAGTTTGGAATTATTATTATTATTTGTGTTGTTGTTAATCATCACCTGAGGCTATTTTCCATTGATATATTTTTTGTTTTTAGAGAGAGAGAGTGAAAGGTAGGGAAGAGACATAGAAGGAGAACATCAATGTAGGAGAGACCCATGGTTAGTTGCCTCCCAAATGTGCCATGACCAGGGCTAGGGGTTAAGCCTGCCACCGAAGTACATGCCTTTGACTGGAATCGAATCTGCAAACCTTCGGGCTCTATCCAGTGAGCCAAAACAGTTAGGGCAAAATTTGGAATTACTTACCAGAGTATTTTATATAGCATTTTATTAATTTATTAAAATATAGATTGATTTGTTTGTTCAGCAAATATTTATTAAATCCAACATCAGTCCATTTTCTGGCCAAGGTTAAAGCAGAGGACAAAACAGACAATATCCTTGCTCTACGTGAAGAGATATATAATATATTTGTAACATTGGAGTGTCAAAATGATATAAAGTGAATAGAATAAAGTGGTGGAATAGAGTAAATGGGAGGAAATGGGGATACTGGTGATATTGGTGATTTGGAGTGGGTAGTCATGCAAAGAAACAGAAATGATTAGTAATAATGAGGAGAAAGAGCATTCTAGGCAGTGAAAACAAATAGGACAGGCAATGGACATGCTGGGAAAGCAAAAAGAAGACCACTGGTTTAGCTAGACTGCCATGAATGTGGGAATGATGCTGGGGAAGTAGATAGAGGGCAGGTCATATTGAAGAAGGGAAGAAATAACAGGTGGTGGAGTCAGAGTGGGCATGGAGATGTGAGTGTGGGTGCTTTCAAGTCCTGGTAAGAATTGTGGAATATGCCACATTAAGCATGTATCCTATTTTTACTCAACCCTTATGCAGCATTCAACATAGTTAATTTATCCTTCCCTCTGGAAATGCTTTCTTCACTTGGCTTTCAGACACCACATTCTCCTGGTTTACCCCCAGGTTCACTGGCTGCACTATCTCAGTCTCCTTTGCTGGCTCTTCCTCATCTTCCAATTTGCAACCTGGGCATATGTCCTGACTGTGAATTGAGCAGGTGACCTCTTGCTTTGTGGATCCTAGTTGAGCCACACGAAATGGGCACCCTTTCCCATTTATATCCACTTCTTCCATGATCACACTCACTCTCAAGACTTCAAATAATATCTGTATATGAATGACCACCCAGTTTCTATGTCTAACTTATACCTCTCCTTTGCACCCCAAACTTAAATATATACGTACCTTATTGACATCTCTGCTTGGATATCCAATACTATAAATGGCAAATATATCCCATGCAAAACCAAGTTGCTAATATGGCTCCTACCCCATCTTTTCCCCCTCACACTTCTTGGTCTTAGGTAATGGCAACTCTGACCTTCCAGTTGATCAGACTAAAATCTTTGATGTCATCATGGATTCTTCTCTGCCCTACTTCACAGAAGCTGAGCATATCTTGCTCACTTAATTCTAATATTGCCCCTCAAGTACTGCAATCACATGCTAATTGGTCTCTTCTCCTTAGCCCTTGTTCCCCTGCAGCTGATATGCATCACATTAGTCTGTGTTCCTCTTAAACTCCAAGTCAGGGCATGTTTTTTTTCACTGTTCACACATAACTCAAGAGTCTGCAAGGTCCTTGATAACCTGGCCTCTATCATCTCTCTGACTCCTATGATTTCTCTCCCCTTCACTTGTTCTGCTTCCTTGCTGTTCCTCTGCATTTGCTCTTCTTCCTAGAATGCTATTCCCCACAAACTCTATCTACCTGCTGCCTCACCCCCTTCAGTTCCTTACTCTAAAGGCACTTGCACAGTGGGGCCTTTCCTGTCCATTGTATTTAAAGTTGCAAACCCTAATATCAAACTCCTTATTCACCTGCTTGGGTCTTTTTTTTATTAGTCTTTATCACTACCTAATATTCATCATAATTTACCTTTTTGGGGGAATGGGGGGACAAATAAGGATAAAATATCTGTTTATCCTTATTAGGATGTAAGTTACATTTGGCAGGAATTTTTGTCATCTTATTTACTACCATTATTCCCAGCAATGTGAATAGTGCCCGGAAAATAGTAAGTAGATAACAATATATGTGAAATTAATACATGGGAAGATTGGAAGAAAAAAAAATCTAGAGACCAAGTGCATGAATTCGTGAATGAGTGGGGTCCCTCAAGGTGCCCTGTGGGGGATTGGGCCAAAACTAGCAGTCCAATGCTGCCTGCCACTTCTGCTCATCCCAGCCCTGCTGTGCATGCTCTGGGCTCACACCCAGTCAGTCCTGATCAGGAGAGGCTTGTGACACAGTGGCACTTACCAGACGTGATCCCTGCATCTGGCGCCTGTACCTAAGTGGGTGGGGAGAGGGCCCCTGGGATGTGATCAGCCCTCCAGGCAGGTGGTGGGATGCTCTTGCTGGTCCAGGATCCAGATCGTCCCTGTGATTTTCACACCAGTTGTCATGAGCTACTTGGCAGCTGCTTTTATATTATTTCTTCCTTGTGAAGTATCTAGAGAGGGGAAGTGACTATGGAGCCTGAGGCTGACTTCCAGGAGGCTGGTGGCACTGTTGAGATTATGCAGGTGGTGCAGGTCTGTTGGCCCGTTCTCTGGATATTGGACCTGTAGGACTACTGAGGGAGTGAGTGGTTGCTGCTGGACTGGTAGGGTGCTGGGATGGATTGGTCAGCTGAGCAGCACTTGAGCTGTGAGAGAGCACACTGACCATCGGGGCAGTTACTGAGTTGAGTGTCTTCCCCGTCATGGTCAATGTGCATCATAGAGACTGGTATACCAGTCGTTTGGTCATTCAATTGTTTAGTCACTTAGGTGTTTATTTATATGTATAGATCATAAGCAGAGAGTGGCAAAGTATGATTTGTTTTTCAAGATGATCATTTTCTCTACCTTGTAGAGAATGGGTTGAAGGGGTGCAGGTGGAGTTGAAAATGGAAAAATCAACACTAATTAGGAAGCAAGAGTAGTGGCTCTGGTAAGAGATAATGTTGGCTTAGGCTAAAGAAGTGGTCAGCAAACTCATTAGTCAACAGAGCCAAATATTAACAGTACAACGATTAAAATTTCTTTTCAGAGCCAAATTTTTTAAACTTAAACTTCTTCTAACACCACTTCTTCAAAATAGGCTTGCCTGGGCCATGGTATTTTGTGGAAGAACCACACTCAAGGGCCAAAGAGCTGCATGTAGCTCACGAGCCACAGTTTGCCCACCATGGGGCTAAGGTTATAGCAATGAAGATGGAGAGGAGTGGAAGTGAGCAAGATTTGTGTGGGTGGCTTACTTTTAACAATATTTAAAAAAGTATTTTTATAACCAGAATACTTGACTATTTCTGTATTGAACCCAGGTATATAGATTTTCAACTCTGATGTTTTTGTTTTTTGTTTTCAAACAAATGCTGATGGATTATGTGGTATGAGGAGATGGTTAAGAGAATGAGAGAGGATGGTGATGATCTTTGGCTTGAGAAACCAGGTGAATGAAGGTGTCATTTACTGAGACAAGAAGATCAGGGTGGACAAAACTTTTAGGAAGTGATTTATTTTAGATATCTCTAATCAAAGGACATATGATAAAGAAAAATATGGTTACATAAATATATCCTGTAGGGGAGGGATCAATAATAGAGATAAAAATTCAGAAGATATCACATGTAGATGATTTTTAAAACCAGTGGGCTAAATAGGTTTATGCAAGAAAAAGTATATATAGTTAGAAGGGAAGTAGTACCCTGAGGAAGTGACATGCCTATATTTAGAAATTGAGCAGAGGAGTTAAATCCAGCACAAGAAGTTGAGAAAGAACATTCCAGAAGCATTACATTTATGGTAAGAAAAGACTTTTGAGATTATATAGCTCCTAGACCAAGCATGGGGAATTTGCAGCAATGGAGCAAATCTGGCCTGATACTGGCTTTTGTAGGGCCCATAAGCCAAAGATGGTTCTTACAAATGAATACCTGCAATTGATTTGATAAGGAATACTAACTTTGAACTTAAAGTAAAATACTCTCCCCCCAAAAAGGGAATTCCATTTTCATTAGTGTGACCCTATTATTATATAGAGAGATTTTCAATGATTATTATATTTTGAATTTTATCAGTAAAACTATTTGTGAAGATTCTTTTCTCTTGTTATCTTTGATTATTTTATCTCTTGTCCCACAAAGTTTAAAAGCCTAAAATATTTACTATTTATTTGATACTCATAGAAAAAGTTTGCTGAACCCTGCTTGATACTAATTCTTTCATGTTGATGAAAAATAAGTTTGAATTTCTGATTGCATTCCTGTATCAACATACTATTCTATTCTTCTGTTATATGTACAACAAGCTCAAAAATTAGGAAAGAAAATTAATCATATCATAGAACTATCTTTTCAATTAAAAAGTGAAATAAATGCAGCAAATTATCAATGGCTTACTACCATCAATTATTAAGATGGTGTTAATTTAAAGAAAATAATTCTACCTGTTTAAATAAAATTTAAATGGGAGAAAGCCATATATCTGATTGATTTTGAAGCTCTTTAAAACAATGTGAAGGATTGTGGGAATTACCCAAATAATTATTTCAAATAATGGCATAAAACCCTAAATGTTCAGGTTGTTGTACTATATACTCTATCCATTACATACTGAAATCTTAGACATTTAGTAGAATCACATTTCTCATACATTTGCCATCACTTTTAAAAAACTATGGTAAAAGACACATAACATATAATTTACTATCTTAATTGCTAAGTGTACAGTTCAGTAGTGTAAAGTATATTCACATTATTGAGGAACCAATCTCTGGAAATTTTTTATATTGTAAAACCAAAACACTTTATACCCATTACCCAACTTTCTCCCAACACCCTCACCTGCAATTTCATCTCCCTAAGCCCTTGAACCACCGTTTTATTCTCTGTTTTCATGAATCTGACTATTCTAGATATCTCATGTAAGTGAATCAGATAGTATTTGTCTTTTTGTAAGTGGCTTATTTCATTAACATAATCTACTTTATGTTTATCTATGATGTAGCATGTGTCAGCATTTCCTTGTTTTAAGCCTGAGTAATATTCCATTGTATATATGTAGCACATTTAGTTTACCAAATTATTTGTTAATAGATACTTGGTTGCTTCTACACTTTGTCTTTCTGGAACAATGCTGCTATAAACTGTGGGTGTACAACCATTGGTTTTATAACATGAGTGGCATGTCCTCAATTATGAATGTTTTCCTCCTTACACAGGGACTTTTTCATGATGTGTGACACATGACAGTAATCTTGGAACAGATAAAAAGGCTCCTCTCCATCAGGCAACCTGGGAAAGTCTATGAAACCCTCCTAGGAAATGACTCCTTTCATCTTTGGACTGAGATTTGAGGTGTCCATACCTGAACCACCTGAACCAATCATTTTGAATATACGATGATATTATTAAGAAAGTGGGCAAATGAGAGAGAATGGGACTAGGAAAAAAGTGTTCAGGCTCATTGGGCATATTTATATCCAGGCTTGCAGGAGGGGGTTGCTGAGGACCCCATGAAGAAATATTTTCTGCATTGAGCAGTTGGCCAAAGGCAGGATACAGTCCTGAGCACATAGCAGGGGATCAAACGTAGTACTAAAGAGCATAAAAGGGAATAAAGCTTTAAATCTTTATAAGTACAATAAACTTTCTATGCAAAATGTATACGCCTAAAGTTATGAAGTAATACTAGGTCAAGAGGCTTTGTAAACAGGCAGTTTGAGTCTTGGTTCAGCTAAACAATGGCATGACTTTTGACAACCATTGAGATCCTCAGCCTCAATTTCCTCCCTCTCAAAGAGTAATAATACTTACCTTGCAGGCTTCTATTGAGCATTAAAATACAGATCCTATAGTGTACAGCAAACAAGTGGTAGTTCTTTTCCTGCCATAATTATTAATGAGAGGCTGAAGGCCTAACTAATGATGTTTTTTTTAACGAGGAAACACAGAGATTATTAATGTGAAAGAACAACTTTAGAGTTTTAGTAAAAATCAAAATCTAGCTTAACACACATATTTGTGGAATCACAGATTTAACCCACTGTGTCCATCACAAATTTCCTTTCTTAAGAAACTTTGGATGCTAAACATAGGTACTCCTGAAAAAATATGCATATTCCAGGTTAGTAATTTTGTATTTATAAAGCTGGTGTTCAGACATGAGTGCCATTCAGAGAAATCATACTTTTCATTGTGACTGGACCTGGATTAATGTTACACATCAGAGTCTAAGAATCCCCTAAATAAATACCATATTCCCTGAATGTTGACTTTCTGGTTCCATAGCCAATCCTTTTAATGAATTTCAATGCACAACCCAGTCAGCATCCTGTTTCCTTAAAGGCACATAATCAAGTGGTGGACAAAGAGGTTCCTCACAATTTTGAGTGCCCTAATTAAACATGCCCACAGTCTGTTAATTTCTAAGTTCTCCCACTCATAAATGCATATGCTTCAAAGATAATTTTAAGAAAAATGTAAATGGCATGAGATTTCCCTGGAGCTACTGCCCATGTGTTTTCTCCTATGTCTCCTTGCCATCAATGTTGCTAATCCTTTGGAGAACCAGAATGAGCTAGGATGTCCCCTCTCACCATCATTTAGAAAGGGAAATATTCTCATGGGGGACACTGGATTACATACTTTAAACCCCATTAATTAGTTTCATCTGCATCATAAGGAAGTGGGGGGAGGCTGCTCAGATCATCAGTAAGCAATAGTCTTAGACAACATTTGAATACTCTCTGAGATACTGGGAGTCACAGAATGGGACTTTGCCTTCAATGTTTATTCAATGTAGATGTGTTGAACACTGTTGCGCTCTGTCACTTTGGCAAGTCACATTGATAAAGTTCCATCCCAAGGTCCCACTGTATCAAGAGAAAGAAGATGTACACACTAATAGCTTGCTTTTGCATTGAGCATTTACTCATAATCTTCACTACAGTCCTGTGAAGTTGGTACTATTAGTCTTCTATCTTCCTATCGTATTAGGACACAGAGGATTTGTCCTTCTTCAGGATCACAAAGTAGCCAGTAATTAAACCTTAGGAAATTTGACCCCTAGAATATAGTGATCCTCTTACACACACACACACACACACACACACACACACACACACACACTGATGTAAAAGGTGATGGGTATCATGGAACAGGTAGGTATAGTGAAATTGGGGTTCAGAAATAGCAGTAGGAAGGCTAATATTTATATGGGGATGTAAAAATTAGGTAATATTTGGATGTGAAAAAAGAAAATTAGGGAAATAGAAAGGCTGGTATATCAGGAGATGCTCTCCTCTTGGAGCATAGCATGCATGAGAGATTGTTGGTGAAGAAGATTTAAGTTGCTTCAGATTATAGAAAACTATAAAAATTAAATAATTATGGCTCTATTTGATAGGCCATGAGCAGCCAATGAAAAATTCTAAACAAAAAAATAACATATTCTTAGTGGTTCTTTAGGAAGATTAACTGTAGATACTTGCAAATGGAATTGGTGGTGAAACAGATTGATGGTAAGGAACAGTTAGGATGCTTTTGGTATAATCATAGCAAAAAGTAATAATGCCGTAGGCAAGAACATTGCCAGTAGAGACAGAGAAAATAGATGGATTTTGAAAAATGCAGATACAGAATCAACGGGACTGAGCAAAGGAATAGATTTCAGAGAAAGAAGATGACAGTTCTAAAGAATTTTGAAATGAGCTTTGATGCAGAAAACTAACAACTATCAGGGGGGGAAAGATGGAGTAAGGTGAAAAAGGTGAAGGGATTAAGCAAAAACAACAACAGCAACAAAAAACACACAAATAAAACCCCTCATAGATACAGACAGCCGTATGATAATTACAAGATGGAAAGGGGGTGGTGGAGGTGGATTAGGGTTAGGGATAAGTGGTGATGAAAAGGAACTTGACTTATGTGGTGAACACCCAATATACAGATAAGATATTTTAGAATTGTATACTTGAAACCTATATAACTTTCTTAACCAATGTCACACCAATAAATTCAATAACAATTTTTTAAAAATGAGCATTTAATGATGTTCTTGGTTTCTATTGGCAGAAAACAGAGAGGAAACTATCTACATGGGGGGGAAAGACAAATATTTGATTCCTGTCTTTCTCTAGCTATTCTGAGAATAACCAGGCTTCACAATTGTACCCCGGCACTTACTTACATTTCTGCCATATAGATCTTGACCTTTCCCCAAAGATTACCATGGGTATATACTGGCCAACCATTACATTTGTAATGACTTTCCAATAAAGAACTGTGAATTACTGAAAATTATGCTTTTATGTTTCCAACATTATTGGAAATGGTTTCCAATGGTGAATCAATGTTGTTGTCGTCCCTCTTTTCTTTTATTAAAATCAGAAAAGTTTTTCAAAATGACTACAGATTCAGAAACTTTAAAGGATTGAAAAACTTCAAGTATTTTCCAGATCAACACTGCTCTACTGTTAGAAGTTAAAAGAAATCTTGTAATTATGCATAATATTTATCCAACACAGATCACTATTATGAAATCATCTTTTAATATATAAAACTTCTCATAATTGGGAAAACACTTACACGGTAGCCACCTGGTTAGTGTCCAGAATATACATGCATATAAAAGCTATTTTATGTATTTTACAGTTTTTTAAATAACATCTATTACTTGTGGTTAGTGATCTTTCATTGCCTTTAATTTGTGGACACTTTCTAACCACCACTTGTGAGTCTTCAGGGAGCAAACTCCTTCACAGAGACATTTATTTGCCACCAAGAAGACCGTGAGGATAGAGAGACAATTCAATATTTATTCTGTGTTTAACAGCATCCTTTGAGAGTTGGAGCAAGGCTTTCAAAATGTAAAACCAAAGGAGAAAATAATCCTTCAATCCAACAAGCTCCCTGGAGTTCTGTGGAGAATGGAACAATGGAACTGTTTCTAATACATACAGTCTGGGAGGTACTTCGTAGTATGTTTGACAGAGTAATGACATTGAAAATATGTATACAAGAAAATAAATCTCCAAAGTAAAATATAAACATCATTGGGGTCTCTTCTTATGCACCATAGAGTTAATTCCTAATCTTTCTGTGTTCCTGAAATGCAAAGTTCCCACAGGGCTAAGCTAGCTGGCTCTTACTTATTAAGCACAGAACAAAGGCAAAATACTCCATGTTTCTGAACTCTCGTCTTCCCATATATAAATGGAAAGAAAAAAGATGCCTGACTGACTTACATATACCCCAGGGTACCGTGTGGGTCAGAACCCAAATGAAATCATGTATGTGAAAGTGCTTTATAAACTGTAACACATTGCACATAAGCAAGATATTATCTTGAAATAGAGACAGACTCTTCCATTTTTACTTTGTAAGGATGTTGTAGAGAGAAATAAAATAGTATACATTAAGGACTGAAGGCTTGGAAGAAAAGATATATAAATGAATGATATTATCTCTTGTTATCTTATAATTATTAACTTTATAATAATAATTCAGAAAACACATCTCTTTAGGCTGCAAATCTATGAGAAGAAAATTTCCAAGAGCTGAAGTGCTGGATTGATTTTCTTTTTAATCAGGTAGTTGACTGAAATGGTGGGAAAAGATATTTTAGGGAATTGAGGTCAACCTGAATTATGGCTAGAATACATCTACCAAACAAAGATTTTAACTGGATCGAGGTAAGCAAAAGTAAGTGCACAGTGCCATTCTTTTGAGTCAAAGCTATTGTAATAATCATAATCTGCATGTCTTTTTCCATACAATAACTGTAAACCTCCTTTTGCCCACCCCTGTATATTCCTTGGGTATCTTCATGCCTGGAAAAACTGAAGATCTCTTTTCTTCTTCAAATGAAAGTTCAGAACTCAGACTCTTATCCCTGAAAGTGTTAAAAACATGCTTCTTCAAAATGTAATGGTTTGTTGAATCTGAAGAACACTCAAATATTTAATAATGGGGCAAAGTTTGTTCTTATGATGTGTCCTTTAAAATTTTCTAGCATTTTCTCTCCCAACAGAAACACATTCAATGCCAAGTAAGAGACTTAGAACAAAGGAATTTTAATAATTACATTTTTATATTTTTGTTTGTTTATTCAATTTAATAAAAATAGTTGGATTAAGTGCTGTCAAATATGGCAACTTCATTGATTTTCTGATCAAGGCAAAGCACAAAGTTGATGGTCAGAAATATTATTTGTTTCTCCTTTACTTCCTAAGTTGAATTAGCTTGAAAAAATATGGGCGCACTGAAAATGTTCAAAGGCTCCTGAGATTCCTAAGGAAAATAAAATAGGCTCAAAAACAAAGATAATGCATTGCTTCTAACATATAAGGTCTATGTTATATGTTATAAGTCACAATATTCTGTTGACTCATTCTTTATTATGACTACTAGGAGGCACATAGGAGGCCATTGTACATTTATTATTTTATTTTAATTTACTTATCCTCACCCAAGGATATGATTTTTTTAATTGATTTTATAGAAAGAAAGGGAGGGGGGAGGAGAAGGAGAGGGAGAAAGAGAGAGGGAGAGAGAAACATTGATAGGTTGGTTGCCTCCCATATACACTCTGACCAGGGATCGAACCTGCCACCTTTTGTTGTATGGGACAATGCTCTAGCCAACGGAGCCACACTAGCCAGGATATATACATATCATAGAGTTATAAAAGAGTATCAAAAATCATTTTGGTCTAATAAAGCACTATTTACTATATCATATATTTATAAAAACTTGAATTTTCTAAAATATTAATAAAAAATAAATAAAACTGGATGTTTGCTTGTGATATCACTAAGTTCACCCAAAGCTCAGAATAGTGGGACAATATTTTCGAATAACAATCCTGTCCTGTCATCCCCAGTCAAGGTAGCTGCTAGTCTTTTTGAAAAAAATTCAGATACCAAAGTTCTGAATTTTGAATCCAAAGCCTAGCCATGGTCCTAAGCAAAACCTGGGAAGAACGATGGAGATATAAGTGCAAGCTCATGTTCTCTGTCTTCCTGATCTAGCCATAGAGAACAGAAACCTGAGCTGGGAAAGAGAGCCAGAGAAGGAGCCAGATCCCTCCAAAGGGTAGTTGTACTTTGCCTCTGTCTCACATTTCAATACCTAGGAGAGAGCACAACCAAAGGTATGGAGACCTGAGAGCAAAAAAGGCTGTGCAGGCTGGTAGGCATGGCTCAGTAGTCGAACATCGACCTATGAACCAGGAGATCACGGTTTGATTCCTGGTCGGGTACACGCACAGGTTGCGGGCCCCTCACCCCAGTAGGGAGTGTCTCAGAAGCAACCAATCAAGATTCTCTCTCATCACTGATCTCTCTCTCCCTCTCTCTGAAATCAATAAAACATATATTTTAAAAAAGGAAATACTTTATCTTCTTTCCTAGGAGAGAAGAGAGGTGATTGTGTTGGGTCTAGACAAAATGGTTGCACTTCATTGGAGTTCTCTGCATCTAGGCTTGGGATAAAAGTAGAATGATTCCCTTGCACTCAAGAGCAGCAAGAAATTGTGAAGGGTCTTAGAGTCTCAGGAAATACCTTCAGCTTCAGGGTGAAAGAGAAGTAGCAGAAAACCCCAGTATTGATGAGAGAGAAGCTAAATTTGACAAGAGAGCTGCTGGATGTGAGTAGACTTTACTTTAAAAAAATTTTTTTTTTCATTTCAGAAAGGAAGGGAGAGGGAGAGAGAAATAGAAACATCAATGATGAGAAAGAATCATTGATCTGCTGCCTCCTGCAAGTCCCACATTGGGGATCGAGCCCATAACCTGGGTATGTGCCCTGACCAGGACTGAACCTGTGATCTTCTGATTCATAGGTTGATGCTCAAATACTGAGCCATGCTGGCAGGGTGTATATTTTTCTGTTAGAAACAAAATAGGGTGCTCCCTGCTTTTCTTAAAATTTTCTGGTGCTGTATGAACCTTCTATTCTAGGTACAACCTCGTGAGTGGGGGTAGAAAGTGACTGAGATGGAGTTTCCATCATTAGGCAGTAAAGGAGATTGCAATGTTCACACAGAGGAAAATAAAGAGAATTTGTATTCTTGTTCCTTACTCCAAATCTACACAGAGCAAATTAGATTTTTCACAGTGAACTAGGGAATGTGTAAGCCATTTTCTGGAAATGTTCCCTAGGTCCCCTTCCCTAGTTTCAGTTCTCTTTGGGTTTGGTTCTGGGTACCTCCCTGCCAGATCACCTTCTGTTTCCCATTCCCCAGATGTCTATCTAGCTCATACAAGATCATGCTCAATCCTGAGCCCCATTCCCTTCATCATGGCTTCCAAGATAGCATCCCTTTGAACACATCTACTCAGGTATAACACCCCCCCCAATTTTATTTTTATTTTTTAAATTACAGATTTTGCAGTTTAATTCCCCCCCCCCAAGGTATCATATTACCTTCACCAAATACTGTAGAAGAATCAAGTATGTGGATGGCAGCTGTCATCACTGATTATTTAAATAGTTTGCACTCCCTGCACTTAGCCCTTCCTCTACATTGGTTGGCTGAATTTGTGCCCAAGCATGGGTAGTTACCCCCAACATACTCCATGTCTTTAAGGGTTGTGTGGCAAACTTTCTTGCCACCCCCCCCTCCTCCGCCACCTCCTCCTCCTTCTACCCACAACTTTAGTGCATGTTGCCACATTTCAACTCATCAACATACCTCTACCTCAGCTTGCTTCCTTCAGAAATCAAGCTTCTTTATACAATTTCTTTGGAAAAAAACACTGGACCTTTTTCCTTTTGCATTTTTTAACTGTTCATTCTGACTGGTTTGAAGGAATCTTCTGCTTGGGAGAACTCTCAGAGTAAAAATAAAGTCTTACTCCTATAAGATGAGTGAGGTACAGTGTTTCCTTGAGCTACCAAATTGTACTAGTTAACCAAAAGTGACCTCCTCAGTTTTTAAGTGGTCAATTCAAACCACACCCTGTAAAAGATTCCACACTATATAGCTTGCCTAAACTTTGAGAGTGGTATCTATAATTAGAGTGCTGTACTGGTATGGCTTGCTGGTATGTTGTCATCTGTGCATACTGAATACATTTCCATAAAATTGTTTCAATTAATCCTCTTTCAGGATCCATCGTGGGGGGTCTGCAATTCATTGCTCTTATATTTCTTTCACAACCACTGAGCCTCTGAATATGAACATGTTGCTAAACTCTTCTGAGAAACATGAGTGGTCTGACCATGGTGCTTTAATGTGTGTGTGTGTGTGTGTGTGTGTGTGTGTGTGTGTGTGTGTGTGAGAGAGAGAGAGAGAGAGAGAGAGAGAGAGAGAGAGAGAGAGAGAGAGAGAGAAGGAGAATTCAAAGGCATATAGGGGAAGATTGAGTATAAAAACAAAACAAAACAAACACACACACATACACCACACACACACACACACACACACACACACACACACACACACACCAAAAGTAAATCTAAATGTTATCTTAAGTGTGAAAGCTAAACTCCAAAAATAGCTTTTCCTCGGTGTGGTGTGAGCTACAATCGAGAATGGCAGAATATTTAAAAATGCAGCAGAGAGCCCTAGCTGGTTTGGCTCAGTGGATAGAGTGTTGGCCTTCGGACCAAAGGGTCAGAGGTTCGATTCCAGTGAAGGGCATGTAGTACTGTGGTTGCAGGCTCTTTCCCAGCCCAGGCCCTTGTGGTTTTTCTCACATCGATGTTTCTCTCTGTCTTTCCTTCTCTCTTACACTCTCTCTAAAATATCAATGGAAAAATATCCTCAGATGAGAATTTAAAAAATGCATCACAGAAAAAAATCCTTATTTCAAATATTTCACCCCCACTACTATTTCACCTTGCTCTTGCTCTTGGTCACAGTGGCCACTACTTATCGCAGGGGTTCAAACTCTTTCTAAAGGACCAGATAGATACACGTTTAGGTTTTATATGGTACAAGGACTTTGCTGCAACTACTCAACTCTCTGCACTTGGATCTTGAAACCAGCCAAAGACAATATGGAAGCAAATGGGCATGGCTGGGGTTCCAATGAAACTTGATTTGTGGGCAATGAAATGTGGCTCACAGACGGTAGTTTGCAGACCCCGGTTTTATCATCATTTGATATGGAACATCCTAGTCACTTTTTTGGCTCTGGGAAAACAACTACTGTCTGTTGTAGAACTTCAACTTGACTACTCCCTCTGGCCACAGCCCAACATCCTGTAGAGGAGGAGTTTTCATTCATCTCTCAAATGCTTCCATTTCTTAAGCCAGCAGCTTCTATGATGCAGCAGAAAAGTTCTAAGCTACTTATAGCCTATGCATGTGCCTCTTGGGTGTCCCAGACACCAAATGTGATTATTACTGCATGGCTCCAGTGTAATTCATCCAGGCCAATTTCCTTGGCCATCTAAAAAAAGCTTCCTCTGCCTGTCTCATCGAGTAAACTCCATAGTGGAAATAGGCAGGACTTTGCTCTCGGGAGACAAGCCCAGGGGGCATTTTGGCCTTTGGAGCTCTTGCTGCAGAGACGCCAAACCACAGCTGTGAAGGGAGGAGTCCACAGCAGCCCAGGAAATAGCCCAGCTGGAGAAGAATGCCAAGAAGTGCGACAGCTTAGGAACAGGCCAGGCCTCAGAGGAGCATAAGCAGCTGGCACGGCGACCCTCTGTTAACTTGTTAGCATCATGTGAAACTTCATGGCTCTGACTCCCGTTAATCACTTTCCCCTCCTCAGCGGTCACTTCAACTGTCTGTTCTCCTAGCATTCTCCAGTTCTGACTAGGGAAATGAGGTGCTTGAGGTTCTACATGACCTCTTCCTCTCTTTGGTGCTGGAGAAAGGAGAGTTTACCCAGTGGAGACAAGGGAGTCTTTTCATACAGTTTACTCCATCATTAACAGTCTTAAACATCACCTCATCCCAGAATTCTTGCCTGGTTGCTTTCCCACTCTTTATTCTCTCTGCACCCACAGAATATTATATGTATCTCTAGTCAGCCTTTGCATCATTCTGATTTGTAAAATGTAACTTTTTTATGGCTATCTTATTTAGATTTTTAAAACTGAGGGGCAAGATCCGTGTTTTATAATCCTTGTAGCATATATTACCCTGCACAACATTGTGGGTCCTTTTGATTAGTACATTTCATTGATAGGAGGAGAGCATTTCAGAAGATGCTTATGCAAGGCAGACTGTCATTGCTTTAACTCACATATTCACTCTCCTCAGAGAATCCCTTATGTCTGCTTTCTTTGTCTCATTCTCTGATGCCCTCTTTGTCCCTGGGTGTGAGGATGATCTGGCTGCAGCATTCACCACCCTACTGACCTCCAGCATCAATGTGATGGACCTGGCTGTTAGGATTCGTCATAGTTTACCTTTTCCTTCACCCATTGGATCCATTTAGTAAAGTACTTATGCATTCAATTACTAGGACATTGTAAAACAGGTGCACACTATCTTTTCTATAGATAATATGTAATCTTTGCTGTGAAACAGAAAAGTATAAGCTGAATATTACAATAATAATCAATATATTCTTAAGTATAGTAACTTGGTCATGTCCCTGAGGTTAGTCTTGTTTCCTGATAAAATAGCTCAAGCATAGCTCCTGGATTCTTTCATGAAATTTTAAGGATATGATTTTGGCAAGGGATTGCTGTGATCTCGGTCCTGTGATTCTTCATGCTCTGCACTGTCTATGAAATTGTGGCTTACTCTGGTAAGGGAAAATAGGGATTCTGTAGACTGGATTGGATTGAGGTGATAAACAGTACAGTTGGCAACCACATGGTTAAGAACTATTAGCACCTTTGACAGCGGTTCTCAACCTGTGGGTCGTGACCTGTTTTCTGATGGTCTTAGGCTCTACAGCAGTGACCCACAGGTTGAGAGCCACTAGCAGGGTCGCCTAAGACCATCAGAAAACACAGATATTTACATTACGATTCACCACAACACGAGGAACTGTATTAAATGGTCGCAGCATTAGAAAGGTTGAGAACCACTGACCTATGAGGTACTTGGTCTTTTTGAGAAAATGGAGGAAGGGTAGAGAAAGTGAATTCTTTAAATGGTTCTAAAATCTGTTTCTTGTAAAATGGTGTGGTCATATAGAAAACAATATGGCATTTCAAAAAAAAAAAGATGAAGAAGTGGAACTACCATATAATTCAGCAATTCCATTTGGATATATACCCAAAAGAAATTGAAGCAGAGGGGAAACCAAGATGATGACATAGATAAACACCTAAACTTCTGCCTTGCACAACAATTTCAAAACTACAACTAAAAGACAGAATGGACATAATCCAGAACCACAGGAAAGCTGGATGAGTGGAAATTCTATAACAAGAAGGAAAGAGAAAAGCACACTGAGACTCAGAGGAGCTGCAGGAGGCAGAGGTACTGAAACGCACGTGTGGAGAGGACTGGCAACTGAGTGTGTGGCTGGCTTTGTCAAGCGGGAAGGAGACAAAAGCTCCAAACTGCACTGAACTCCAGTTCCAGGCAAGACTCTGGGGACTCATTTGGAGAGAAACTGGACTGTCTGGCAGCGGGCAGAACTTGAGGGCGGCTTTCTCTCAGAGGTGCTTGCAGCGATTACCACGGGACACTGACACACAGGGACCTATTAGGACAGTACTGATGGGAAACCAAGGTTGTCTGCTCAGCCCTGAGACTCCACTCCATCCAAGCTGAGGACAGAGGCTTTTGCAGGTCTTATCTCATAAGGGTTTCTCCAGCACAAAAGTTCTCCCAGCTGATCCTCACAGCCAATTGATCTGGAGGTCAATTCCTCCCAGTGATACCAACAACAATCAAGGCTTAACTACAACAAGACTGTGCACACAGCCCACAAAAGTGTTGCACCAAGAGTGTCCACCTCAGGTAACTGGGTAGGCTGAGCCACTGGGCCATATAAAACACCTAGCACACAAAGCCACTCTATCAACTTAGGGAAGGAGCTAAAATGCAGAGACTAAGAAACAGATCACAAATTAAAGAAATGGAGGAAAGCAAATGACTGGATATAGAGTTCAAAACCATGGTTATAAGGTTTTCCAAGAATTTTCTAGAAAAGATGGATAAATTTAGTGAGACCCTTGAGGATATGAAAAAGTTCCAACTAAAAATTAAACATGCATTGACTGAAATAAAAAAATAATATATAGAGATCCAACAGCAGACTAGAGGGTCACAAGAATCAAGTCAAAGATTTGAATTACAAAGAAGCAGAAAACACTCAACTAGAAAAGAAAAAAGAAAAAAGAATCCAAAATTATGAAGAAGTATAAGGAGCCTTTGGGACAACTTCAAGCATACCAACATCAGAATTATGGGGATGCCAGAAGAAGAGAGAGAGAAAGATATTGAAAACCTATTTGAAGAAATAATGACTGAAAACTTCTCTCACCTGTTGAAAAAAATAGACTTACAAGTCCAGGAAGCACAAAGAATCCAAAGAGTACCACATCAAGACACATCATAATTAAAATACTAAGAGCAAGAGACAGAGAATATTAAAAGCAGCAAGAGAAAAACAGCTAGTTACCTATAAAGGAGCACCCATAATGACTGTCAGCTGATTTCTCAACAGAAACTATGCAAGCCAGATGGGAGTGGCAAGAAATATACAAAGTGATGAATAGTAAGAACCTACAACCAAGATAACTCTACCCAGCAAAGCTATTATTCAGAATTGAAGGTCAGATAAAGAGCTTCTCAGATAAGGAAAAGCTAAAGGAGTTCATCAACACCAAACCAGTATTATATAAAATGCTGAAAGGTACTCTTTAAGAAGAGGAAAAAGAAGAAAAAGGTAAAGATAAAAATTATGAACAACAAATACATATTATCAACAAGTGAATCTAAAAGGATAGACACAGAAGCAATAAAGCATCAAACAGACTGTCAAATTACAGCAGGAAGGTTAAGGAGAGGTGGGGTAAATAAGAGATCAACCAAAGGACTTGTATGCATGCATATAAGCATAACCAATGAATACAAGACACTGGGGGATTGGGGTATGCCTGGGAGAGGGGGAGATGGGGAGATATGTATACATGTAACACAATAAAAATAAATAAATATAAAAATCAAGTGAATTAAAAATCTGATGAACAGAATAAACTGGTGAATATAATAGAATCAGGGGCATAAAAAGGGAATGGACTGACAATTCTTGGGGTAAAAGGAGTGTAGGGGTGTGGGAAGAGACTGGACAAAAATTGTACACCGGTAAGGATGAGGTGTGTGGGGGGATAAAGGCAAAGGGTGGGGTGGAAACCGGGAGGAGAGGAGCTATGGGGGGAAAAAGAGGAACAATTGTAATAATCTGAACAATAAAGATTTATTAAATTAAAAAAAAGACATTAAAGCAGAGACTTGAACAGATTTCTCTTCACCTATGTTTATGGCAGCATTATTTAAAATAGCTAAAATGTAGAAACAATGCAAATGTCTTCCAAGGAAGAATAAATGTATAAAATGTGATATATGTACTTATGCATATACACACATGAATACACATCATATATGCACAATGTAATATTACACAGCCTTCAAAAGGAAGGACATTCCGACATATGGTTCAACCTGGGAGGAACCTCGATGACTTTATCCTCAGTGGCATAAGCCAGTTAACAAAAGGACACGTACTATAAGAGTCCACTTACATGAGTGACCTAGAGTAGTCAAATTCATGGAAATTAAAAGAGACAGAAAGTAGAATGGTGGTTGCCAGGAGCTAAGGGAAAGAAGAAATGGGTGGTTATTACTTAATAATAACTTGATGGGCATATACTTATGGAAGATGAAAAAAGTTCTAAAGATTGATTATGGAGAAGATTGCATAACCATGAAATATATTTAATGCCACTAACTATACACTTAAAATGTAATATTTTAAGTGCTGTATTTATGTTATGTGCATAGTGCTATAATTTTTTAAGGGAGAAAAATCTATTTCTGCCTGCCTTGTTCTTTTTATGCCTACAGTAGCTCTCTCCTGTTCTTCATGTGTAAACACAGCCCCCGTCAGTGGCCCACATTGTGTGGCAGCCCAGATGCAATGCATGTGTACAACGACGACGGGGTCATGTTTCAATTTTATTTTTAATAGTAACCCCATAGCAAGCCCTTTGCTTCCGGACAGCCTTACTCCTGTTAGAATTCACTTCCTTGAAATGGAAAGTTCTACCACAGCACCAGTGACACATTTTTTATTTGATCCCTGAAATGTCGTAGGCCACAGTTTAACAGACAGTGGTGGAGTTCATTAGAATTGTCCTTAGACAAAAGGTCTGCTAAGTAGTTTGTTTTCACCTCTACCATCAATGTTTCTTACGGTCCTCAGTTTCCTTCTCCATGGAATGGGCATTGAGTGTGACTCAGTGTGGAAGTGAATTTTTCCAAACTGGACCCTATTGAGTAGAAAATATACAGACAAAGCAATTCCTTTGGGAAAAGAATTACATTCCCTTTTCTCCTTATAGTTTGCCTTGAGGCTTACTAGTACCTAGCACAAAGGAGACCAATCCTCCCCTGTTACAGTGACTGATAAAGGCAAACGGGCACACCACTTAATGTGGTGGTTAGGTACGCAGACTCTGAGGTCAGTCAGCCTGGTCTGATCCCTAGCTATATGACCCAGTTTTACCCCTAGCTATATGATCTTGGGCCACAGTATATAACCTCAGTTTTCTTATCTGTAAAATAGGATGATAATGGTATGGAGTTCACAGGGCACATGTGAGGATTAAATGAGTTCATATTTATAAATCACATAGAGCAGAGCTTGGTACCCGCTATGACCATGTGAATATTCATTATTAATATTAGCTACTACCTGCATGGATAAGCTCTTGTGAGCCTGATGTGATGCACAGGCCACTTGTAAGAGTCTAAGAGTTGGGCAACTTGTTTTCCAGTTCAGGCCTGTGTATTCACTGTGTGACCTTGAACAAGTCACTTCTGAGCCTTCATTTCATCACTATTAGGATCAGGAATAGAGGAAACTCCTTTGTAGTGCCTTAATATGTAACTATATGCATGTAAGGTGTAAAGTCTGTAATGTTTCAGTTAGAATTATTATTATAGGTTCCATTTTTGCTCCTTTTCCCTTCAAATCTGAATGAAGGCAGAGAGAAAACTTTCCTATTTACCACCAACTTACACCAAATACAAAAATAAACTCAAAATGAATACAGGACTTAAACATTAGAAGGGAAACCATAAAAATACTAGAGGAATCCACAGGCAGCACAATCTCAGATATATGCCAAAAGAACTTCTTCACTGATACTGCTCCAGAGGCAATGGAAGCTAAAGAAAAAATAAACAAATGGGACTACATCAAAATAAAAAGCTTTTGCACAGCAAAAGAAACCATCAACAAAACAACAAGAAAGATCAATGCATGGGAGAACATATTTGCAAATGCTATCACTGATAAAGGTTTAATCTCCAAAATCTACAACCAAATTATACAACTTAATAAAAGGAAGATCAAGGATCCAATAAAAAAATGGGCAACGGACCTAAATAGAACCTTTTCAAAAGACGACAGAAGGAAGGCCAAGAGACACATGAAAACATGTTCAAAGTCATTAATCATCTGAGAGATGCAAATCAAAACGACAATGCGATACCATCTTACACCTGTCAGAATGGCAATCATCAACAAATCAACAAACGACAAGTGTTGGCGAGGATGCGGAGAAAAAGGAACCCTCATGCACTGTTGGTGGGAATGCAGACTGGTGCAGCCACTGTGGAGAACAGTATGGAGTTTCCTCAAAAAACTAAAAATGGATCTCCCATTTGACCCTGTAATACCACTCTTAGGAATTTATCCTAAGACATTATAAACACCAATCAGAAAGGATTTATGCACCCCTATGTTCATAGCAGCACAATTTACAATAGCCACAATTTGGAAACAGCCTAGGTGCCCATCAGCAGATGAGTGGATCAGAAAACTGTGGTACATCTACACAATGGAATTCTATGCTGCCATTAAAAAGAAGGAATTCTTACCATTTGCAGCAACCTGGTTGGAACTGGAGAGCCTTATGCTTAGTGAAATAAGCCAGTCAATGAAGGAGAAGCATCACATGATCGCACTCATTGGGGGATAATAAAGAACATTATAAACTGATGAACAAAAGGATAGATACAGAGACAGTAAAGCTTCAAACAGACTGTGAAATTACAGCAGGAAGATTAAAGTTAGGTGAGGTAGATAAGAGATCAATCAAAGGACTTGTATCTATGCATATAATCATAACCAATGAACATAGACACTGGGGGGTTGGGGTATGCCTGGGAGGGAGGGGGGGCAATGGGGAGATATGTATAAAAAATTAATTAAAAAAAGAATAAAAAAAAAACAAACAAATAAAAAAAACTTTCCTATTTAAAAAACAATGATTATTTTACACGATAGAAGTGGTACATGTTTAATGTAGAAAGTATGAGGAAAAAAATTATTTTAAGCAACCAGAGGAAAAAATATCTTAAGAATCTGTTATTTTACCCCTTTGAGAAAAACTTTCTTAACATTATACTTGTTCTCACTTACTATAAAGTGTATAGCTTTTCTTTTCTGAGCAAGATCTCAACTAAGGAAACCTGTGTATGGAAAAAGTTAAATATGCATGAACTTTGTATAAGAAAATAGACTTTTAAAGAATGTTCAAACTATTGCTACATGAAGAAAATAATAAAAATCTGGGTAGGTTTACATCATTATTTGAGAGCTTTCAAATGAGCGTAATTCTAATAAGCCATAATATTAAATGTATTTTATTTCACTAATGCTATGTAAATCTAGGCAAGGAAGATAATGAATTTTAAATTTCAACAATGTTTGAATGAATGCCCTTAACTGTAAACAATATAGGAACTTTCTCAGAATTAGGCTATTCTTCCCCATGAAAGCAATCAGTCAAAATCAATATCTAGTTCAGGAGAATTAATCAGTCTGTGTTAGGAAAGAATGGTTTACCACAGCTGTAGAGACAGTGGATACCTGCATGCCCTTAGGGAGTGTGCCTCAGTTTCTCCATTGGCTACTGAAGTTGCCATTGGGGTGAGAAGATCTTGGAGAAAGCATGAAGATGTGAGGTGGCTTAGGCCTTTTCCTGGAAAACTTGACAACTCGTGCTCTTTGTCATGTGTTGCCCCTCAATCCTCACCCTTCTCTTCCCTACTTGCCACACCCTCTTCAATGAAAAGGGCAGTTCCGTGTTATGTATGGCGATTGCCCACAATATTGAAACATTGAGCATTTTTGTAAGAGTCATTAATCGTTGGTATTAATTTTTACCAGACATTAAAAACATTTATTTTAATTTAACAGAAACCTATGACTTGATTGTGAGTAAGTACAATCAATGTACTTCATCCCCTGCCTTATATAAAATGGCTTGACTGGTGATGGCAAATAAAACAGCCTCTTGGCCTCCTTCTAGCCTTACAAATGGAGCTTTGATCAGACTGTCAAACCTCAGAGGGAAGGTAGGGAAGGGTGAGGGAAAAGGGGAGAGATCGATCAAAGAACTTGTATGCATGTATATAAGCATAACCAATGGACACAGACACTAGGGGTGGGGGTGAGGGGATGAGTGGGGGTAGGTGGGGGGCAATGGGAGGATAAAGACACGTATGTAATACCTTAATCAATAAAGAAAAAAAAGTTGCTGAAACCGGTTTGACTCAGTGGATAGAGCATCGGTCTGCGGACTGAAAGGTCCCAGGTTTGATTCCGGTCAGGGGGCATGTACCTTGGTTGCGGGCACATCTCCAGTGTGGGGAGTGCAGGAGGCAGCTTATTGATGTCTCTCTCTCATCGATGTTTCTAGCTCTCTGTCCCTCTCCCTTCTTCTCTGTAAAAGATCAATAAAATATATTTTAAAAAATAAAGAAAAAAAAGCGATTAAAAAATGGAATGGCAGTATTCTTTCAGCAAGGTGAAAAGAACAGAAGGTAGAGATTAGAAGCAGTGGGGAACCTATTGAAGGTCACAGATGTACCTAGCAGTAAATACTTTCCTCCCAAACATCTCCCTTTTCTAGCCAGCAACAAACCAGGGACTGCAAAGTGGACACTCTTCTAATTTGAATGCTACCTATGTAATTGAGGCCATGGGATGATTGACATGTATCTCTGAGACCCTTACCAGTGGCACCTGGGAAACAAAGAAACCGGCTTTGCTGGTCCCAAGCCATCTCCTGAAACCCTTGCTCCGTTCAGTTGTAGCACTCAGGTCAAACAAACACAGAATTAAGGAAACATTCAAAGAACTGGTGGGTGGCAGAGCAGTTGGAAGGATTGGAAAGGGCTCAGTATTTGCTTTATTTCCTCAGAGCTCATTACTTGCTCTGAGCAGGTTAGCCAGGAGGGAAGATAAACACTCTTTAGTTAATAAGTCCTGTAAGAATCCGGCAGAATGTCTTTTCTGATTTACCATTGTGTGGCTGGAAAATATCCTCTTTGCTTGTATTCCCCCCACCCCACCACCCCTGCCCCAACCAACTTTGAAGTTGATGGGTAATTTTGAATGCAAATGGATAGTCAGAGTTTATTTTTTTCACATCTTTCTCAGGCTAATGTGAAATGTGTGAGACACGTTATAGGAAAAGGGGATATTAGTTGGGCTTCATCTCTTAATGCGATTTTAGATCAAATGGAAATGTTTCCTGACTCAATATTTGCAGCCTAAAACTTATTTTTTATTTCCAGTTTGGAGAGTTAAAAAGCAGGAAGGAGTATGTCTGTATTTTTTGGTGCTGAGCTGCCCCAAATTGACCCTCATGATTCATTCACCAGCTTTGGTTCCTACCAAATAAATAAAACCCCTTTAAGAGCTGGTTAAACGCCATACTTGGATGAACGGATTCTCTTCACCTGGCTGAGCTATGGGGCATCCTTGGTTTATGTACCTTAATTACAAATGCAAATGTTCTGATTCAATGAACCTTAAAACACACATGAGGGAGCAGGAGTGAGAAGGGAAGGCCCAGGGAGAAAGAAAGAGGGGAGAGAGAAGGAAGATAGGATCTTAATTTAAAATTAATACACTCATTTTAAAAATACCTGTGCCATGTGAATAAATAGTGATCTACAAGTAGCACGTCTAAATGTTATATTTTGAAAAGGGACTTACTGGATTCATTGCCTGTGAGGCATTACAATATGCACATGGAAAGATTTTGTCTGAGTCATCAGCACTCCCTGGTCCCCAGTGTGGTTGACCATGGACATTGGTAAAAAGAATGGTAGAGGTTAGAGCCCAAAGAGAGAAATGTAGTTCTATATGAAAATGTCTCAAAAAACACTAAGCCTGTTTCTTTGTGAGCAAGTAAAATTTTTAAATAAGAGCTTTAGCCTAAGAATTTTGTTCTATCCATCACTGTTGGTCAGTCACTATTAAATTCATTGTCTCTGTCACAGGACAACATCTCTAGTAATTACAGTTGACTCTAAAGAAATCTTTATGAGTCGGTAGAAGGTTTGTGAGCATCTGTTTTACCAATTACATGGCTGGTATTAAAACTCTTTTTCAATGAGAAGTATTACACTTTAGGATATTAGATTAAAGTATAGAAAAGATACAGCTTTTTCTTATTGATTCCCCTCCCCCCCCCATTTCAGTGAACCTTTCTTTAAATGTACAAAATTACCAACAATGCAGAATTGTGACAGACATTACTTTGAAGGAATAGAAGTTCCGTGATGAGTAGAGATAGTTTTGGGAAATGGTAGTTGATCATTGTATTGCTTATTTGGGGCATAAAATATCACTTTTTAAAAAATTTTTAAAATATATTTTTATTGATTTCAGAGAGAAAGGGAGAGGGAGAAAGAGATAGAAACATCAATGATGAGAGAGAATCATTGATTAGCTGCTTCTTGCACGCCTTCCATTAGGAATCAAGTGGCAAACCCTGGCATGTGCCCTAACTAGGAATCAAGCCATGACCTCCTGGTACATAGTTTGACACTCAACCACTGAGCCACACCAGTTGGGCATAAAATAACATTTTGAAGAAAGGCTTATTTATGTTAATGAAAAATGTCATGATGCCCATGTTTTTGCCTAATAGTTATCCATATCTGAACAAACAGTAACAAAGAAGCAAAACTAATTTAACAACACCCACACACAGAATAGTTACATTAGGGAGCATAGCTCTATAGCACACCAAATGAAAGTTATTCTTGGAGCACCAAACAGTTAACAATAGGCATAACTTAAAAATTGTTGCCGAAACTTTGGTACTTAAGAACTTGGAGTTAGAAATAGACTATAAAATCTGCAAATAATAGTAGGGAGCCCAATACAATGAAATGAACAGCACCCAGGTGGTGGAGGTAGAATAACAAAGGAGAGAGAAAAAGCAAGAAGGGAGCTAGCAGCAGGAAAGAGGAAAGTTAGATCAAAATAGATATTTTCTCTTAGTCACACCTAGGTAGTCTTCATGCCCTAGAGCTATAAATTAGAAATTCATATCAGAACCCACAACATATTATACTTTGCCATACAGAGACATTAGGTAGTTAAAAAGTAAATTATGTGAATAATACACCTTTGATGCTCATGTGGAATCTGTAATAAAACCTTCAAGAATACCCACAATTTCAAACAGAAATGTATCTATACAAGTTTCTGGCTTTTTTATGAATTACAATAGTTAAAAGAGTTGCATGCTATTTTACCATATAAAAATTATAGTTTTATTGTTCCTTTTGTTATATCATTGAATTTTTTGTCGGTAAGAGGTCAGTTCTCAAAAAAAAATCATTGTTATTTATATAAAGCTCTGTTTGAACAAACTCAAATTTTATTGCCTCTAGATTTCAGTTTGGCAATAGTCTCTAAACTTTAAAAATTTTTCATGTTATCAATTTTAACAATTTATCCTAATGAGTGTGTGCTCAATATTTAACTCTAAAAATGCTTGTGATATTGTTGAAAATAATATGGAAATAACCTTAATGACCCCCATGTTCAAATAAATTATGCTACATTTGCTCAATGGAATATATACATTCCATAAATAACATTTTAAATAAAACTTATTTTATAACCTGGCTGGCATGGCCTAGTGGTTGAATGTCAACCTATGAACCAGGAGGTCATGGTTTGATTCCTGCTCAGGGTACAAGCCAGGTTGAGGGCTTTATCCCCAGTGGGGCATGTGCAGATCATTGATGTTTCTATTTCTCTCTTTTTCTCCTTTCCTCTCTGATATCAATAAAAATATATATTAAAACAAAACAAAACTTACTTAATAGCCTGGAAAATGTTCATGAATGATATAAGTAACTTAGGGTGTTGAGTTTATTAGAAATAATTATTTATTGCCTATGTGGTTTTCCATATTATCCTATCTAATAAAAGAGTGATATGCAAATCGACCATCACTCCATCACACCAGATGGCTGCCCCCATGTAGACACAAGATGGCAACCACAAGATGGCTGGAAGAGGAGGGCAGTTGGGAGGGATCAGGCCTGCAGGGGATGATAGCTGAGGGGGACCCAGGCTTTCAGGACAGTTGGGAGGGACAGCAGGGGTGGGCAGTTAGGGGTGACCAAGCCTGCAGGGGATGGCAGTTGGGGAGACCAGATTGGCAAGGGAGGGCAGTTAGGGGTCACCAGGCCAGCAGGGAAGGGCAGTTGGAAGGGACGAGGCCTTAGGGGAGGGCAGTTGGGGGTGACCAGGTGACAGGAGAGGGCAGTTGGGGACAATTGGGCCATCAGGGGAGCAGTGAGGTGTTGATCAGGCTGGCAGGGTAGTGGTTAGGTGTGATCAGCCTGGCAGGCAGAAGCAGTTAGGGGCAATCAGGCAGGCAGGCAGGTGAACGGTTGGGAGCCAGCATTCCTGGGTTGTGAGAGGGATGTCCAACTGCCCTCAAGGAGTCCTATATTAGAGAGGGTGCAGGCTGGGCTGAGGGACATCCCCCCTATCCCCTTGGCACAAATTTCATGCACTGGGCCTCTAGTCTATTGTAAAATTATATTACTGTGTTATTAAAAGATAAAAGACATTAACAAAAATTATAGTTTTCCAGAATGTGCAGAGAAGTGGGACAGTATCTGTCATAGAATGTTTCCTTAATATAGTTTATTCTTCTTTGCATGTAACATGTTATATTAGTAAATTTCACAGTATAAAATGCAGATTCCCAGATGTGCTGAATCAGAACCTCTGGAGGGAGAGCCTGGTCTACAGATCAGCATTTGTCAACCAGTAGAATCATCTTGGGGAAAGAATTTATGCAATACTAACAGACCTAATGAAACTAGATTTCCGTATTGAGAAAAGTGCTATGTGAAGTAAACTGTAAGTGACTTGAAAATGTGGCCTTCCTGAGAATTAAGGCCCCACCCTAAGCAAAACTGAGGGTTCATTTACCCTTTTCTCCTTTCTATGGTTTTCACCTTCTTTCAAGTTCCAAAGCTTTTCAGAAAGTCTGTGAAGTGCAGACATTTGTAACTACTAGTATGTGGAGGCATTAATCTGAACCTGGAGCTCTAAGAGACGGGCAGGTTGATGGGAGTAATCCTTTAGGGTAGACTAGCTGAGCATCCAGAACCTACATTCAAGACAGCCTTGTATTTTTTTCGCATGCTTAAATATGCAGCAATTCACAGAAATTTTTGTTCCTTGGGAAAATTGCCATCAAGTGGAAGGTAAAGCAAATATAATCTAAAACTTTGCAGGATATCCCTTTCCTGACTGCCCCTTCCAATTAAGTTACTGTTATTTCCCCCAACAGAGAACCTGTTTAACCCTTAATATGTGACACTCTCTGTGCATTATTCCCTGTCCTCAGTAGTTTTCAAATTTTAATGTGTTTAATCTTCATGACAATGCTTTGTGTTAGTGCAGTAGGAAACTAAGGCAGAGATGCTTAGTACATTTTCTATGGTAACTTTTTCTGGTAAATGGGTGAGATGGGGTTTGAATTTACATTATCTGACTGCAGAGTCCCTCGTTCAGACACTATATCAGGTGGCCTCTCAGTTACACTTTTATTTTTTCAGTTAAAAGCAAAGTCACTGTGTCATCAGAGTAGGCTCAAATATACGGTGGTAGCTAATGATTTCAGAAATCTCAGTGGATTGTAACTTCAAACTTATTTCATATTCCTGCTTCTGGTAGGTACATTGCAGGGTGGCTGTGGCTGTATCCCATGTTTTTATTACTTTGGGGCCTAGGTTGATGGAGTGGCTGTCTGGGACATTGCCCAATTACCGTGGCAGAGGGAAAAGCGACAGAGCAATCCTCATGTAGGTGGTTAAAGTTCTTTTGGAAAATAATTTATGCTACTTTCTCCCACAGTTCACTGGCCAAGTAAGGTCACATGACAAAGCCTTTCATTAGTGGGGCTGGAAGTAAAATCCTTCCTTAAGGAAGGATATCAAATATTTGTCAGCAATCCATCACAGTCCCAATTCCTTACTACAATTTTAATGATATACGTATTTGTTGTTCTTATTATTAGTCTTTCTTATTCAACTTTAAGCCCCACAACTTCAGTATTCACCACTTTTAAAATGTATTATGTGTATTAGTGTATTGGGGTGACATTAGTTAATAGGATCATATTGGATTCAAGTGTACATTTCTATGACACATGATCTGTGCATTGTATTGTGTGCCATCACCCAAAGACAGATCATCTTCTGTCTTCATATATTTGGCCCCCTTTACTACCCCAAACTCCTTCCCTTTGTTGTCTGTGTCTGAGTTTCTGTTGTATATTCCACATATGAGTGCAACCACTCGGATCTTAGCTTTTACTGACTTACAATTTGCTTAGCTAGGTTTCACTGGGAGAAACCAATGTGATCTTTTGTATTTATTATCACTTTTTTCTCATTTTCCTAAAAAAAATAAAAGGATCTGGTTGTATGGAGAATTTTTAGAGTATCTGCTGGAGTTTATGCTTGAGTTTCTTTAACCTATGAGATAATACCTAAGAAATCTGAATGGCATTGCTTAAATACTGGTGGGGATGTTAACAAATTTTAGTCTTGCTGTTGTTTGAGGGAATTTTCAGCTAGGATGAAGCAAATAAATTACTAGTAATGAAAAAAAATATGATACAGCCATTAGAAAAATAATAATAACTAAAATTTTATTGTGCCCTTACTATGTGCCAGGTACTTGACTTATTTTTCCTACATTTTCAAAATTAAATATTGCACTTTGAATCAGTTTCAAGCCTCCAGAAAAGTAGAGAAAAGAGATCCTTTTCTCAAAGATCTCAGTGAAATCTCACCATTTATCTCAATAATATCCTAGCAAAGAATTGACTCCAGGGATGAATTTGTACCCACTTATTGTATCTCTAGTCTCCATCAACGTGCAAGTTCTGTATAATCTTTCTTTCACTTTCACAACCTTGATGTTCTTGAAGATTAAAGGACAATTGTTATGTAGTACATCCTTTCGGTCCAGTTTGTGTCCTATTTCCTCATGGTTAGGACCAACAACTAAAGTGTTCTTACTGCATCCTTTTGAGTGGCACATGAGTTACTGGTGCTGTTAACTTTGATCACTTGAAAAAGATGATGTCTGCCAGGTTTCTCCACTGTAAAGTCACTTTTCTCCCTTTGTAATGAATAAATATTTTGTGGGGGAATACTTAGAGACCATATAAACATCCCATTCCTCACCTGTTCACTCATAAAATATAACATCATTAGTGTTTCTTTTCTGATTTGTTATTCTGATGGTGGCCCATGACAATTTTGTACTAGCATAATTTCTGCTATATTTATTATTAGTTGGCCATTTATGATAAGCAAGAGCTTTCTTTTTATTCATTTGTTTATTGGTGTATATATTTATTTATTTTATAACATGTGGACTTATGGATTTCTGTTTTATCCAGTGTACTGTAAGTTACTATGGTGATTTGATGATCAAAAATTTTCCCAGATATGACTAGCCGGAACCCTTTCAAGTTAGTTTCTACATTTTTTTGACAAGTCTTCACCATTCTTTGAGTATTCTTTATATTCTGGCATGACAAGACATTCTAGGGTCATGCTGTTCTTTTCCTATCCCAGTATTAGAATCAGCCAGTTCTCTAAGGAATCCTGGTTCTTTACAATGGAGAATGGGGTTTGAAAACCAAGTTCTGGAAACTAGGTTTGCTCATTGCTATTGTGATATTGTCATTCTCAGGCTCTGTTAGAGCACTGAGCTAGGAAATGTATGCACATGTGTATATATACAGGTGGGGCAAACCTAGGTGTACAGTTCTTTGTATGGAAAATAAAACTATATATATATAAAAGCCTAAGTGACCAAATGACCAAATGATCAAATGACTGGTCGACTGGTTGATATGACACACACTGAGCACCAGGATGGCAGACACTTAATGTAGGAGCTGTCCTCGGTGATCAGTACACTCCCACAGCCAACCTCTTGCAGCTGCCCAACCTCCTACAGTCCCTCCCCCTAGCCAGCCAGCGCCCCCCATTGGCCCCAATTGGGGGGGCGGTCAGCCATCCAACCTCTCGTGGTCCCTCCACTCCCATGGTCCCAGCTCCAAACAGCCCCAATTGGCCCCGATTGGGACTGGGTGATATGGCCAGATCAGCTGGGAGGGACCACGGGAGGAATAAATTTGTGTACTGGGCCTCTATTAATAAACAATAGTAAAAGAATAAACTATGTTTCTCATACTCACAACTGTAAACCTACATTTGTCTCACCCTGCATATGGATATGTGTATACATGAATATAGATTGTCTTAATCTGTTTGGGCTGCTATAACAGAATATCAGAGTCTGGGTAGTTTATAAACAACAGAAATTTATTCCTCACAATACTGGAGTTTGGAAGTCCTAGGTAGCCATGGATGAGGACCCTCTTTTTATTTTTTATAATAAATGTTTTTTTAAATATGTTTTTATTTATTTCTAGAGAGAGAGAAACATCAATTGATTGCCTTGCATACCCATCCCAACTGGCATCAAATCTATACCCTGGGCATGTGCCCTGACCAGGAAGTAGACTAGCCATCTTTCAGTGCAATGACCCTCTTTCTAGTCGCAGACTTCTTGTTGTATCCTCACATGGTGGAAGGGACTAGAGATATCTCTGGGATTTCTTTTATAAGGACACTGATCCATTCATGAGGCCTCCACCATCAGGAGCTAAGTACCTCCCAAAGGCCCCATCTCCTAATACTATCACATAAGGCATTAAAATTTCAATATAAATTTTATGGGGACACAAACATTCAGATATAGCACATACATTTATATCTATATTTGCTTATACACTGAGTGGCCAGATTATTATGATTTTTGAATGCATAATAATCTGGCCACTCAGTGTATATGCACCACCTAAAAAATGATGCATTTCTGCCACGACCTTTAATTTCAGTCCAACACCACAGGCTTCACTTTACCCTCTCCTTTTCAGCATTTTTACCTCCTGTCTCCGAAAGCAGGGTACCCAGCTCTCATTATCCAGACTCCTAAATATAGCCAGGTTTCTGAAACCCTCCCCTCCCCACTGCTGCCCTTTGTACACTGGCTCAAACTCTGACTGAGGCCGGACAACTCTGGAACTCTGGGTCACCTACTTCACTTGGGCTTTCCTAATGGATTTCTGATAAAGGAAAGAAAAAAAGGCAATAAATATTTATTTAAAGAAGTTAAGGGGGGGGGAGAAAGTGGGGAAGAGAGAAAGAAGAGAAAATACAATGTAGTGATGTGAATACTATTACTATCATGTCCATTTCATAGAAGTTGAGGACTTTTGCTCCATTTTACAGAAGCTGAGGAAACTGATTACTTTATCAGCTAATAATTGATGAAGCTGGATTAAACCCAGGGAGTTGACCTCTGGCCTGCAGAATCAACCATCATAGTCTGCAGCCTTTTATCTGCCTGCCCTTGCCATTATCTACATCCTGCATCCATAACATTTCTTCATTAATCTATGTGCCTATCCTGGTGGAAATTGCTTAGCACCTAACACAAGAAGAGTTTACTCCAAGGGATAGAACTAATATGAACAGGGAATTACATTATTACAACTCCATGTGGTGTTATAATTACATCAGAATGCAGCTCAGTCACTGAGCATCGCATGCGCCACACTGTCGCCATATTTGCAGATGTTCAGTCTTACTTTTATTAAGCATGACAATACCCAGAAGGATCCATTTTGTCTGATTATCCTCAAATGGAGAAGAATATTAAAAGGCAGGATAATTAAAAATATATGCCCAAACAAAGGATGTGTCTACAATTCCTTTTCTTGTGCTTTGAAATAGTTCAAATTTCTCAGCTGGCTCTCGTGCACAGAGCACTAAAAGGATGTCTTAAATTTAGACATATGTCTTCATTCTGTTTAATGTGCCAGAACAAAAACATAGCTTGAGACCACCATGAATTGGAGTCTAAGTGCCGGAACGCTAGAAAGCCCTCGGATTTCCTCAGGGCCAAATGTCATCGCAGAGTTTGTGATTGCACTTTTCCCTATAAGAACACAGCCTTCTATTTTTAAGATTTGCCTCCTCTAATTCTATGCTTGTATTCCTCTCTGAGTCCACATAAGGGTTTTCTTTTATTTGATGCAAATTCAGAGCATTCAAATTATACTCCCAGTGGCAATGATGCTTTCATTGAGAGCACACGTGCACGTGCGCGCAGACACACACACACACACACACACACACACACACACACACACATACACACACACCATCATTTTCATATAAGGCAAAGGGTCTATAAATATGTTTTATATTTTTTAAAAAGTGAAAAAGTTTAAGTAAATGTATTAGACTATATGTAGGTTTGACTATATTTGAAAGTCCTTTAAGGAAAGCGAATACATAGATTTGTATCAGACAGGTAAGAGATTTCCAACATAGGACATGCCAAATGATTCTAGTGGATTGGTGTTTAGGATTTTGATGAAAGTATTATGGCAACAAAAATATGGGAAAAAAGATCCTACCCTTCAGTTTTACCAACTTGAGGTTGTACCAATCATCTGGTCCCTGAATGCTGGATCATAAGGTTCTCAAACTTTAGGAAGAGTTCTTTTGGAGGTGGACTCAAGCTGTAGTCTTCATTGGAGGAGAAACTTGAAATTATTTGATATGAGCAATTGTTGAAGCAACTAGGTGAATGTACCTATTTCAAAATCCTATCTAATAAAAGAGTAATATGTAAATTGACCATCACTCCAACACATAAGATGGCTGTCCCCATGTGGTCAAATATGGCTGCCCTATGTGGATATAAGATGGCCACCCCAAGATGGCTGGCAGGGGAGGGAAGTTAGGTGTGATCAGGCCTGCAGGGGAGGACAGTTGGGGGGAAACAGGCCAGCAGGGTTGGACAGTTAGGAGTGACCAGGCCTATAAGGGAGGGAAGTTGGGGGGACCAGATTGGCAAGGGAGGAAGTTAGGGGTAACTGGGCCAGTAGGGAAGGGCAGTTGGGGAGGACCAGGCCTGCAGGGGAGGGAGAAACCAGGCCAGCAAGGAAGGGCAGTTATGGGGGGATCAGCCTGGCAAGGGAAGGCATTTAGGGATGACTGGGCCAGCAGGGGAGAACAATTGGGGGCAATAAGGCTAGGAGGGGAGCAGTTAAACATTGATCAGACTGGCAGGGGAGTGGTTAGGTGTGATCAGCCTGGCAGGCAGAAGCAGTTAGGGACAATCAGGCAGGCAGGCAGGTGAGCGGTTGGGAGCCAGCATTCCTGGATTGTAAGAGGGATGCCCAACTGCCCTCAAGGAGTCCCAGATTGGAGAGGGTGCAGGCTGGGCTGAGGGACACCTCTCCACCCCACCCCTTAACCCTTATGCACAAATTTCATGCACCAGACCTCTAGTCTTAAATAAAAATCATGAGGGGATGAGGTCATGGTATTTATCTTAATACATTTGAAATAATGTCATGTAGTCAAAAGATTAAATTTTGAACTGGCCCAAGTAGGTGGAACTCAGATCTATAGTTGACATTTATGGAGATATACAATTAATTTCAATATAAAGAATGTCTTTCTTATGGTGGAATCTTCCCAAGGATAAAATAATAAAGTGGAAATTATGTATCACTAAAGCTGTTAAAGAGAATATTAGCATGATCAGTGACATGATAAAGCAATACTTTCAAAATGTAATGTGCATGTATATCACCTTGGGTCTTGGGTGGGGCCCGGACTCTGCCCCAGGTGATGCATTTATTGTTACACCAAAGACCAATTCCTGAGTAGGAAGATCATAGAGGAAATTAAGACAATGACAAGTTTATTCCTAGGATGCTAGGGATCTAAAGCTTAGCACACCATTGTGGAATAGTGAGATAAACTGGATTTGATAAGAATAGGAGGAAAACAAAAAGAAAATCTAGAAATCATCTTACTGGTACAGCTGAAAGTTCCAGAGAAAAACTGGGCAACAGCAAAAAGAAATACTACTGAGATCAAATAAGGCCTAAAGCGAGGTGAAACCATCCCAAAGAGAAATTTATTTGGTGAGAGCAACGGCTACTGACAGCTCCTAGAGCCACGCACAATTTAGAAAGAGTTTCCAATCAAATCCATGCACTCACTAATTTGCCATAAAAGCAACTGAGATGGTCCCTTTGAGCAGATGCTAAAACAAGGGACTGAGTTTCAACAGTGGGTTTTTCCAGACAGTTTTCTGTCCTTAAGTTGAAATGAATGGCGATATTGTGAAGTTCTGGAAATCGCAGCATGAGACTGCAGTAGTCCTTGTCCCAGAGAGGCTCTCAGCATCACTGGCTACTTGGTGGCATTTACTGATGGCTCAAGACTCTCCCTGTAACATCTCCACCCAGAAACCAGATGCAAATTTCTTAAGAACAAGTTTTCTCTTAAAAGGAATCTTTTCTTTTTCCTTGAAGCAGTGTTGTAGAACTGAAAAGCTTACAATACATATGCCTCTGATTATCTAAAGAGTTTTCTATAGCTCTTAATTATCACGTCCACCAAAAGTCTAATTTGATCATTAAGATGTAGTAATAACATAACAGGTTCTTTTAAAACACTAATTCTATATCAAGAACTCGGCTCTTATCCAAATTGGGGACACCTGGATTCATGGATATGCTCTTCTGTATTTATAAGTTCACATTTTAATATGAACTTCCACAAAAATGTGTGTTAACTTTAAAAGGATGACTTAGTCATTAACATTAGGGATTTTCATAGATCCCTGGTGTCTCATTGAGGTTGAACTTAGCTGTCTGGTCTGCCCAAAGTGGAGCCTCAATCTCTTGGCATTAACACAAACCTCCTATATTTCTTTTAATGCAGCATTTCTAATGTGAATGTTCAAATCAACATCATTGAACATTTTTATTATAAGAAAATGATAATGAGCTGTAAAGAAAAACTATGCATTTTCCTTATACCATCATCTCTGAAGAAAAGCAATATGTCAAATCTGGTGAAATTCTTCAGTGGATGACTAGATTAAAATTGACAGCAACATTGGCTCTTTCACTTCTTTGATTTAAAACAGTGGAAGAGTTAGAGAGATGTCAACTAATACTGGATTATATTTTAAAAGTATATTCAGCTGGTGTAGACAGGTGTATGTTAAATTTGAAGAGAATTCAAAGAAAAGTAGTGAAGATGAATACAATTAGAAAATAATACAGGATAAAGAATTGGAGAATCACTTAAACAAAAAGATTAGATATTTAAAAATACTACATGATTATTAGAGAACATTTGTGATATCCTGAAAAGTTTAAATGTAAAAAAAAAAATCACTCAAAAACCATCTAAATCAAGAACGTTCTCTCCTTTTTTTGCGGGGGAGGGGTTGCTATAAAAACAAAAGTAAAATGTAAGCCTAATATATGTACATATTTACTTTTAATTACATTCCATATTACTTTGTATTAGTTTCCGGTATATGGCATAATGGTTAAGCAATCACATATTTTACAAGTGTTCCCTTCAATATTTTCAGTACTTACCTGGCATCATATATAGTTACTAGAGGCTCGGTACATGAAAATTCATGCACTGGAAGGGGAGGGCCCTCAGCCTGGCCTGCCCCTTCTCACAGTCCGAGAGCCCTCAGGGACAGGAGGTGACTGGGCAATAAGGGGAAGGTGACACCCCCATCACACCTCTGCTGCTGCCACTGCCACCAGCATAATCCTTGGCCAGCCCTGGTTACTTGAGCCTCGGGGGGCATTGGGCAGCTGTGCAGCCACCATTTGAGGCTTGCCTGTGCCTCCGGCTAGCCCTGGGAAGCTGGGGAGTTGAGGGCCTGAGAGATTCCAGAGGTAGAAGTGTGGAGCAGCTGGACCCACCTGGGAGTGGGCCTGGCCATACTGCACACCTGCCACCCCGGCAGTGCTGAGGGGACTGGGTGCCATCATCTGGTGGCTGTGGACACTGCCATCTTTGATGGTGTTGTAATTAATTAGCATATTCCCTCTTTATTGGCTGTGGGCGCTGCCATCTTATGATGGAGTGATGGTCAATTAGCATATTCCCTCTTTATTAGATAGGATTATAATATTAAAGGCCCAATGCATGAAATTTGTTCACCAGGCGTGGGGTGTTCCTCAGCGCAGCCTGCACCCTCTCCATTCTGGGATCCCTCTCACAATCCAGGAATGCTGGCTCCCAACCACTTGCCTGCCTGCCTGCCTGCCTGATCACTCCCTAACCACTCCCCTGTCAGCCTGATCGATCCCTATTTGCTTCCCTGCTGGTCCCATTGCCCCTAACTGCCCTTCCCTGCTGACCTGGTCACCCGCAACTGCTCTCTCCTGTGGTCTGTTTGCCCCCAACTGCCCTCCCCTGCAGACCTGATCCCCCCCAATTGCCATCCCCTTACAGGCCTGGTCACCCACAACTGCCCACTTCTGCTGGCCCAGTCACCCCTAACTGCCTTTCTCTGCAGGCTCGATTGCCCCCAACTGCCCTCCCTTGCAGGCCTGGTTCCTACCAACTGCTGGCCATCTTTTGGCAGCCATCTTTGACCACATGGGGTGGCCATTTTGTGTGTTGGAGTGATTGTCAATTTGCATATTACCTCTTCATTATATAGGATTTATTATATAGGATTATTGACTATATTCCCTATGCTATACTTTATATTACTATGCCTATTTTGTAACTACCAACGTGTACTTCTTAATTCCTTAACCTTTTTCACCCAGAACCCAAACTCTCTCTTCCCTCTTGCAGCCATCATTGTGATTTCTATCTATGAGTCTCTTTCAATTTTGTATATTTATTTATTTGCTTCTTTAGATTCTATACTTCACTGAAATCATATAGTCTTTGTTTTTCTCTGACTGACTTATTTTATGTAGACTAATACTCTCTAGGTCCATTCATGATATTGCAAATAGTAAAATTTCATTCTTCATATATTTTTTAATATATTGTTATTTATTTCAGAGAGGAAGCAGGAGGGAGAGAGAGATAGAAACATCAATGATGAAAGATTATCATTGATTAGCTGCCTCCTGCATGCTCCCTACTGGGGATCGAGCCTGCAACCTGGGCATGTGCCCCGACCAGAAGTGACTTCCTGTTTCATAGTTCAATGCTCAACCACTGAACCATGCCAACTGGACTAAAATTTCATTTTTTATAACCAAGTAATATTTCAGTGTGTATATGTTCCACCACTCTTTTATCTACTTGTCAATTGATGGGCACTTAGGTTACTTCTGTATATTGGCTATAGTAAATAATGCTGCAAAGAACATAGGGGTGCATATATTCCTTTGAATTAGTGTTTTGGATTTCTTCAGATATATACCTTCAAGTGGAATCACTGGGTCATAAGGCATTCCATTTTTAGTTATTTGAGGACCCTCCATACTGTTCCCATACCAATCTATATTCCCACAAATAGGGCAGGAGTGTTCCCCAAATCAGGATTTGTTTGTAGATTTATTGATAACAGTCATTCTGACAGGTGTGAAGTGATATCTCATTGTGGTTTTAAATTGCATCTTTCTGACAAATAGTGATTAGTGACATTGGGCACTTTTTCATATGCCTATTGGCTATGTGTATGCCTTCTTTGGAGATGTGTCAATTCAGTCCTCTACCCATTTTTAATAGAATTATTGTAGTTACAAGTGTGTGTATGTGTGTATGTATGTATATGTGTATGACTGTGTGTGTGTGTGTGTGTGTGTGTGTGTGTGTATGTGTGTGTGTTTTGGTGTTGAGTAATATGAGTTCTTTATAAATTTTGAATATTAACCTCTTATCAATAAATCAAGGAAGTTTTTAAACAATGATCCCAAGGATACATGTAGCATAATATGAAAGAACAAAAAAAATACTCCATGAGTTGACTATTCCAGCAAGATACAGATTAATTATAAAGACAAAAAAAAAGTTTAATGAATGTTTATTGCTTGCTTGCTTTTATTTCTTGACATTGAGGACTATAATTTATGGAATTATTTTTAAAAGAATGTAAGGATGTTTATCAATCTCAATAGTGAAAAAAGATTGGAATAATTTCAAAAATGACACATTTGGAAACTCCATTATTAGCAATCTGGTCCTAGTTTGATTACCTATTTATATCCTATAAAATAAAGACGTAATATGCAGATTGACTCTCATGCCCCTATGTCATCACAAGATGGCCACCACGCAATGGCTACCACAAGATGGCTGCCCCCATGTCATCACAAGATGGCTGGCCCCATATTGTCACAAGATGGCCAGCAGGGGAGGGAAGTTGGGGGCGATTGGGCTGGCAGAGGAGCAGTTAGGTGTCAATCATGCTGGAAGGGGAGTGGATAGGTGTCAATTAGGCCAACAGGGGAGTGGTTAAGGGGCAATGAGTCTGTCCAGCAGAAGTGGTTAGGGGCAATCAGGCAGGCAGGCAGGCAAGTTGTTAGGAGTCAGCAGTCCCAGAGAGAGATGTCCAACTGCTGGTTTAGGCCAAATCCAATCTGAGGAGTCCCAGATTGTAGAGGGTGCAGGCTGGGCTGAGGGACACACCCTCACTCTCCCATGCACAAATTTTGTGCATCAGGCCTCTGGTATATATATAAAAACCTAAGCAACAGAAAAGGTCCAGAACAACTGAAACAACTAGAATGACCAGTCGTTATGATGTGCACTGACCATCAGGGGGTAGTGCTCAACACATGAGTTGCCCCTTGGTGGTCAGTGCAGTCCCACAGCCAGCCTCCCCAGCCAGACAACCTCCTGTGGTCTCTCCTCTCAGCTGGCAAGCACCAATTGCCCCATCAGGGCCGGCTCCCAGGCTGGGATGGGAAACTAGGGGTGGGTGGTGGCAGATGTAGCCCCTTTCCCAGCGTGGCTGAGGGCCAGTTCCCTCCTTGGGGCTATTGATTAACCTCCTTGGCCTCATCCTTACCCCCAACCGGCAGGCTCCTAAAGGCCTAGTGATACCACCCATGCACAAATTCCATGCACTGGGCCTCTGGTATATCTATAAAAATACCATTCGCCTGAATTAGTTTGGATTCTTTTCACCACATTTTGTTATTTAAATCTGGTTTGGGGCATGGGGTTGATAACCTTAAAGTCCCTTTATTTTTTTGAGGTGTGATCCCAAAGGCCCTTGGCTTAAGTGTTTCTAGTAAAGTTTTAAGGGAATTTTCAGAAGTTTTCCCTTTGAATGCTTTGCAACTGTTTTCACTTTAACACATGACTCTATTAAATCTAACACAGTATTCTAGCCCTCAGCAGATCTGTGTGATGCCAAGTAAAAAGGGCAGGAATGTGTTAATCATTTGGCCGTCAAGCACATGTGTTTTCTAGAAAGTCCTCTTATAAAAATAGTCACTTTCAAATGTTATACTTTATAATCTAAGTTCAAAAGGGGTGATATGCAGTCCTTAAAATGCTTAATCCGTTGTCTTATAAAACTGATTTTATGAATTGTACACATTCCTATAATTTCAAAATATATGTCAAATTTATACATTTATATTCTCTATAGCATCCGTTTAAAATGAGGGGAATGGCACAGATCTTTACATGAAACTACGCTTATGATATATCTGAATATTGTTTAGGTATATGGTACACACTTTCTTTCAGAAATTAGTTTGAAATTCACAAGTAGAAAGACAAATACATAATCTTAGATTATCTAGATAAACGTGAGCTAATTATAGTGATCTGATGGTTAAACTTGTGTTTTTATTTGTATAAGGTTAAAATATGGTAGGATCATTATGCATAAGATAAACCTCTTCGGAAACTTTTTAAAAATGTTAATTTAGAGTACTGTGACAGGTTTGAGGGGTCAAGACAGACTGACAGATTCTGGGGCTGTGGGGTCTTATAATCAAGGAAGCAGGACAGCCAGAGAAAACATGACCCCATTGACTAACAGATTTGGAGGGATGGAATGAATATATGTTCAATATGTTCTAAGGACTTAGTGTTTTAGAGTACTATGTCATATTTTAAGAGGACACTGACCAGGAAAAATGTTTTGAGGATAGAAGGGTGATATTGAAGGTTTGAGAAGAATCTGATTCTACTTATTCTAGAAAAAAAGAGGAATGAGAATGATCAAGTAAATATACACAGGATGCCTTCCCACCAGGGCCTCATTCCCTAGGGAATTTGATGCCCAATATTTTCCCAATGATGTTATAGATATCCAAATGGCCCTTGACAGAAAAGGAGTTCCCCACCCCTGGTTCAGGGTCTATTATCTTCTAAATCAGGTATTTTTGACGTTGGGTGAACATCAGAAAAACCCAGAGGGCTTATTCAAACACTGGTTACTGGGCCCCACATTCAGGTTTTACTGAGACAGTAGATCTGGGGTAAAGCTGGATAATCTGCATTTCCCAGGTGAGTCTGATTCTGCCACTCTAGAGCACTACACTAGAGAGCTGTTGTCATTTACCTAGATGAGCTTTTTAAATTCTCACACCAGCCTTGTGAGATAGAAATAATTATTTCCCCCATATTACAGATGAAGTGACAGATGTTCAAATGTTCATATAAATTTGCTTCAAATTGCACAGATGGGAGGGCACAGAGCTAAAGTCAATTCCCAGATCATCTGACCACTGAGACAAGGTTCTTCATACAACATGGAGCCTGCCTAGTAGATTTGCTTGTGCCCTGAGCACCCTCCAGGATGAAGCAGTGCCTTTCATCAATGCACAGCTGGCACCCCTAGTCTGGCCTTGCTCTTGCTAATTTTTTTGTTTGTTTCTACTCATATGGTAAATTCTTCTTTTAAAATTCTAGTACCTAAAATAAAATATGAGCCATATTTATTTCTTTTATAATGCTGAAACACTTTTTTAGGAACTTTTAGCTGCCATCACCAAGGCTGCCTATCAGCCTGATTATTTTCCAGAATCATCTACCTTTTTTTTCTGGCCACACATGGCATCATGGATCAACCTACATATTGATTTTTATTTCTGTGGAAAGTGAATTAAACTCTTTTATTGTCTTCAGCCTATCACTGATGAATCTGATCATCATGAAGCAGAAAAGAAAATGGGTTTTAGAAAATATTAGTGTCTGTTTAGCTTTACACAGGGAAGAGGGGACTTCCCTGACCCACAGAGCTTTTTTTTAGCCTATAAAACTGTTTTAACAAAGAAAGACTCATCAGACTATCATGCATTGCTTGGTATCATTGTCTCTGAAGAGTATTTCCTATCCTTTGTTCTGTTTCTAGATGCATAACATTACCTGAATTTAGATCTTAACTTGGTTTATACAGCTCCCAGCAATTTTGTTTCTAAATTGTGAAAGAATGGATGTTCTAGCTCTCCTGGGAAGATTTATTTGGCTGATATAATTATTGTGGCCCACTTAGGAGTTTCTTCCCCTGAAGTCAACTAATACAGGGGTGGGCAAAAGTAGGTTTACAGTTGTCTGTATGGGAAAATTGCCTGCCTTCATTATTTACACATTCTTGTAATCTACAGTGTGTTTTACTTACTTGCATCCTTAGACCTATTTTTGATAACCCCAGTATGTTGACTTTCCAGCTTATAAATTATAATCTTATGATTTTGGTGGCATAAATCAGTTTTCTCTAGTCTGATTTTGGTTATTATTATAAATCTACTGATTTGAAGGTTAGATTATGTTCCCAGTGATAACCCCTTCCAACAACTTGGAATCCCATTAAAACCAACTAATTCAGGTAGCAAGCCTTAATCCTGGCTATACATTAAAATTGTCTGGGAAGATTTTTTTCAAATATATGAATGCCCGGGCCTCATTATAGGATATTCTGACTCACTTGGTCTGGACATTAATTAAACTCCCCACGTGATTAGAATGTGCAGCCAGGATTAAGAAAGCTCCTATTGAAGATCACTTCTGCCTACTTTGAAAATAGTAATTTTGCTTAGTATTGGTGCTGATACATTTTTGATTAGAGAAGATATAAGCAACTTTTGTTTTCTGTGTTATTTTTTTTTCCTACAGGGGCCTGATTAATGTGTCATTTTTCATGATAAAATATCTCAGTAGTTTTATGATAATGTCGGTAAAAATGACACAGAAGCATGGAACAGACTGGCAAATCTCAGAGCGAAGTGGGTGACGGTGGGTGGGGAGAGATTAACCAAAGGACCTATACACATATATGCACAACTCATGGACACATACAATAGAGTGGTGAAGGCCTGTAGGAAGGGTGTGTGTGTGTGTGTGTGTGTGTAGGGGGTCATTGGGGGAAAATGGGGGAGGGATAGCTATAATACTTTCAACAATAAAGATAAATTTTAAAAATAAAAATAGTACAAGAAATAAAGTAAAGATACATTACAAAAAATTATTATTATTTTTTTGGTTTTTACCAAAAGGCCAGGAAAAACTGACAAGCAATTATGACTCTCTATCGCCACCTGGTGGAAGAAGTAGTATAGCCTCCCGAAAAGATGTTCAAGAAACTTAAATTTCCAAAACCCTAAGTAACAATATTGGACACAGAGCTGACAACTATTTGCATGTGTCCTCTCTGGTTGAGATCTACAATATTGATCAGCCCCTTTAATGATCTTGTTCTAACACACTAATTTTTATTTTACTTTTCTCTGAAGGAATTTGTATTAGGTAAAAATAACTTTCCTTTTCAGTTTTTAAAAAGTAAATGCACTAACCATATGATAAAACATGCATCAACTAAGATTACCTTCAAAATTACTTATTTCTAATGATCAGTTACCTCGACCAGTTACCAACTTAAGCTATAACAGTTGCTTCATAATTATATATCAGGGGGATACTATTGGAAAAATTACTTATTTCTAATGATCAGTTACCTCAGACCAGTTACCAACTTAAGCTATAACAGTTGCTTCATAATTATATATCAGGGGGATAGTATTGGAAAGACGATAATGTCCATTTTTAAAAGCTTATATATTTCAATTCATCAGATGTGAGACATTAATGAGATAACTTAACCTTTCTCAATTTGTTTCTCTGAATGTAAAATGGGAAGAATACTAACATGAATTGCATAGCCAATGCCTAGCTCATGGTAAATGGTCAATGAACTATTACTAATACAGGCTATGAAGTTGCCCATGTTTGAGATGTGAATCGAGCAAGTGACATGAGTTCCTAAACAATGTATGCTTTGATTATTTTCATTATATATTGCTTGCCTAAAGGCATGGGCCCTGAAGGTACACTACTGTGTTCAAATGCACTAATTAGCCGGGTTATCTTGGTTGCTTAAGTTTCCCGTGCTTCAATTTTTTATTTTTCCATCTATAAAATGAGAATACTAATTACACCTGCCTTATTGTGTAATTGTGACTATTAAGTGTTATGTGTAAGATAGCTTAGAACAGGGCCTAACATAGGGAATATTTTCAATAAATAATAGTTATTATAGTTCCTTGTGTTTTTGTTGTTACTATTATTTACTAAGTACTGGGTTAGGTTCCAAGATACTAACAGTGTCTGAAATTACTAAATAGCTTAGTAATATAGTAAAACAGGAACATGATGAAAATGTTAAGTTGCATTTAAATGTACCAACCAAAATAAAAATTTTAACTGGTGTTGGCTGGTGTGGATCAGTGGGTTGGGGCATCATCCCATGCACTGAAAGGCTGGTCGTTTGATTCTCATTCAACGCACATATCTAGGTTGTAAGTTTGATTTCTGCTTGGGGCTCTTACAAGAGGCAACCAACCAATGTTTCTCTTTCATAGCAACCAATCTCTCCCTCCCTCCCTTTCTCTTCCCCCTGACCCTCTCCCCCTCCCGTCTCTCTTCCCCTCTCTCTATAATTAATAAAAATTTTATTCAGTTGAGGATGGAATAAAATTTTTAACTGAATGGCAATACCGTATAACTCTTGGGCAAGTAAGTTTTGGCAGACTTGTATTAGTTTACTGTCCTGAGTTTAGGTACCATATGTATTAGTGACAATTTCTTGAAATGAGTTTTGGAATCTGAATCTGCCACTCTTTATCTGCTCCTATCCCCTCCTCATCCCCAATTACCAGCTGAGAAATGATTTAAAACATTGTGAATGGAAGGTAAGACTGATAGCATTCTGGAGGAAACAGGTATATTGAGGCCATGAAAAAGCCATAATTATGCTTCAGTCATCTCTTCCTCCTTCTCAAAGTTCACGTTTATTCCACAGTAGCTAATAATCTAGCAAACCATTTAATATTTAATCTTTAATTCAATATTTAAATTATATTTAAGATTATACTCAACTGTTACTATTTGTTGTTAATACTCCCATAATACAATTTCTTAATCTAATGAATCTATTTTAAATATGTGACCTTTAAGTTTGTATAATTATCTAATTAAAATAAAACCTGCATATAATTACCTGCCTTACAAATTCCAGTTTAAAAATCTGGACAGAGTAAATAAAGACAGGAATTTCACATAAGGTTGTTAGTAAAACATTTTGCAATAATCATTCCATGTTCTAGAACACAGAAAACACAAAATCAAAAGCTAGTAACTGAGAATGAAATGTTTTTGTTTAATGCATTCCATTACCTTTGATCAAAATGTCACTCACAGTTTCCAGATTCAAGTCATTTTTTTTTTCTACTGAGAATTTTTAGAAATCATCCCAGCAGTTTGGCAAGTTCAGGACCTTGAGGATTCAGTTACCATTCCAAATTCTTAAAAACTCTTCTTGGTCTGAAGTAATAATTTTTACTCTTTTCTTGTACAATTCAAGGAAAGAAAGAGGCAGTTACTTATTAATGAAGAAAATAATCTTTTATTTTCTTGTCATGGGCAGCAAGATATTAAAATGTAGATAACTGGTAATAACTACTATTACAGAATACTTTTATACCTATATGCTTTCTATTTTTTATCCCTACATGCTTTTATCCTCACAAGCAAATGTTAGCAAAGAGGTATTCAACCCAAACTGTATACTTTTTCCCTGTAAAGTATTCAAAAACAATGTGCCAATTAAAGTTCCACTATAAGAAATAGTAATATACAAAATGCATTAGTTATAAATTCATTTTCAAAGGTATTTTAAAGTATACAGTTATAATGCTGTGCAAATATCTTTTGCAAAATGACCCTGAGAGAAGTTGCTTATCTCTTATCACTGATTAACTGTTATATTTTCTCATTTCAGATGTTATGCTTCTTATTTCATCCTGATGACATTCAGAGCTAAATATTACCCTCACAGTACAACTTATATTAGCCTAGATATTTGTTTCTGGTTTATTTAGGAACATTTTACATTTTAATTTAATTTTAACAGTCTTACTCTATATGTCTTTTAAAAAGGCCTCTAATTCTTCCCTAAAGTGTGCGCGTGCACACGCGCGCGCGCACACACATACACACACACACACACACACACACACACACACATATATATGAACATATTCTTAGAATGGTCAAAGTGTGCTTTCTATAAGATCACAAACATCTTGGAAAAGTTTACATGGTGCATTCCGACATGTGAAATAACTTCTTGCCAAAGGACTGAATTGTGTTGGGAAAAAACATGTTTTCAACAATCTTTCCTACTCCAACCAAAAAAGTAAATTAATTTGTGACCAATCAAAAGTGCTGAAAGAAATAGTGAATCTCAATCCTTATTTTTATGTTGGTTTCAAGACTGACACATACAGCATGACACTTTAATTATCTGACCTTTGAAATGGTCTTGTATAATGAGCATAAGAACATTTGTCCTGTGTAGAAATACACTAAAAACCGGATATATTATAAAAGGAGAAAATAGATATTCATTTATCATATAAATACTTGAATATATATACCTAATTATTATAAGTTGTGCTTTAATAGATTCATAAACTATTCCAACAATATTCTTGTCTGGTAGATACTTAGAGGATGAGGTAACTTGCCTATAGTCCTTCAAGTTCATGAAACAGGCACTCTTCAGTTTAGGAATTTGAATTTCTAGTACAATACCCTGGAATACCACAGTAGTTAAGTGGACTCCAGGGCAAATTATGTAATGTATCTTAGCCTCCATATCCTCATATGTAAAATGAAAGCATAATGTATCTGCATAATGGAGCTGTAATGAGATAATATATGGACAGTGCTTTTATACATATCTGGCTATAGTAAACATGAATAAGTTTCTGGTAACTTAAAACCATGTCTTTAATATTTCTTCTAAAATCAGAAGTTTGAAAGAGTATTCTCTGTAGCCAGATATGTGTAGATCCCTTGGGTGTAAATTTCTTGCCCTATCTCAATAATACAATATCTTGAAGACACTGCTTCTTTATTATTTATGAGCTATTTTTGATAAAAAGGAAAGGGGAAATATATTAACTATACTACACTTAATATGGGTTAAGCAAAATAAGGACAAAATCCATCCAAACATTTTTATATAAAATTAAGTATTTACTATTCTAATTCTAGATCTCATTTTACTTGGCAGAGGTGATATTGTTGGCTCTTGGTTTCTTTAACTATAAAAAGGGAGGATTTTATCAGGTGGGATCACTCGGCCTGGCCTGCGCCTTTTTGCAATCTGGGACCCCTCAGAGGATGTCAGACAACTGGTTTTAGCCCGATCCTCACAGGCCAGGTTGAGGGACCCCACTGCACTGGGCCTCTAGTATGCATCTTTGGTTGATCTCTTCCTGCCATTCTTCTTCCCCCATTCTCTGAGATTCATCAGCCTGTTCTGTTTCCATGCCTGTGCATTGAGCATCTGCCTCCTGGTGGTCAGTATGTGCCATACTGGTCAACCTGTTGAAAGGTCAAACAGTCGAACAGTCACTTAGGCTTTTATGTATGTAGATTGCTTTTACTCCTCCATAATTTCGGTAATTTACTCCCCTCCAAGATTATAAAATATGGCTCTAAGATCTTATTGTCAGTCTTTTCAGTACCCTGAGATGTTCTAATGTGGATTTCTATCCTGAATATTTTGGAGTGACTAGGAACCCTGCTACTATCTTCTTTGCTAATTTGACCTTCAGTTCTCTTTGAAAGATATTTGGTAGGCTCTTTTGGATTTGAAGATTCTTCTCTTCAAGCATTGAATAATGTTGTTTTTTTCTCTTTTGTATACTAATATACACTATCTTCTGGAGAGTTGTTCACTCTTATAATTATAGGTTTCATCTCAATATTTTAAATTGTGCTTTTATACAATTTAGGACTTTATAGAATCACTAGAGGTCTGTTGCACAAAATTTGTGCAAGAGTAGGCCTTCCTTCCCCGGGCTGCTGGTAACGGCTTTCCTCTATCTCCCGGGACCCAGGCTTCCCTCCAGCTCCTGGTAGACACCCAGGACCCGGGCTTCCCTTGCAGCCCTGGTTTCATCCAGAAGGTCATCCGGAAGGATATCTAGTCTAATTAGCATATTATACTTTTATTATTATAGGTGGTGTTGTTTCCATCAAGATTACACATTATTAATAGAAAACATGATATCAGAGATATTTGTGATAAATGCCTGCTTTTCTGATTATTCAGATGGGTCAGCATGACATTATGGTTTCTATGATGTCAGAGTTGTTGGGTGTTTCAAAATTTGCCTTCCATTCAATCTGTGATTATTAGGAAAAAATACTGGAAAATGTCTTTTTTCAGGTATTTATGTAACAGGGTTTCTTCTCATGTTCTAGGCTAGCACAATTATGATAGCACAAAGAATATTTCTCTGTTTCTATTCCTTTGTTTATAAATAACTAATGCTCCCAGAAATAAAAAAAATTGAAAAAAGCGAGAGAAACAAGCCAGTGGTTTAAGAAGATGCAATAACTGAACTAAAGCCACAGGAAACTTAGAGACAGTGGTATGTTATAGGTGTTGGGGGACTTTTTACATCTGTTGTGTGACCTTGTAAACCTCTGGCATAACTTCAAACTTTACCACCAAAGTCTGCTCACTTCAGAGAAGAGTGAAATTAGCCAGATTCTGGGGTATATTTAGGAGTTAGCTAGACCTACCATTAAATTTTTATATCCAGAATTTTACCTTGAGAAATGATTCAATTTTACTTTATACATTATAGTACTTCTGTTGTTTAATATTAGGGGGGGAAAGTTTAGTTAAATCCTCCAGTTTATTTTTCTTCAAACCTCTCAGTAAAGACCACACTGCAAGAAGATGTTTTATAGTTTTAAAATAGACTTGCCTGGCAGGCGTGGTTCAGTGGTTGAGCATCAACATATGAACCACCGGGTCAAGGTTCAATTCCCGGTAGGGGTACATGCCTCGATCCCCATTGTGGGGCGTGCAGCTGCCAATCAATGATTCTCATCATTGATGCTTCTACATCTCTCTCCTTCTCCCCCTTTCTCTCTGAAATCAATACAAGTATATTTAAAACAACAACAAAAGAAACAACAAAAAAGACTTATTGACTTATAAAGACACATTTTAAAATACACAATTTGATGTTTTGACTTATATATACATTTGCAAAAAACATCGCCACAGTGAAGATAACAGCTCTCTAAAGTTTCCTTGTGACCCTTTGTCATTCCTCCTTCTCCATATCTCTCCCTGCAAACAACCACTGATCTGCTTTCTGTCACTACAGATTAGTTAGTAGGGTTTTATATAACAGAATCAAACAGTACATGCTCTTTTTTGCCTTTTTTGTTTATATAATTATTGTGTCCATGTTATGACATGTACAGTTTATTCCTTTTTTATTGCTGAGTATTATTCCATTATATAGTTATACCATGCAATAGAATGGTAGACATTCTAATGATAGAAATTTGGGTTGTACTTTTGGATATTACAAATAAAGCTTCCGTAAACACTCACATGCAAGTGTTTGTATGAACGTATGTTTTTATCAGAGATAACTGTGATAAATGCCTGCTTTCCTGATTATTCAGATGGGTCAGCATGACATTATGATTTCTATGATGTCAGAGTTGTTGGGTGTTTCAGTACACATACCCTGATGAGAATCATAGCCTTAAGATATTCCCTTGAGTATACTTCCTGGAGTATAAGATCTGTACATGGTTTATGTTTAGTAAATATTTTCTAAAATATGTACATACACAAATGAGGAACTGTAAAAATAGAAATGTGCATCTCTCATCGAATAGCATTCAACAAATTAACTTTTCACAGCTTAGCCCCCTTACCTGTACAAAGGAAAAAAATATACGTATATGATCCTTTTGCCACAATACTACAGTCTCCAAATCTCTGAAATCAAAATATTTTTTATACGCATTTGGTGATAAAACTTGACTAGACTGCTATTGATTTTTTGGCAAAATTCAAACATGAACTGATGAAAAATTATTTGTACTTTTATTTTTCCCCACTAAGTATAAGTATTATAATATGTTACTGCAAAAATATTAATGAATATTTGCTTCATATCCCATTGGTGTGTTTTATAATATACATTTTATACATTGTATTATCCTGCTAAAAATCCCCAAATTTTCATTTCTGAAACATATGTTTCTTTTAGTATGGATTACAAGCTCTCTACCTACCTATATGCAAATCAGATTTGGTTATAATGAACAGAAACCACACATAATAATGGCTCAAAGGAGAAGTTTGTTTCTCTTTGACTCAAAAGCCCAGAGGAAGCAGCTCCCAGCTTTTATGATGGCTGCATGCTGTTCTGCTCCAAGGTCTTTTCTATCTCTTGACTCTCTTGCATTTTTTTTTTCATATCCTAAATTCATTTGGTAGGTGAGATGGCTCTTTGAGCACCAATCATTTCACTTGCTTTTCACCAGCACAAAGAAGGAAGGGGAGGAGTAGGGCTAGACCACATCTTTTAAGGATACCCCCCAGAAATTGTACACATAACATTGGTCAGATCTCAGTTACGTGGCCATATCTGGCTCAATAGGATGTTAGGAAATGTGATCTTTATTTTCGACTGCTGTAAGTCCAGTGGTAAATGGAAGGTTCCCCTATTATAGAAGATGATAGATGTTGAGAAAAACTGTAGTCTTGACCTCATTGCCCTCCTATCTTATGGGGTAGTTGTGGTGATGAGGAAACAATATGAAGCATGAAAACATTATGAATCAGAAACTTTGCATAATTGTAAGTTTGATAACAGGAAGGATCTTAAATTGGGTACTTCGTTTTAACAAACATTCTTACTGGGTTTTGATGTATCACTTTGGTGGTTTCTAAGCATATCATTAGGATAATGTTGTAAATGGTGGGTGAGTGCCAATTCCTACCACTACTCGAAGGCTTTCTTAATTACTTTTTGTCTACCAGGAAATCCAGTTGTTTTTTTTAAAGACACTTGAACATTTGGCATGTTTCCAGAAGGCCATAACACAAACTTGAAACAGCTTTAGCTTCAAACATACTTTTGTTCATTTCCCCCTCCCACTCAGTTTTCTGGATCTTTTCTTAGGACGGTGAACCTCATAACAATTCTGTCGCAAATCAATCTTATTCTCACCTACTTGTGCAAATGCTAATATTATTTTCTAAGGATCCTTTATATTTTAGTAGTATCATGCTTTAATACTTACTATGATTTAAACAATAAAAAATACAGACAATTTAATCTAGAGAATGAAAGAGGAAGGATTAAATTCTGGTGTTTGGTGGTGGTTTTCTTTCTTTTTTTTTTTTAAGGAAATTTGGAAGGGGATACATTTCAACAAATATAATTGTGATAAATAGCTAAATAGTTCAGATACAATTGACATTTCTCCCCATGCAGTGGAGGAATAGAATTCTGAATCTTTGTCTGCAATTGGTTAAGTTCAATTTAAGGGGCAAGGATTACAATATCCAACTTTGTTGGGTTCTAACTGTATTTTTTTCAGCTCTATCTTGTCTCTAAAAAGAATTTCCTCCACTGATTACTGTACCTGTTTATAAACCAGCCTAAAATTTGAAGAGAGAATGGGATGATTTAAACCCTCAAGTCCCCAGCAATAATCAGTGGACAGTTGTTTAATAAATTAAAGGACTGGTCCAAAGGTAAGTTATACTGTAGATATGGGATGGGTGTGTTTGTATGTTTCCCCCCAAAAATACTATTTGAGATATGTATAGAAAAATAAGGACATTACCATTCTAGTGAGGGAAAAGTCAGAATTTGGCTTTGAGTACATATGGGGGGATACTGTGTGCCCTTGTGTCTCTTTTAGATGAAGGTAGGCTGGTGCCTGGTGCCTTAGTAGAAGTTCATCATTCAATGAGGAAGCTTCTCAGGATCTCAGAATCCCCACAGCCACACACTTATCAACCCTCTAGGCTCCACAGAAAATCTGAATCTTCTTTTATAATAATGTTGGTAAATGTTCATTTCGGTTTAAAAAGTAGGAGATAAATACAACCTGGGATTGATTCCATACAATAAACATGCCATTAGCAGAGCCTAAACAAGGACAGATTCTGGACTGTGTACTTAGGAAGTGTAATTGGCCATGGGATTTTATCCAAAAGTTGTAAAAGATCGTATATGTCTGTTTTCAGCACCATTTACCCCCTTTTTGTCAGTCACTTTTTTCTACTTGGGGCTTTATCATTCAGAATACAATGGGCGTTTTCCTAATGGATTTGGGGAATCCAGTCTTGATGGCTCCGCGATGTCCACACAGATGCTCTAGTTAAAAAAGAAGAAAGCCTCTGGGCTAGTGCCTCTGTTTTATTCTATGTATTATTTTAATCTCCATCCAATGAAAACGAAATGTATCATTTCATTTTTCCTTTTGGTTTTCATCATGAACAGACACATTCAGAACTTTTACCAAGGCCCGTCCTTGAGAGTATTGTGCTGCAGCTGGTTTTCATTCTTGCTCCTAGGTGGCCCTGCTGAAAGACAATTTTTCTCTTTAGATGCATAGATATTTGGTTGGAAAGTGTAAGTACATTGAGTGGCATATAGTTTGTCCAAGTAAATCTGTGTTAATTTAAAATATTAGAAACCTACAACTCCATGAGAACAAAGAAAGAAAATAGGCTCAATGTATTTTAAAGCTAATTTTTCTTACTTTTCGAGACTTTAGAGATAATCTAATGGAAGGTCTTAATCTTACAAGGAAACTAGAGTGCAGAGATGTTAAGCAACATTCCTAATGCCATACAGTTAGCCAGTTTCAGAACTAGGATTAGAACCCAGTCTCTCCGAGTTCAGTTCAAGATTCCCTTTTTTCATGTCATTTTTGTCCCTTTCTTGCAAAAAAAAAAAAGTAAATAAGATAAAATACTATGATTTCTTCATAAAATCAATTTGCTGATGCAAATAAGAAAGTCCATTATGGGAAATGTCAACCCATGTTGTGTAGTTGAAAATAAAGGGATTTTCCTCAAATTGTAACCCTTCGTGGGGTCCAGCAAATTTCTCTCTTTCCCTCTCCCCTCACCCAACCTTTCCCCTCCATCTTTTCCCTCCCCTTCCTTTTCCCTTCTCCCACCCCTTCAACATCTCTTAGTATGAATACCCCTCCTATCAAGTGGGCTCCCATCTTCTCCAGTGGAGACTCCTTTCCTCCACAAAAGAGATGAACATAAAGATGTTGGTAAATGAATCTCGTCAAAGTTGCTGAATGTTTGTGAATGTTACCTTTATCAGCAACAACAATAAAGTTTGTCTCCCAAAGAGTCTCAAGAACCTACCTCATTTTCTCTGATCTCCGAACTGATACAAGCTTAAGTTGCTTGTGGAAACCTATGTCCTTTCTTCCAAACATAATAAGTAACAGACCCTGGGAGTGTCTGTTGAAAAGAGGAGAAAAGCTGCTGTCTGCCTTTATATTCCCCGGGGAGCGAGGGCTATTGTGAGGAAGCAGACAGGCCTTATGCTGCAGCCGGGTTCACAATGGCACATGTTAGTGACAAGAGACATAACATTGGAGCTGTGGCTCCTGCATGGCTGCAACTATTGATACAAGTTGTGTGGACTTGTAGTTATTACTACTTCAATCGGGGCCCTGCATTCCAAATGGTAATCACTACCATACAAACGTTTCCCATGTGCACTCCTCACCCTAATTAAACGCAACGTAAAGGCAATGGATGCCCACATTTGGAAGCACGTTGTTGTCCTTTCTATGGAATAAACTACCTTCTTTTTAAGGTTAGTTTAACACTCACTGGAGTCAATGGGAGGAAAAGCAATACCCACTGTATGACTGATGGGAGGCAAGAATTTTAACACCTACACATACATTGAGGGGGGACTGTCTTTCATGTCTTTGGAGGAGTGTGATATACATATGCAGTGCTTTTCACATAAGCATGCTTAAATGCTGGGTGTGCTTTAAATGTACAACACAAAAACATAGTGACATTGGAGTTTTAGAACTAGAGGAGAACTTGAATACACCCTAATTCTACTATTCCATTTTATAGTCATAGAAACTGAGACCCAGGGGAGATTAAGGATTTGTTTGTTAGTGGCAGAATAAGAATAAACATTTGTGAATTCTGTTGATTTTTAATTCTGGTGTGTTGGTCTAGATTTCAAATTACCAGAAAACACGAAATTTAAAATGCAAAGATAATGAAGAACTGATTAGCATCCAGAAAATGGCTTGGATTATACTCTGAATCAATAAGACTCATTGGATTTTTAAAAAATACATTTTATTGATTTTTTACAGAGAGGAAGGGAGAGGGATAGAGAGTCAGAAACTGTGATGAGAGAAAAACATGGATCAGCTGCCTCCTGCAAGCCCCCTATAGGGGATGTACCCCCAACTAAGGCACATGCCCTTGACCAGAATGGAACCTGGGACTCCTCAGTCCACAGGCTGACGCTCTATCCACTGAGCCAAACCAGTTTTGGCAAGATTCATTGGATTTTATACAGTGGTACCTTGAGATACGAGTGCCCTAACATGAGATTTTTGAGATATGAGCCGTCCAGCGAGCAATTTTTGCTTTGAAATACGAGTAATCGCGTGGAGCGGCCGGTTGCACATGACCCACCAGTTTACCGAGACTTGAGCATCTCATAGTTGTCCATGCCTCAAGGTTACCGAACGAATTAAACTCGTATCTCGAGGTACCACTGTACAACATTAATGTGAAGTGTTTTATGTCATTTAAAATGATGGGTGTTTTAAATATTTCTCTAGCTTGATAAGAATTGAAACACTTTATTCACTGAATTTTTGGTTAGCAGAGAACTGTGAAATTTAATCTCATTAAACTCTGTTTATACAGTGGTACCTCAAGATACGAGTTTAATTCGTTCCATAACCTTGCTCGCATATCAAGTTGCTCGTATCTCAAAGCAAATTTCCCCACTGAAATCAATTGAAATGCCGTTAATCCGTTCCAGCCCCCAAAATGCCGCCCCAGTTGTTCTTGTTAAGTGTTTTTGAATAAGAAAAAAGTATTTATAAATGGCAAATATTGTATAAAAATATAATAAAAGAAAATGTAAAGCAATAAACTGGTTTTATAAAGTGTATTTACCTACTCGTTCACTCTTAATGCTACACTTTATCCCTAAACTGAATGTAACTTAACTAATCTTCACTGAACTTAATTGCTACTGGTCTTTGCATTTTTGGCCGATTTAAAAAAAAACATGTGTCCAACGAGGTTTGCCTCTTGCTCCCTTTCAGAATGTCTCTGAAATGGTGAGGCAAGTTTCATTGAACAGCTCTTATGCACGACCAGTAGCAACTTTTTCAGGGTGTTTCTTTTCCATGAAGTGTGACACCCTCTCCCACATTCCTAAGATCTCCTTTATCTCACTTGTAGAGATCTCCTCCACCTCTGGCTCCTCCTCGAAACCAATTTCTTGGAGAACCTCCGCATGTTGCTGAGATTGCAACTCTGGTAACTCCTCGGTGGTGAGTTCCAGAGAGTGCTCCTCGACGAGCTCATTCATGTCTCTCTCATCCACCTCCAGGCCCATGGATTTTCCCAGAGACACTATCTCCTCCTCCACTGGCACCTCGGTCCGAATCCGAAGGTCCTTTCAGCTACAGCCTCAGGCCACAGCTTCTTCCATGCAGAGGTCAAAGTCCTCGTTGTAACACCCAGCCAGGCCTGATCAATAATTCTGAGGCATATCACGATGTTAAAGTGGTTCTTCCAGAATTCTCGAAGGGTGAGGTTTGTGTTCTCCATCACCTCAAAGCAGCGCCAGAACAGGTGCTTGATGTACAGCTTTTTAAAATTAGAAATCACCTCCTGATCCATGGGCTGCAGGATAGGAGTGGTGTTGGGAGGTAGGTAGACAACCTTTATAAACTTGAACTCTTCGAGGAGTTCTTCGAGGTTTGGTAGGTGAGCAGGAGCATTGTCGAGGACAAGGAGGGCTTGCATGGTTAGGTTGTTTTCCTGTAGATATTTCTTAACAGAAGGGCCAAAAACCAGGTTTACCCACTCCACAAAGAACTGCCTGGTGACCCATGCCTTTGGCTTTGCCCTCCACATAACTTGCAGTTTATCTTTTAAAATCTTATGTGACTTAAAGACTCTGGGGTTTTCCAAATGGTATATGAGCAGAGGCTTGATCTTTTAGTGGCCACTCACATTGGCGCACAGTGCGAGAGTTAGCCTATCCTTCATGGGTTTGTGGCCTGGCATCGCCTTCTCCTCTGCCATTATAGAAGTCATGTTCGGCATCTTCTTCTAGAAAAGCCCTGTCTTGTCACAGTTGAAGACATGCTGGGGGATATATCCTTTGGCTTCTATCAGTTTGGAAAAAGTTTTGAGGAAATCCTCAGCTGCCTTCACATCCGAACTTGCTGCCTCACCATGCCTGACGATGGAGTGAATGCCGGACCTTTTCCTGAAGTTATCAAACCAGCCTCTACTGGCTTTAAATGAGTCTTTCAATGCTTCGTCAGTGGAAGTGCGCGGGGTCTGCTCCAGCAAATCACCCTAAATCGCTCGCACCTTCTAGCATATGATGCCTTGTGTTAATGTATCTCCTTTAAGCTGCTTCTCCATCACCCACACCATCAGTAGATTCTCCATCTTTTCATGGAGAGAGCTATGGAGCTTAGAAATTATTGTAACACCCTTAGCTGGTGTTATACCCTTTATTGACTCCTTCTGTTTAAGCACAGTGCATATCGTTGAAGCACTACGCCCGTATTGCCTCACCAAGTCAGCCACTCGCACACCTTGCTCATATTTTTCTATGATTTCACGCTTTAATTCAATAGACATCATCCTCTTCTGAGCACTGACCTTTCCGCTCGCTTCCTTCAGACCCATGGTTATAAAACGAAATGTGATAAAGTATGTAAATGCATAAAAGATGCTTCGACAACGAGGTAAACAAGCACACTGAGGTGTGGGAAACTATGAGACGCTCGAGTCGCGGTAAACTGGTGGGTCGTGTGCAGCCTGCCAATCCTCGTGATTACTCGTATCTCAAATGTTGCTCATATTTCAAAGCAAAAAATCGCCCGCTCGATGGCTTGTATCTCAAAAATCTCATATATTAGGGCACTCGTTTCTCAAGGTACCACTGTACATGTAAATTAAACAGCAATTTATGTCATACTAGAGGCCCTTGCGTGAAATTCGTGCACTCGGTGGGGGTGGGGGTGACCCCTCAGTCCAGCCTGTGCTCTCTTGCAGTCCAGGAGCCCTCAGACATCCGTAGTGCTGCCTCGGAGGTGGGAGAGGCCCCTACCACTGCCACTGCACTTGCCCAGCCATGAGTCCGGCTTCTAGCCAACGGGGGCTCACTGAGCACCAGGGGCAGCTCCAACATTGATCGTCTGTTCCCTGGCGGTCAGTGCATATCATAGTGACTAGTCATTCTGCTGTTTGGTCAATTTGCATATTAGCCCTTTATTATATAGGATTCTAGTGAATTTAGTAATTTTTATTTCTGATCAAGGAAAAAGAAAAAAGTTATTTGTTTACTATCAAACAAGTCAGTTTAGATTTTTGAATGGATAAAATCTCTTATTTCTCTTCTTTACTGGTATAGACCAGTGGTCGGCAAACTCATTAGTCAACAGAGCCAAATATCAACAGTACAATGATTGAAGTTTCTTTTGAGAGCCAAATTTTTTAAACTTAAACTTCTTCTAATGCCACTTCTTCAAAATAGACTCGCCCAGGCTGTGGTATTTTGTGGAAGAGCCACACTCAAGGGGCCAAAGAGCCGCATGTGGCTCGTGAGTCGCAATTTGCTGACTACTGGTATAGACCATAGATAGTATTGTTTTTCATTAGCAAGCAAGTTTTTACGTGAAGTTTCTAGCTAGAAAATTCTACTTTTAAAAGACTTCATATCACCAAAAGAGAATTAGAAGCAAACTGGAGATGGAAAATATAAAGAAGGAATTTCTTGCCAGATGCTAATATAAAAGTGCAGGGTCACAGGTAGCTTATAAAAATCAGGTTTTGATAAAAGGAAGAGACTGCATATCAGTTTCCAAGTGAATATAAAAGTTTATTAGGCAGGTGATGACATATGGTAAGAGGATGTAGACTTAAATCTTTAATTCTCAAACCTTATGCTGATAGTTGGACACTGGCTTAAAAGTTGATTCCTGGGCTCCATCACAGAGATTCTTCAGCTCTAAGTTAAGGCACAAAAAAACTGCATTTTTAACGGGAGGTACAGGATGGTGATACAGGTGATCTGGTGCCACATTAAGAGACCCCAATACAAGTATGAGGAATTAAGGTTATATAGAAGAGAAACAATTCAGTCTGATTAGCACTATAATGAATTTGCATGTGAAAAAGTGGAATTAGTTTTTTAGAGCAAAATTTTACAATAATGGTAAGTTACTTCTCATAAATGCTGTTTTATTCAAACAATCCTGGAAAATCTGTATACTATAATCAAAATTTAGACATTCCTGTTATATGTTTATGTACAGAAGTCTCTCTCACTGTTTAAACCAGTGTTCTAAATTTATCTAATTGCAAATCCATTTTTACTTAAACAAAATTCCTATTTGTATCTCACTGAGTCTATGTGCAGAAAAAACACATAAACAGTATAATAATAAAAACTTTTTAACCCTTTTTGGTTGATATTCAAGTACCGCCTTAATGAAATGCCCACTATGGCTACTATGAAATCCCTTTACCTATGAAGGAGGATTTCTGGCTTCTTGAGTTTCATGCAGGGATATTTTATTATTGTTGCTCTGACTAAATATCACTTGAAAGATTCTTCTCTATTACTAGAAGCCCTATGTATTTTTGCTTGTTTTATCTCCTCTGTGATTAGAAGTCCTCTTAGCTATAGTAGCTAATGCTGAGTTATCTTATTTAACTATTTTATGCCACTTGATACATTTATTAGTAGTCACAATCACCACTTTGGCTAGTGACAGTAGATAGAGCAGAGTTTTCTGAATCATTTCAAAGGAAATTGGAAATATGTCTTTTCATTATGGTGTGTGCCCCAAATCCAACTCTGAAATGAACAAATCATCTCTCTCTATCTGTTTACAAGGGTCCACGTTCTGCTGGAGAAATTCACAGAAGAGGAGATGAGTTCCACCATCTCCTCTGAGGGAGTTCATGATCACTATCCTCAAAGAGGCCTTCATCATGACTAGTCAATTCTACTACATCTCTCTCACACACTCATCAATGACAATTGCAGAAATTTCTATCCTTTTATCTAACTTCCTCTTTTTTCCCCTCTCTTGCATGCAAAGCCCAATCTTATAATCTACTTTATGAGAAAATAGAAGCCATGGATTAAAAATGTCACTAAGCATGGAGATATTCCTAGATCTGCCTCTATACTGTAATCTTCTTTATTATAATAAAAAAAACTTTTCCTCTTCCTTGGTAGGCAAATTCTTCCTCATGTGCTTTGAATTCCTTCCTAACACAGCTCCTAAGAAAATGTTACAGATTTGTATCTTTCTCTCACTATATATTTATTGACTACCCACTATTAATCAGGTAATATTCTAGCTACTAGAGATAAATCTGTGAACAGATTAAAGACCCCTGCCCTTTGTAAAGTTATAATCTAATGAGATACTTTTATATTATAGATTAGTACTTTCATTTGTATATGCAAACTCTCCTTTCTTCTGGATCATCCCTATTAGCTTTTCTCACTAATAAAAGCAAAATAAAAATCTTTCTCACCAGCCGAAACCGATTTGGCTCAGTGGATGGAGCTCAGCCTGCGAACTGAAAGGTCCCACCCAGGTTTGATTCCAGTCAAGGACATGTACCTTGTTTGCAGGCACATCCTCAGTAGGGGGCGTGCAAGAGGCTCTACTCATTGATGTTTCTAACTCTATTCTCCATTCCTCTCTGTAAAAAATCAATAAAATATATTTTTTAAAAAATCGCTCTCACCATCCTTTATGCACTGCTATTCACTAAAATCTCACTTTTGCTTCTATGGTTTCACCCAAATAGCTCTAACTTAAGATAATAATGAGCTCTAATGTTGCTGTATTCCAATAATATTTTTCTGCCTTTATTTATTATACTTCCCAATAGCATTTTATTTTGTCAGCTATTCTTTAAAACACTAATTTTTCATTGGTTGCTATGCTAACATTTTCTACTGTTTGTTTCTTTGCTAGGCACTTATTTTCTCTGTCTCTCTTTAGGCTCACCCATTTCTGCTCAGACATTATAGTATTAGAATTCTTTATGGTTCAATGGAGGCTGTCTCTTTTCCCTCGTAGTCTCTTCTAACGAATCTCATTCAGGTAATTAATTTGAAGTATCATTTACATACCAGTGACTCACAAATTTATATCTTTAATTTTACATATCTCTCATCTTGAAAGCCTCAAAAGCACCTCTACCTGAGCATGTTTAAATCCAAATTCATGACCCTTTAAACTTCTTACTCTTGTTTTTCCTTCAATTTTTTCTATCTTCTGCAAGTCAGAATTCTAGAATCATCAGTTATACCTTTCTCTGTATGTAATACATACATACATAATTAGACATATAATGCATTAACATGCCCTATTATTTGACCTCTTAAATATTTCTAAAATTCATCTATTTTGCTACATTTCCCCCACCACCCTGGTCAACATACCATTTCTTATCTGGAACTTTATAAGAGCCTCCTAAATGGATTGTCAGTATCTTTCTCCAATCTGTTCTCACTCTATAGTAGGAGTGCTCCCTTGAAAAGAACAGGTGAATATATCATCTTATTGAAAACCATCAACTGCTTCCATTGTTCTTATAATAAGAAGAAAACTAAACTCTGTGTGGCCTGCAAGGCTGCCTCCCTGGCAGGTACTTATGCCATTTCTCCTTGTTCTCTCTCCTCCAGCTATATTGCCTCTTATAAACTCTTGTTTCTCCTTGTCGATCGGCCTTTGCCTATGCTATTTTCATCATCTGGAATTTCTTTTCCATCTCTCTTTGCCTACTGAAGTCCTCTTAATTTTCACTCTATTAGCTCAAATTTCAGTTCTTTCAATGAAGCTTTCCCTATGTCTTAGATTAGGCAAAATCACTTTTTATTGAACAAAATACTTTTCTTTTGTAATACATACATACAATTATAAGTTTATTTACATGATTATTTGATGCCTTTCTCTCAATCATAAGCTCCATGAAGACAAGAATTATGAATGTTTTGTTCACTAGTTGTTATGAGCAGTTAGTATGTGCTCAGTATGTAAAATATATAATATAATTTTCAATACTCTAACTTGTACAAGACATTTTGTCAGCAATGTAAGACACCAAAAATATGTCAAATGTTCTAAGGACTTAATATTCACTGGCTTGAATTTATGCCAACAAAATTCCTATGGTATATGCTAGGAGATGACTCAGGAAAATATTTTAACCTCCACACCCCTATTTTAAATTTTCTATTTTACATTCTTCTTATTTATATAGCTTAATATTTAAAAAAAACATTTTGGATGTTACATGTGACAAAAACATTTTCTGAACTGAATTGAAGGGGAATTCCATGATATTCCCCAGGTAAATATGCTGTTGTTGGAGAAAGTCTCCAGGGTTTTGAAGGGCCCGGATACACAACAGTGGTACTAAGCATATATTTTCTTTGAATCCTCATCAGTTAACTTTTTTTTTTATTCCACATTGTTGAAATTATATATTTTTCCTAAACTAGAGATCTATCTTGATAAGGCTTGCTGAATTGCAATATGATATGTGATATATTTGTAAGTACATGACATGTACTTATATAGTTAATAATTAGACATATCTTTATATATTTAATAATTATGTGAGTGAATTGGCAATAGACAGGGGTTGGTAAAGTGTGAGGTTAACCAGGAAGAAGGGAACCTTGAGCTGTAATTTCTAGCTGAAATTTCAGTATTCTGGCTTTGGGGATAGTAACAGCATATACAAAGTATTCTTTATTTTTCGTACTATTTTTAGAGTAAAACCTATATACAAAGTAATCATAAGGCAAGTCAGAATACATAGCACACTCATAGTAGAGACACTAGGTGCTAAAGAGGTTTGAATTAGAGAAGGATCCAGCTACCTGAAAAATATCTAGTAAAAGCAGTGGAATTGATTTTAATATTGAAGATTTCCTATTACATATTTATAATATATATGATTTATTTTTTTATGCTAGATAAATAATTTTTATTTATATATTTTACATAAATTTTATTTATATATTGCACCCTATATAATAAAGAGATAATATGCAAATTGACCCTCACACCCTCACAAAATGACTGCCTATGACCAGACTTGCAGGGGGGTTAGCGAGGGATGACCAAACAACTGAACAAACAGGCTTCATGGAGTGACCAAGCCGAGAAGGTGGGAGGGGCCCATGAGGGTGACTAGGTCAACAGGAGGGGCTTTTGGGGGTGACCAGGCTGGCAGGGGAAGCAGTAAGAGGTGACCAGGCCAATGGGGGGGGCAGTTAGGAGCAAACCAGGCTGGCAGGGAGGGGGAAGTTGGGGCAACCTGGTTGGCAGTGGGGGGCAGTGAAGGGCAATCAGGCCTGCAGGAAGGGGACAGTTAGGGAGCAACGAGGCTGGCAAGGGGGGTAGTTAGGGATGGTCAGGTTGGCACACAGAGGCAGTGCGGGGTGATAAGGCAGGCAGGGAAGGGCAGTTAGGGGTAACCAGGCAAGCAGGCAGGTGAGCGATTAGCCAGAGGTCCAGGATTATGAGAGGGATGTCCATCTGCTGGATAAACCTGATCCTGGGGATCGGACCTAAACCAGCAGATGGACATTCCCTGAAGGGTCTTGGATTGGAGAGGGTGCAGGCTGGGCTGAGGGGAGGACCCCCTTCCCCCCACTATGCACAAATTTTGTGCACTGGGCCTCTAGAATATTATATATTTCTTTTTGTTTCAGAAACAATCTAAACTCATTATAGAAAATTTTAGGCAAAACCAAATACACATATAATTCAACTAAATAAAATTAACCAACATTAATATTTTTGAAAATTTCTTTTTTAAAAGGGATAATGGAGAATATTTTGTTTTGTTATTTGAAAGAATAGTGTGACACATTTTCTATGTCAATAGGTATTCTTCTGTAATATATGCATTAGTGGTTATATACATATTTCTTAGGAATGAACCATGGTTTATTTAAATAATAATATACTCAATTATATTATAAATGATTACTATGATGAGATAGTCAGTTACTTAGGGGGCACAACAGGGGATAAAGATGGGGATATTCAAAATGTTTAGCTAGCATGTGCTGAGCTGTGAAACTAACAGTAGATAAGTATGTCTTGGGAGACAAAGGAATATCCAGAATATTAAGGGTAGCACTAATAGCAAATGCTTTTTGCACTAAAACATCCTGCTTTTACTTTTAATTATATTGTCAATATTCTTAGCAGAATTTTGGGTTAGATAGGACATAGTCTTATTCTGATGCATATATTGACTTACAGCGTGGGTCCCCTCTGAACTGTAAATTCTTATGGAGATTCCTTATGTAACAATTAGACCTGCATGTGTGTGTGTCACTTTTATGAGTAATACATACATGCTTTTAATGTGGAAGAATTTAGAACCTTTTATTCTGCTCTTAATGCAGATTTATCCTTTATGGTAGTAATCCTAGTTCTCTTTTTATTAAAGTTCAAATATTTTTAAACATAGATTTCTATTTATGAGCATTTCATTTGGTAGCTTTTAGTGCAAATCAGCATCACTTCCAGTTATAAGATAAATAAATCCTGGTGATATAACGTCCAGCATGGTGACTATAATTAAGAGTACTGTATTACATACTTGTAAGTTGCTAAGAGAGTAGATCTTAAAAGTACAGTACAAGAAAAAATGTAATTATGTATGGTGATGGATATTAACAAAACTTAAGTGATAATCATTTTGCAAAATACACATATATCAACTCATTACATTGTATGCCTAAAACAGTGGTCAGAAACTCATTAGCCAACAGAGCCAAATATCAACCGTACAATGATTGAAATTTCTTTTGAGAGACAAACTTTTTAAACTTAAACTTCTAACGCCACTTCTTCAAAATAGACTCGCTCAGGCCATGGTATTTTGTGGAAGAGCTACACTCAAGTAGGGGTCAAAGAACCACATGTGGCTCGCGAGCCGCAGTTTGCCGACCACGGGCCTAAAACTACCATAATGTGTTATGTCCATTATCTATCTATTTAATATACCTACATATATTGAACATATATTCAAAAATATACATATCATTAGAAATAAAATATGAATAAAATAGATGAATAATTTGAAAAAGAGAGAGCATTTCAATTTCACCAAAACTCTCTTAATTTGTTTGTCCTTAAAAGAAAGAAGTGATGGCTAGCCAACTGCTATGTGTTTTTGATTTTCAATAAATACTTGTGGAGGGTGAAGTGAGCACTGCCTAAAAATTCAGGCCTTTGAGTGTGCAGATAAGCAATAGAGCAGAGATGACTTTAATAGTCTTTGAAGGAAAAAGAACACATTGTCAAGGAGGATAAAAATCAATCAAGTGTTTACATGTACAAATGTCATTCTCTTTGGAAGAGTTTGTACAGACTCATGTTTACTACCATTTCAGTATTTGTGCTTCAAAATTTTTGTTTTCTATTTTTTCAGAGTCTCAAAATGCTAATAACAATAGAAAATGTTTGCTGGACATGTGTCCTAAGCACCATATTAAGCATTTCAGATCCATCATTTCAATCTTTAAACAACTTTATTAGCTAGGTATAATTATCTCCATTTTGTATCTGAGGAAACTGAGGCTCAGAGAAATGAAAATAATGCCCTGGATGACTAGATAGTAAGGGGCAAGTTAGGGATTGTACCCACAGAGTTATGAATCTACAGCTACTGCTCTTAATTACTGTATTTCTCAGTACCGCCTAATTTAACCTTAGGCTTCAGTTAGCACAAAATATTCACCCCATGTTTAATTCAATTGGAAAAATCTTGCCTGGTCCTCAGCATCTCTGAACTTTTATCATCTATAGCAAGAAAATAGTATAAGTAAACTTGGAGGATTTTTTTTTTTGAGGATTAAATGAATAATGTGTATGGAACCCTTAGACTAATTCCCTTGTACTGTTTTCATCCATTTCAACTTAATCCCATTATCAAAGCTAATCCTTGGGGTAGCATTTGTAGTGGTAATTTGCCTGCCTTGCCCCTTATGGGGCACATGGCTTAAGCTGAATGAATAAGAGGAATGTGTAAGTGGAACACAAACACTAAATGTTTAGTCTAGATCCCTTGAACAGAAATGGAGTGGGGTTAGACCATGTTTTAGTAAAGGAAGTTGCCAGTGGAAGGGAAACTGAAGCTGTTGGGGAGAGAGAAGTTGAGATGAGGAAAAACCATGAGGCTCTTGACAGAGAGTGGACAGGTCCCTCAACTTCTAGTTCATGTCTACTTCTAGTTCATGTCTAGCTGTTAGTGAAACCCTTCTGAATGTCCTTGCCTTGTGGAGTATCCTTTCTGTTTTCATCAATGTATTACTGTAATCACCAACACTCAAGAAAGAAAGAGGTAGAATAAATAAGACAGATATGGTCTTTATACAACCTACAGAGATACCTGTTTAATTTCAATAACATCTCTTTCTACTGAGGACTGCTTATTGGTATTTGGCTTCTTGCAACCAAACTGATTAAAACCCTGGGCACAGTTATAAAGTAGGTACTATCTTCTTCTCATAGAGATTTATACTGAGGGCGCTGTTATCTAGTGTCCAAATTTAAGCTAATGAAAGTTTTTCTTCAGTGACACATCTCTGGGAAGTCTTTCCGTCCTTGGTGATTCCAAACATTTTATTAACAGTATCTCTCACACCCTCACACTCCATCATGATTCACTCGCTAGGGATTAAGTCAAGATAGAATCTGTGTATAAACATATTATAGTTATCCCTCCCCTACTGTTTAGCCACAGAAGATATGTTGCAGGACCCCCAATGGGTACCTGAAACAGATAGTATCAAACACTAGTAGTATACCCTGTGTGTGTGTGTGTGTGTGTATGTGTGTGTTTCTTTTTCATACACACATACATACACCTTTTCACTTAAAGGAAGAACTTTATGGTTCTCTTTGGCATATCCAAATTGCCAGCAATTACTCTTGTGCTTTGGGGCCATTGTTAAGTAAAATGTAAAATAAAGGTTACTTAAACACAAACACTGGACAGTCAACCCAAAAATCAAGATAATTAAGTGACTAAGGGGTGGGGAGTTTATACAATGTGAATAGGCTGGATAAAGGGATGATTCACGTCCAAGGCAGGGCAGAACTGAGCTGCTTGAAATTTCATCACGCTACTCAGAATGGCATGTGGTTTAAAACTATGAATTGTTTATTTCTGGAATTTTCCATTAGATATTTTTTGGACTATAACTGTCCATGGGTTAATGAAAACAGAGAATATAAACTAGATAAAGAAGGGCCTACTGTTCTTATTTAGCCAGCCCTAAAAGCCATTACATATATTCACTCTGATTTAAAGACAAAAAGAAAAAGCAGGAGAATAAAAGGGAGGCACTAGGATTTGCTGTTTAATATTGTAGTCACAGGCTATGTCAGGTTGTGTGAATTTAAATTAACACTTTAAGAAATCTGTCTTTATTGTTGAAAGTATTATAGAAGTCCTCTTTTTTTTCTCCACTGACCCCTTCTATCCCACCCTCGCTTCCTCCCCAGGCCTTCACCACACTATTGTCTGTGTCCATGGGTTATGCATATATGCATATAAGTTCTTTGGTTAATCTCTTCCCACCCATCCAAACATCCCCACCTTCCCTCTGAAATTCAACAGTTGTTCCATGTTCCTACATCTCTGGATCTATTTTGTTCATCAGTTTATTTTATTCATTAGATTCCACATATGAGTGAGATCACGTGATACTCCTCTATCTCTGACTGGCTTATTTTGCTTAGCATAATAATCTCTAGGTCCCTCCATGCTGTCTCAAAGGGTAAGAGATCCTTCTTTGTTACTGCTGCATAGTATTCCATAGTGGAAATGTACCACAACTTTGTTCTCCACTTACCTACTGATGGGCATTTGGGCTGTTTCTAGATCTTAGCTATTATAAATTGCTCTACTATGAACATAGGGGTACATGCATTCTTTTTTATTGGTGTTTCAGGTTTTTTAGGGTATTTTCTTAAGAGTGGGATCACTAGGTCAAATGGCAGTTTCATATTTAGTTTTTTGAGGAAACTCCAAACTGTTTTCCATAGTGGCTGCAGCAATCTACATTCCCACCAGCAGGGTGTGAGGGTTTTCTTTCCTCCATATCCTCGCCAGCATTTTATTAGTTCTTCAGTTGCACTATGAACACACATGGCTACCACATAGGACAGCTTAGGCTATGGAACGTTTCTATCATGACCCAATGTTCTATCAGACACTGCTGATATATAGAAAGTATAATAGAAGCCATCTTTCTTTTACACTGTGTACTGATTCTTTTGAGGAATATTACAACATAGGAAATGGAATATCAAAATATCACTATTCTTACAGATAGAGATGAGTTTGGAAGTCATGGCTTCTATCTGTGGGCAAGTGTGTTTATCGAGATTTATCCATACAGAAATGGAAGAGGTGGATAAACATAGCTTTCTCTATGTCATAGAGACACCTACCTTTGGGGGGAATAGCTGAGACCTGGTGAAAGGTATATCAAATGAGGAAGAAATGTCTACCATGTTCATCAATCACATAGTTCACTTCTCTCCTGGAGCAGAATAAGCCAAATAACAGAGCCAGAACAGTGCAGGCACTGATCTCATTTCTGGTGGAAGAAAACAGGGGTAGAGAAATAATTTCCCTTAAATAGAAGGCAAAATAATATCTCCAAACATTCATTATCTACTATGAATTGTAAGGTCTCTTAGTCTTTAGGAATAGAGCTCCCCAAGCTGTGTGTCCTGATGTAATGATTCCTTTAATTTTCAGAGTAGTGCATGAGGAAACCAGAGCTCCTGGCTGATTGTTACCCGCTTCCAAGCTGCTTCCTCCAGGGCTTCAAATTCTCCATAATTTATTCCCTTTGCCTCCCACTCAAATGGGCAGATCATGGAAATAGATTCCAGAATGAGAATGGCCATGAAGATGAGACCCAGAGTCTTCCATTGAATCTGAGGGCCCTATGTACCCTATGTCTCTCTCTGCAGAACCTTCTTTAAAGAAATACAAAGTCCTACCTAACTAAAGAGGTAAAAGACCTATATGTAGAAAACTACAGGACACTGAAAAAAGAGATAGAGGAAGATGTTAACAGATGGAAGAGCATACCATGCTCATGGATTGGGAGAATCAACATCATTAAAATGTCCATACTACCCAAAGCAATCTATAGATTCAATGCACTACCCACTAAAATACCAATGACATATTTCACAGACCCAGAAAGAATTCTTCATAGACTCATCTGGAACAAAAAAAGACCACGAATAGCTACAGCAATTCTGAGAAAGAAGAATAAAGTAGGTGGGATCTCAATACCAGATTTCAAGCTATACTACAAAGCAACTGTTCTCAAAACAGCCTGGTACTGGCACAAGAACAGACATATAGACCAATGTAATAGAATAGAGAACCCAGATATCCACCCAAACCACTATGCTCAAGTAATATTTGACAAAGGAGGCATGAACATTCAAGATAGCCTCTTCAATAAATGGTGTTGGGAAAATTGGACAGATACATGCAAAAAAATGAAACTGGACCACCAACTTACACCAAATACAAAAATAAACTCAAAATGGATACAGGACTTAAACATTAGAATGGAAACCATAAAAATACTAGAGGAATCCACAGGCAGCACAATCTCAGATATATGCTGAAAGAACTTCTTCACTGATACTGCTCCAGAGGCAATGGAAGCTAAAGAAAAAATAAACAAATGGGACTACATCAAAATAAAAAGCTTTTGCACAGCAAAAGAAACCATCAACAAAACAACAAGAAAGATCACTGTATAGGAGAACATATCACTGATAAAGGTTTAATCTCCAAAATCTACAGCCAACTTATACAACTTAATAAAAGGAAGATAAACGATCCAATAAAAAAATGGGCAACGGACCTAAATAGAACCTTTTCGAAGGACAACAGAAGGAAGGCCAAGAGACACATGAAAACATGTTCAAAGTCCCTAATCATCCGAGAGATGCAAATCAAAACGACAATGTGATACCATCTTACACCTGTCAGAATGGCAATCATCAACAAATCAACAAATGACAAGTGTTGGCGAGGATGCAGAGAAAAAGGAATCCTTGTGCACTGTTGGTGGGAATGCAGACTGGTGCAGCCACTGTGGAGAACAGTATGGAGTTTCCTCAAAAAACTAAAAATGGATCTCCCATTTGACCCTGTAATCCTACTCTTAGGAATTTATCCTAAGAAATCACAAACACCAATCAGAAAGGATTTATGCACCCCTATGTTCATAGCAGCACAATTTACAATAGCTACAATTTGGAAACAGCCTAGGTGCCCGTCAGCAGATGAGTGGATCAGAAAACTGTGGTACATCTACACAATGGAATTCTATGCTGCCATTAAAAAGAAGGAATTCTTACCATTTGCAGCAACCTGGTTGGAACTGGAGAGCCTTATGCTTAGTGAAATAAGCCAGTCAATGAAGGGGAAGCATCACATGATCTCACTCATTTGTGGATAATAAAGAACATTATAAACTGATGAACAAAAGGATAGACAGAGGCAGTAAAGCTTCAAACAGACTGTGAAATTACAGCAGGAAGATTAAAATTAGGTGAGGAAGATAAGAGATCAATCAAAGGACTTGTATGCATGCATATATAAGCATGACCAATGAACATAGACACTGGGGGGTTGGGTTATGCCTGGGAGGGAGGGGGGCAATGGGGAGATATGTATAAAAATTAATTTAAATAAAAAAGGAAAAAAAAGTTCTCACACATAAAAAAAAAGAAATACAAAGTCATTTGTGCATACAGTTTCTACTTCAAGGTAAAAGTGATCTCTGAGAACTGTTATTTTGTATTGGGCCACTTATTGTAGTTGACATGTTTTGGTTGTATTTTACACTCTGAGTTAACAAGGAGAGAGTTTTATTCTTTCTTGATCTTGTACAATGACTCATACCAGACATTGCCACATATATCTTCTACAAATAACTCCCTTTCTCTCCTTTTAAACAACTATCTTCCTCTAAAAACCTGTGATTTGAATGACTTATGTTATAAATTTCATTCAGAAGAATTCACAAATCATAGTGCTGCTATTTAATTTATCATCTCACCTTTCTGTTTTTTGTTATAACAGAACCTTCTTAAGGGCAACTACATTCTCTTATTAATAAGTCTTCAGATTTCTAATGAAAAGTGGATGCACATTAATTAAATGATGAATTAAATGAAATAAATTGGGTAACTCTAGACTTTTAATGGCAGTGATATATTTGGGGTCTAGAAAGGATCTTATATATTCTTGTTAAAAATTGCCTCTGGAAAATTAAATTCTAGCTTCCTCGTCTACTAGATATATAACCGTGGATGATTTTACTTAACCTCTCATTTTCTTTACTCTGTAATGAGGGAAAACATTCATTTTTACCTCAGGTAGTTATTAAGTTTAATTGAACATGTCATGTAAAGTATGATTCAAGGCAAATGGGAAATGCTGCAAAAAATGTGCAATACTATTTTATCTCTTTGAACAATTTAAATATGCTTATGCAACATCATTTTAAGATTGCTCCATTATCTCTATCTCAGGTATGGGTGATTTCTCTTGTTGGCCTATAGATTATATTTCTTAGTGATAGGCTTTTTTATGTATTTTATAACTTTAGCTCATCTTCTGTGAAAGTTATTTCTGTATATCTTGTAAGAAGAGTTTCAACATTACCTTGAACTATTGGGAACTCTCCTAAAAGATGGGTGTGTGTTTTAAGTTGCTGTTGCCTAGCCTCTGTATTAGCCTTTTAGCTTAGTGGTTCTCCACCTTACTAATCACCCTTATTCAGGGCAGGGTAAGGATTCTGATTTTATCTCTTGGTGAGGTTGGTGGTGTTGATGAATCTGTTTCTGATTATAGTTCTTTGTAGGGCAAGTGTTTCTTGCTGTCCCTATACACTAGTGAGGTAGAACACTTGAGCTGCATAGATTAGGCTAAGGTTTTCTTATTTCTTTTCCTATCATTTATCAATTCTGTGATCTTAGGTAAATTAATTTACCTTTAATTTAGTTTCTTCAAAAATAAGGCATAATAATAGCACAAATGAAGGATCTTTAAAATTGATAATCCTTATCCAGACTGATCAGGACAAGAAAAGAAAATACAAACGATCAACATCAAAAAAATATATATATTGCTCTGACTGGTTTGGCCAGTGGATAGAGTGTCAGCCTGTGGACTCAAGGGTCCCGGGTTCGATTCTGGTCAAGGGCATGTACCTTGGTTGGGGGCACATACTCAGTAGGGAGTGTGCAAGAGGCAGCTGATCAGTATTTCTCTCTCACTGATGTTTCTAACTCTTTATCCCTCTCCTTTCCTCTCTACAAAAATCAATAAAATACATATTTTTAAAAAGATACATATATATTTTTAGCTCATGTAGGTTCTATATGTTATCTATATCATGCATAGGGTTAAATATATATTATTAATTAAACATTATATATATGTGTGTGTGTACACACACACACACACACACACACTATTAAAAAAGTGGTATAGGCCAAAACCGGTTTGGCTCAGTGGAGAGAGCATCAGCCTGGGGACTGAAAGGTCCCAGGTTCAATTCCAGTTAAGGGCATGTATTCTGGTTGCGGACACCCTGTAAGGGGTGTACAGGAGGCAGCTGATCAGTGTCTCTCTCTCATCAATGTTTCTAATTCTCTATCCCTCTCCCTTCCTCTCTGTAAAAAAATCAATAAACTATGTTTAAAAAATAAAGTGGCACATTCCCTAAAAACAAATTCTGCCTTTCTCTAATACAACTAGCTCAAATTTTGCTTCCATTCAAGAACAATTTCCCTCACTTTCTAGATTATTGTTAGTATCTGAATTCTACTTAATGTACTAAATATTTAATTATCCTAATATATAGGTGCTGTTATCTTACTGATGAGAAAACCAAGTAATATTTCAAAAAATTTCCCCAGGATCATTCAGCTAGTTAGGGACAATGACTAACTGTGGTAGAATCTGTATTCTTGACTGATGACTTCTTGGTTGTACCCTGAGATTATGGACTAGGGAGAAGCAAACTGTATTTTATTTGTTTGTATCTCTATTATTTTACACAGGATCTGGGACATAGTAGTTATTCTGTAAATATTTGATGTTCAATTATGAAAATCACCATCATAAACATATTTTATTGATTGAAAACAAATGATACAGATGAATAAGTAACACTATAATCAATAAAACAGAATAATTTCTTTTAGCTAGATGATCAGAAGTTAAACACATGTTACACAAACGTGAAATCTACTTATAGTTTCTTATTTTCTAAGTAATTTTACAGACAGAGTAACTTTGGGGAAAACATTCAAATTGGAATGGTCCACTTAGTTTTTGTTTATATTACAGAAAATGAACTAGACTAAATCAGCAATTTGGATCCTTTTTATTGAATAATTAGAAAAAGCAGTTTTATAATAAACTCAGATTAGAAGTTTTGTTTTTTAAATCCCACACTTTTCTCATTTAGTAGTCAGATATGTCTCTACACTTGTTTTAACACAGGGAATGCTGCAGCATTGCCTTCTGAAAACCAATATGTCAAGGTATCTTCTGACCAAGATTCCAACTCTCCCTATAATATTGTTCACAGTGTCCTTGTTTCAGATATATTTTTCTAGAAAAAAATTACATTATGATCTTAACGATAAACTCTTTATTAGAAATATTTTCAATGTTTTCCATAAGATAAGCATTTCTTTTTTCAAGGAGGATTTTTCAAAAGTCATTTCTTTTGATGAGAATTTTTGGAGATATTCTCTCTTTCATCTATATACTAGAGGGCCAGTGCATGAATTTGTGCATGGGTGGGGTCCCTCAGCCTGGCCAGCAATATAGGCCTATTGAGAGCTGGCCAGCAGGGAGGAGGGAGCCGGGGAGGTGGGCTGGCTGCTCGCCCCCATCAGGGCCTATTGGGAGAGCGAGCAGGGGTTAGGCGCTGTGGCAAGTTGGCCAGCCTGTTGGTTGGCCAGCCAGCCTGGGGGAGGAGCCGAAGGAAGTTGGCCAGCTGTGGGAAGGGACCATGAGAGGTTGGCTGGCCAGCAGGGAGGGGCCACAGGAGGTTGACAGTGGGAGTTCACTGACTACCAAGGGGAAGACCCTGCATTGAGCTGGTGGTCAGTGCACGTCATAGCAACTGGTTGACTAGTGGTTCTGGTGGTTCCAGTTGTTCTGATGGTTCAATGGTAACAGTCACTTAGACATATGTATATGCATGCATAGAAACAAGCAAACAGGTTTTTGAGTTAGAGATTAACTGTCTACTTAGATAGAAGGGTCCAAAACATTCTCTGTCAAATGTTGAATCATGAGTTGAGTTCTGAAATATGAGAAGAAATCCATCTTGTAAAGAACTAATGGAACATTCCAGGGAGAGGGATCAGCAAGTACAAAAGATCTTGCAATGGGAAAAACCTTGGTATGCTGGAGGAATGGATAAAGCCCAAGTGTGGGTAAGGATAAAAGTCAGAGTTCATACGAAAGAGGTAGCTAGGAGCAGGACCAAGGAGGATCTTATAGACCATGGTAAATTGTTTTGATAATTCACACAGGAACTTTAGTAGAAGAGTTACATGCTATACTATTACATTCACTAAAAAGTACATAAATGTGGTACCAATACAGATAATAGATTTTTCTAAGGTCAATAATGGTTATGGTGAAACCTCTTTGGGGGGCTATGTCCCTGTCCAGGCCATTAGTGGTGATGGTAAGAGCTAGGTTGGGATCATGGGGGTTAAAGAAAATAAATGGATTCAAGGAAAAATTTACAGAACTGACAGTGTTTGCTAATGGATTGGATATGGTAGTGACAAAAAGAGTTGGAAATGGGTAAAGAATTTGGACTTGGGCAACTAGGTAGATGATATGTACTTAGAAGGATGAAGGAGAAGTCACATGGTTCTAGGTGTTTGAGTAACTCTACAGTTTTGCTATTCAGAAAGGAAAAGGCAAGGGGGCTTGGTTTTCGCTCCATTCTGCTTCTAAATAGCTCTTTGACTTTGGCAAAACAATATTTGATTCTCAGGGTTTGTATCTATAAATTATAATGTGTTGCCACAGTGATTTCTATAAAGCCTAAATTTAATAATTCCACTATTTTGCTTAAAAATCTTTAAACCTTTCTCTTGTTCCCACGATAAAAGTAACATTTCTTAATATATCTTACCCAATTTTGCATATTTTGGCTCTTTCTTTCATTTCTAAGTTCATCTTCTACCATGCCCACTCTCGCCCTCTCTGCCTCAGCCATCATAGCTTCCTCCAGTCCCTTGTTCTCCCCAAGCTCCTTTCTGCCTGCGTGTTTGCACATGTCTTCCCTTCATTATAAAGCAGAGTTTTTCCTTCTTGACTAGTGAAATTTCCTTTCAGCTTCAGATGTAGATCACACTGTTACTTTCTCAGGCAAACATTCTTGTCTTGACTAGATCAAATGGGGCTTTCATGTGTTCTCATATAGAGCTGCAACATATGAAAGAGCTGTATGTATTTTTATATCCCAGCATTTGTCAACAAGCTTTATATTTGTTCCTGTGGTTACTTCATTAACTCTTTCTTCCATGAGGACAGGAGATCTGCCTCTTCTAACTCAATATTGTATCTCCTGCACTTAGGCAAGTATCTACTGCTTGATGATGTTATTGAATGAGTGAGTTGTTTAATGAAAAGATCAAGTGGAGGGGCTGGATCACAATATTATTAATACTAGAGGCCCGATGCATGAAAATTCATGCACTGGAGGGATGGTTCCTCAGCCTGGCCTGCCCCCTCTCACAGACCCGGGGCCCTCAGGGGCTGGAGTTGACCTGGCGATCAGGGGAAGGCGACACCCCCATCAAACCTCTGCTGTTGCCACTGCAGGCAGCACAAGCCTTGCCTGGCCCTGATTATCTGAGCCTTGGGTAGCCCTGAGGGCTGGACATCTGCCATCTGACGCTTGTTTGCATCTTGGGCTGGCTCTGGACAGCTGAGGAGACTGGGGGATTCCAGAGGCAGGTGCCCTGGTGGGGCTGAGTGGACTGGGTGCTGCCATCTTGTGGCTGTGGGCACTGCCATGTTTGAGGGTGTGGCAACAATTAGCATATTCCCTCCTTATTGGCTATGGGCACTGTCATCTTTGTGAGGACATGATAGTCAATTAGGATATTCCCTCTTTATTAGATATGATTCTTTTGAACAATGACAATTCTGATTCTAAGCAAGAAAGTAATTATTTGGGATGCATGTGATTTCTGTCACTGTCATTTTTCATATTTGGCTTCTCTGATCTGGAATGCTCTCTGCTGTTCGATTCTTTCTGATCTCAATCTCAAGTCTCACTTCTTTTCAGAAGTCATCTCCACCATTAGCAGCTCTCATCGCCTTTCTCAGGGATTCTGAACTGTATCATTGTTATGAGTTGAGTTGTGTCTTCCCAAAACCTCTATATTGAAGTCCTAACTCCCAGTATCTGTGAGTGTGACTTTATTTGGAAATAGATTTTTGCAGATCTAATCAAATTAAGATGAGGTCATCAGGTTGGTTTTAATTCAATATGATTTTTTTTTTTTTTTGCCATGTGAAGACAGAGATAGAGATTGGAGTGATGTAATCACTCCAAGCAATGCTCAGTCACCAGAAGTTAGAAGAGCAGCAGGGCCCTCAGAGCCCTCAGGGGAACCAACCCTGCCAATACCTTGATTCTGGACTTCTACCCTCCAGAACTGCGTGACCATAAATTTGTGTTCTCTTAAGCTAGTTTATGGTACTTTGTTCTGGCATCTTAGGAAACCAATGTAATCATCAGACAATTACTTTTGTTCTCTACCTACATATCTTCTCTCCCCAACCAAAGTTACCATTCATTCTATGTCATCCTTATGCAGTGTGGATACTTACATAATATTGACTCAAGTCATTGCTATATATTTGATACTGTGTATAATAAGTGAGTTTTATAATTTTTAAGGCTAAAAAATTCTTTACTGGTTCATTCCTTTCCTTTAAACCTAGCAGATAGCTTTCTTTATTTAAATAAAATAATTAAAGTTTTGTTTATTTTGGAGTCCAGAATGGATTTGAGGTATTTAAAGGATAAATTAATAAAATGACACAAGAAGTTAGCAAAACATCAGTATCTTTGCTCTCCAAAGACATTTAAAGAGGTCTTATTTTAATACACAAGAATTGGTCTGATGTAACAATTGTGTGAATTTTTAATGACAATTGGAATCTGTCTAATTTTAGATCTTGTGTTACAAAATTATCTCTTGAATATTTTATTTAGAATAGAAAAGAATGCATTTATATTATTCCTGCTCTACTTTTCATTTTTTTGTTATTTTAAGAAGTATAAAAAATCCAAAGCTAAAAAAGAAATAATTTATATCCAAAATTAATTCTTGGCAATATTTAATTATATTTTCTTCATTTTTAAAAGAAATACAAATCTTACAAATAATGTGCTTTTGTCACTCATTTTGAATACTAGCAAAATATTTTATATGTTCACTGATACATGTAAGTGTGTCATACTGTAACATGTTCTACAACTTGGTTTTTCACTAAAATATTTTTGAGGTCTAGCCGAAGCTGGTTTGGCTCAGTGGATAGAGCATCGGCCTGCACACTGAAAGGTCCCAGGTTTGATTCTGGTCAGGGTCATGTACCTTGGTTGCGGGCACATCTCCAGTTGGGGGCATGCAGGAGGCAGCTGATCAATGTCTCTCTCTCATCCATGTTTCTAACTCTCTATCTCTCTCCCTTCCTCCCTGTAAAAAAATCAATGAAATATATATATTTTTAAATATTTTTGAGGTCTAATAAATTTTAGATAGAGAAATCTAGCTTATTTCTGTAATCACAGTATAGTATTATTAACTCCATTGTATTTATACCATTCCTCTATTGACAATACTTAGGTTATTTTCAATATTTTGCTATTAAAAACAATGCTGTAATAAATGCTCTCCCTGGGTTACAAATGGAAAATCAGGACTTCTGGTTCATAGGGAATATGTGTTCTCAGCCATACTAGGTTCTGACAAACTGTCCTCCACATTGTGCCATCTACCTGCTTTCCCAGCATGAGTCCTTTTTCTCATACATTCTCCTCTAAACTTGGCATTGATCAGACTTACTCATTATAACTAGCCTTATGAGTGTGTAAAATGATATCTCACCATGCATGTGTATATGTGCATGATTTTAGCATATTTGGGGAATTAATATTTTTTTATTCTGTATATTTTATATGTAAGGCACCTGGCCAATAACTTACATCTCACCCTTTAATTTTACATGGCTTTTATTTTAAATTAAAAAACAAATTTACCTGTCCCTTTTTAATGGTTTGTGATTCTTGCATCTTATTTCAGAAATTCTTATCCGGAGGTTATAAGTTGTTTCCTACGTTGTTTCTAACTTCCTATAGTTACTTTAAGGAAGAGAAAAAAATGTAAGTAAAGGCTTCCACACATTTAGTATTTTTTCCTTTCTAAGCCTTACTCCATTTTTTTCTGCTTTTTCTCAACATTTTGTCTGTGTTCTGAATACTTTGAAAACACTTAACATGTTTCTGTCAAAAACGAATAATTTTTTCCACTTGAAAAGAATAGGAGACAATTCCTAAAAAATGTCACAAGTCTGTTTTGTCCTAATACAGTTTGTAATTTCTTAAAAACAAAAACAACAACAATAACTAGGAGGTGTAATATTTAGTCTTTTTATTTTATCTTTTAGAATGTTAGTGGCTCAATAGGATGCTATAAACAACTGGATGCCTGACCTTCTTCTGTCCTCTGCTCTGCTGTATCATCTGCCATCTGGTAGCACAGCCCAGACTCTTCATAGCTACAGACACAGCTTTTACCTTAAGACACATCTCCTTCCTTTGGTTGATTTGCCTGAAGTTTCCAGGCTGCTATAATGGGGTAGTTGTTTTGATGGCATCATGTATCAGAATGGGCAATACCAAGGGCTAGGTTGGTACATAACCATTAAGAAAAAAAGGCATTAGATGCCCTCTTCCTATCTTGATGGGGAACTCCATAGATTACAGAAGCCACACATTTCCCTTTGCTGGACTTGCCATTTTGATGCTCTCAAACAGTGATTTTTCAACATCTTACATTTCATGGTGCACATGAGCTAATTACTAAAATTCTGAGACACACAAAAAATACATCTTAAATTTTTTGCCGACCTGATTAAAAAAAATAGGTATAATTTCAATTCATTCATGTCAGATGGTTGTTATTGTTATTGGCTGTTGTCACTTTTTTTAATTTGACAACCTAAAGAAAAGAAGTCAGTGCCCCTGACCAAATAGTCAGGTATCGCATGTTTTACCAGTTGAAAATCACCACTCTAGAACAGTTTATATTCATGCAGTAGCTATTTCTTCCTTTCCTTCAATATTTTTCTAGGCTTCCCTCCATTTTATATAGGACAGTTTTTCCCTTCAGAGGCATTTGCAATAATTTTATAATAGTTATAAATATGAGTCCTCAACCTTAAGTATAAAAAACATTTGTTTTTCTGTGTCACAACCTAATTTTGTATATTTTATTGATTTTTTAAAGAGAGGGAAGGAGAGGGAGGGAGAGGGCACGCCCCCTATTGGGGATGTGCCCGCAACCAAGGTACATGCCCTTGACCAGAATCAAACCTGGGACCTTTCAGTGCGCAGGCCTACGCTCTATCCACTGAGTCAAACCGTTTCGCACAACCTAATTTTGGTTTCAAAACTTCATTGTGCAGGAGTGTGAGGGGGTAGTTTCAGGGGCTTCTGTGGCACATCTATCTTAGCAGGGATGCTCGAGACCTACCTTTCGACGTATTCAGGCCTTAGTCCAGCCACGCAGATCCCACTTGAGATGAGCATGTTCTTGTCCTCAGGGCTTCTTCTCATCTGTTAGCATTTATCTTCCCCGTCAGAGGCAGATGTAAGGTGTCCCACAGCTTCTACTCCATCTCATGGCAGAGGGCACTCTACATGTCTGTCTAGAACTCTGCTTGCCCGGATCCATTTCACAGGGGTTCTCTCCCCTCACTGGAGATTTGTTGTCTTCCCAGAGCCCACTGTGGGCATTCTGCTGGTGAATCAGGGCACAGCCCCCACGCCCCACTTCTCAGAAAACTATGAATTTTCTTTTGTATTAATTTCTTACCATCACTCCTCTCCACCTGGCAGATTATGTTTCTAGTCTGAGTGGGAGGGGGCATGAAACACCTTTTTATTTCCTTTGCTTTTCCTGTACATTTATTTCATTCTAAACCCTTACAGTTTTTCCACAGGCAAGTAAGCAATTGGAGCACTAAAAGGCAGAGACTGATGGGCTGCTTCTGCCATGTGTCCTGTCTCCTTCCTTTGCTGAAATGGTAAATGTAGGGTCAAGTATTTGTGTGTGTGAGGAAATAGATAGGGAAAATTCTTAGAAACCACTTTTTTTTTCCTAAAGAAAAGCATCAGTTATCTTCTTCAATCTATTATCCTTCCATGCTTGTACTTTATAGTTTTATTTGCGATAGCTCTGATTTCTGTTATTTTTACGTTAGTATTATAATTTGGTGTGTTTATGATTGCCTCTGATGATTCCATTTAATAGGAGTAATACTAAAAGTTCTCATTTCTTTTAGGTCTAAGTTCTTGCCGGCTGCCAGACCTATACCTATTAAAATTCACATTTATTAATGCTCATGGTTCATGGTTTGCTTTGAGTCTTTCTAATCACACTGTCCTTCCTGTCTTAGTTTTCTTTTAAATCAGACTTTAAAACATGTCTCCATTTCCTACCATCAATCATTAGTTAAGCCTTGATTTGTTAAAACCTCTGTCTCGAGCATTACTCTAGCAAAATGATTGGACTTCAAGTCCATGTCTCTTATCATTAGCCAGAGTTCTTGCATCTGATCCCCACAGCGATTCAAGTGAAGAATTGTTTTCCATGAGCTGTCAAGGAGAAGGAGGTCATTATGACAAAAGCCTCCTGCCTAATTTATATAGTGAGGCATGCCCACTCCTTCTGGCGTCAGCACTCTGACCAGTTACCAATTGATTTCTATCAGTGTTGTGTGAGATGATAAATTTTAATCAGAGCTTTTTGGTCTCTATTAGTCTGGCTTTCTGTTTATAATGGGTTTCTCTCATTCATGCTTTCCCTAGTCTGCATTTTTATGACTGTGATGGACTTTGATTTATTTCACTTAAAGTACGATGCTCTGGCTTCAATTACTCCATTTAACTTTAAATAGACATCGCTACAAGTCTTACTGATATAAAGAACATCTGGTGTCAATAAATTGCAGCAGGAGGTGCCATGCGGGAAGGAACCCAAACACTAAGCACGTCTCTGGGCACATCCATCGGGACACGAGCATACACGTCCTGGCATCCTGCCACTTAGCTTCTTAACTGCTATCAGCGTGCAGTGAGTTCTATGAGGTTAAGCCAGGTTGGCATCATTTTGATTTTCATTGTAGTAATTGTTGACTTGCTGACCCAAAGTTCTAGACAGAAAACATTTTGTTCAGTCAATAACATCTTCGAGGAAAACTTTTGCTAAACAGGAACGGCACAGAGAGCAAGGAAACACTTCCTTCTGTGTCTAGGACAGACTGTTCAAAGAAGGATGTTGTAAAGAAGTCAGAATAAAGAATTCTGCTCTTTACACCCTCTCTAATCCTCTAATCCCTCCCTACCAATATGCACCAGAATGCAAAATACTGATATTTCCAGAGAAAACCATATTTCCTATTTTTGGGTCCATTTCATCTATAAATTTTAACAATTGTCAACAGCAGTGAGACAATGTTGTCTGAGATACAGATAACAAGACTACCAGATCCAGATAATACATTGTACCATGATTAAATAAAGCTAAAATGTTGCCTTCCTTTATGCTTTGAGAAATAAACTCTTTCATTGCAAATGTAAGTATAATCCTATACAATAAAAGCCTAATATGCTAAGTGTCCAGCCGACCAGTCGACCATTCAACCACTCAAAGCATAATATACTAATAATATGCTAAGACTGCTTGCTATGACATACACTGACTACCAGGGGGCAGACACTTTGACTGGTAGGTTAGCTTGCTGCTGGGGTCCTGCCCATTGAGACTGAGTGAGATGGGCCGGACACGCCCATATTCCCTCCCTGGCTGGCCAATCTCCCCTGTCTTTTCCTGGTCCTGATTGTGCACCAGTGGAGTCTCTCGGCCTGGCCTGTGCCCTCTTGCAATCTGGAACCCCTTGGAGGATGTCGGAGAACTGGTTTTGGCCTGATCTGGCAGACCAGGTTGGGGGACCCCACTGGTGCACAAGGCCTCTACTAGTATTTTAAATTAGTGCTTCACTCTCTTTTGAACATAGGAGTACTTTTTAAATATTAAAAATTATAAAGCCTTAGGTGAGAGTAGATAGTGTTCCTAACCACTAGGAAATCAGTAACAGTTTTTGTTTTCTTAATCATAGTAACATGTCTATGCAATTGAAAGGTAGTATGTACATTGAATGGACAATACATGCTAATTTTTCCTAAAGGTCAGACTTAAAGTATACACGGATACATTTGAGCTTGCTGTGAGGCACACAACACATAATTTAGGAATACTACTCTAATCCATTATTTCTGTCATGTTGTATCAAGGTACAGACTGATTCCTTTACTCTTTTTCCTCCTTACTCTCTTAACCCATAGAAAACAAGATAGCAAAAATATTTTTAATTGCTTTTTATTTCTCTGATTATCAATATTTGATTACAGCAGAAACTTTTTGTGTATGTTTCATTTTCCACTTTATACTGGTACAAGATATCGTGAGTACAGAAATAATTTCCCATAAATGCATTTTACATTTAAATTTTATTCTGTATACAGGGTCTTTGAGTCAAGTTATGCAATGATAATCTGATCCTTTTGAAGAAGGGTGTTCCTAATCAGAGGTTTTATTTAAATGACCTTAACTGACTTAATTTATGGGCCACAAACGGGCAAGCATATTTCTGTTTGTTTTTTTGCAGCATCTTAAGTATTTTGAAACTCAAGTTCTTGGGCATGAGAACCAGGAACTCAGCCTAACCAGACTCTCCTTGTCCACACAGCTTGTTTCTGTCTGGCTTCGTGGGCTCTCTTCCTGAGCCTGGGAAGCAGGTCACAATGAGCCATAGACATGACGTCCTCCCCGTTCCATGAATGCTGTCATCTGAGTGTTGCTCTTCCCCACCTATTAATCTCCTAGCAGGACCCTGATTGCCCTGTTCCGTGATGTGCTCATCCTTGGAGTCATCACAACTACCAGGAAGAGGACAGGGTGATCCAATAACTGAACTTACAATGCAGGAGAGCAGTTTCTCTTCCCAGAAGAAGGGACATGAGAAAGATGTCTGGGCAACAGAACAAGACAAATACACACAAACAGACCACGTAAACAATAGTTACCACCACCCGTGACACTTAGCAAACCAATTCTGAGTAAAGGATTTGGAGAGAGGCATGCACTTCACACTGGAGACATTTTCTTTGTTCTGTCTACCCAGAGCTGAAATGTCCTCGTGGGACAGACTGTCATGTCCTGCCATGAAGTAGGAGGGAACAGACACCTCTTCTGCATTTTGGAAGGATGCAACAGCAGTGAGACAATGTCGTTTGAGATGCAAATATCAGGAAAGGGTCAAGCTAGGTTGGCACATCTCCAATTATGTTCTCAGAGGATGGCACAAAGATGGTGTTAAATGAGTGAAGGCAGAAGATCAGGTTTCACAAAGTCAGAAAGATTTCTTTAGTGAACATTTTTATAAAACTTTTCACATACCAGAATGCTTTTGAGGATTTTGGAGGAGGATATGGCATGCATAATTTCCAAAACATACATAGCCAGAAAATTCTTTTAATTCTTATTCACTAGGGAAAGTAAAAGAGAGGTAGTTTTTTAATATCTTGCTTATCCTGATGTTCTTTAGATTTTGTGATTTTAAGAGCAATATAAAGCAGGGATTCTGTTAATGCATTGGGTGTCTGTGGGAATAGAAAGCCCAGCCACAAATTCAAGAAGCTTTCCATACCCTGTGCTGATCTTTCTTCCCCAGATCCTGTAAGGAGTGTCACTGGAATCATGTCACCTCAACACAGTGTGAAATACAGAGAAAGCAACATCATGAAAAGCATTGCAGTGCCTGCTATATAACAAAACTTCACCAGGGAAAATCATTAAAGCTCAAGCAAGGTTCAAAATCCAGTTTGTAGAACATCCATGTAGCTTTCCAAGAGTGGATACCCACATTATCAAAGTACTACATATTACTTGACATGAAAGCTCATGGAAACAGGGTATAGACACTGAGTCCCACTTCCTTCTGCATTCCCTGATTCCATAGCAACTTCATCTCATGTTAGAACTTCTTGAAATTCTCTACATTGATTCAGAAAACTTGATACACATAGCTAAAGTTCTACAGGTTAAAAAAATGCTCAAAAGAGATAAAATCTACCTTTTTATACCAACTTCTCTGTGCAGAAACCAGCCTTTTGACTCTTTTTGTCTAAGAATGTCACTTATGTTAAGTCATAAAACAATACCTGGGCAGAGTGTTTTTGTCAGCTATTTTAAATCATTTTTACTTTACTAAGTTCTGTAAGTTTTTTAAAGTAAGTATGCAATGTTTTTGTTAGTTTGCCATTTATTTTACTTTTGTACCTTTTTATAAAACAAGGCGAGTAAGTAAAATGTGAAAATTTGGTAGGCAGCATATTTGGTGGAGAAGGTTAAGGGAGTAACGTACTGACTCCCTCTTTGAAAACTGATGTCCAATGCAGTGAGGTTTTAATAATGTAGGGAAATCACAATGAGTCCCCATATTAAAATTTTTGGCCTCCTCACAGACAAGATTCATAAACTCAACACTAAGTTTTACCTATTCAGGGAAAATAATTGAATTGGTTTGTCTAGAATTAACATGATTTCAGTTTTGAGTTGTGTCAACCTTATCAAAGTGCCAGTGTCACTATTTGTAATTGAATGCTGGTTAATTTCTGAGATCACTAACAAGTTTTCAGGAATCAAGGCATACTTTTACAACTATCACTCATGTTTTCAAAGTTTGTGTTCAAGCAGTATAGTTAATTTAGACGTTTTACATGAAACAAGTATATGGTGTATAATATGAAGATCCAGAATCAAATTCTGCTGCCCCTTTTATCTGTCTCTTCTTGGGCTGGTTATTTCACTTTCCTGAATTTCATGGTTCTCATTTGTAAACTGAGGTGATAAAAATAACATTGGTTTTGCCCACTCACAAAGATGAATTATGATCAAATGAGATCATGTTTATGATAGTTGGAATATATGAAATTCCATTACAGAATTCTAGGTTGTGTACTAGAACTAAAATGATGAATTAGAGGCCCCTGAGCATATGGATCTTGCAGAAAAGCAATTACAGTGTATTAGGGGAAATGTAGGTTGGTATCTAATACAGTCTTAAAGAAGCAGAGGAGATTTCTGAGAGGTGGTGTCACCTCCTGTATGAGTTTAAAGATAACTAGGGAAAATGAAGAGGCAACATTTTTCAGATGGAGAATATACGGGGATCAGGAAGAGAGAGAGCATAGAATATTTGGGAAATAAAAATGAGTTCAATTTGGTTGGAATATTAAATTTGTAGAATTGGGCTAGAGAATAGCAAGATATGGAGTGGGTAAGGTAAATGGAGGTTGATGGTTTAAAGCACATTTAAGCATTTAGGGTTTTAACATGAGAGAAGTGAAGAGTAAAAGTAAAATTTATTTTAAAAGTTTAATTAGGGAATATCCAATTCATTTTAGGAATATTGATTATTTTTGGATTTTTATTACTTATTTTAGCAATGATATTGAGATAGCCACTCCAACTTAACCTGCAAATGTTTTAGAGAATGTTTTGAGGCAGTGTCTTGAGAACACTGCTGAATAACCCACACAGCATCTTCTCCTTTAATAATGTCTGTTCTTTCTTATTTTGTGTTGACACACACACTTTTAATAGACTTAACCTGCCATTAAAGAAACTTGGAAAAGTAATGTCAAGCATAAAATAATTTGGAGATACAGAATAAGTGCAGACATACCTAGAATTTCAGTTGAACTACATTTGGCAATTTCTTTAACATTTTCCATCAAAGGTTCTGTTGCCATTAATAAGCTCATAAAGCTTCATAATTTAGTTTGGGTTGCAATCCAACCAGTGCTTTGTCAAAAAATAGATATTGTTTTCCAGGAAATGATGTGTCCAACTGATTGCTTTTAAAGTTCACAAGTTAATTGAGAGAGCCATGACTCAAAGAAAATGCTTTACCTGTATGTATGTATGTATGTATGTATGTATGTATGTATGTATGTATGTATTTTTGTGTGCATGCCCTTAGCCTGCATGAACTTTCAGCATTATCTTGAGGAACTTGTTTGCCTTGCTGCTGGAATCCTCATCATTTCTTGATGATGTCTTTTAGATTAAAGGAGCTGTCCCTATTAACTTGGGGAAAAGGCTGTCCCTATTAACATTGCTCCTCAAACACATCTGGAAACACTTCTCCAGCAGATTGCCCAATCTCTCCTTCTGCTTGCTTTTGCAGTAGTCAGCTATTTAAGTTGCATTACATTCATGATGGAGTGATATAAAGGTAGGGCCAGGACATAATTTTATCAAGTATACCTCCTCATTAAGATCTCCTTTTGAGATAGAGATCCTCATTTATTACTAACTCATGCTCCCTATTAGCTTTAAACAATTCATTTAAAGCTGCACAAATGTAAAATGGAGGCACTTTATTCTAAAAGATGAGATTATATATATATATATATATATATATATATATATATATATATATATATGATTGTGGGGAAAAGTTGCTAATGAGATTTATGAGCAAAGCACCTTATCAAAATGGAAAGGATGAAGAAAATCAGAAAATGTTGCATGTTAGTAAAATTATCCAGGGGGGGTAGAGAAGAGTGAGATGGGGATTGATGATGCAGGAGAGAGGGGGGCTGCAGGGATGTCTCCAGGAAAGGAGATAGGTCTAGCACATGAGTGGAAGAATGGGCTTTAGATGAGTTTGGGTTTGTGGGTATAGCAGAAGTACAGTCAATTTGCATATTACTCTTTTATTAGCTAGGATAGCCAAGACATGGGAACAAGCTAAGCATTAATCAACAAATAAAGTAAATGTTAGCTATATATATTCTAGAGGTCTCATGCATGGTATTTGTGCACTGGGGGGTTCCCTCAGCCTGGCCTGAGCTCTCTCACAGTCCAGGACCCCTTGGGGGATGTCTGCCTGCTGGCTTGTGGCTGGATGGCCTGCTGCTGCACAACCTGCTGCTTGAGCTTCAGCAGCTGCTGCATGTATACAGGCTGGGCCACCAGGGTCTGTCCTGCAAACACCATTGAGTGGGTGAGTCAAGCATGGTGGCAGGCTCACCCTGAGTTCCCTGTGCTTCCCTGAGTCACTGAGTTGTTCAGACTGACTGTCTTCTACAGAGAATGGCGCTGGGATTGGGCCTAAGCCAGCAATCGGACATCCCTCTCGCAGTCTGGGACCCCTCAGGGGATGTAGCAGACAGCCAGGGAGGAGCCTGAATCAGGGCTGGGCACCATGCTGCTCACACTCGTCCTGGCCCGCTGTGCCTGCTGCCGCTGCTTGGTAGTGCTTCCGCAGTCAGGAGAGGTTTCTGCCTTGGCAGCCGGGCTCACCAGCCATGAGCCCGGCTTCTGGCTGAGCAGCACTCCCCCTGGGGGAGTGCACTGACCACCAGGGACACCTCTCGCATTGAGCGTCTTCCCCCTGTTGGTCAGTGTGCATCATAGCAACCAATCAGTCCACTGTCCAGTTGATTTCCATATTAGCCTTTTATTAGCCTACCTAATAAAAGGAATATGCAAATTGACCATACCTCCACCACACACACAAGCCATACCTACCAGCCATGCCCACCAGCCAATCAGAGCGAGTATGCAAATTAACCCAACCATGATGGCTATGGCCACAGAGAGCACAGGAGAGAGGCCTGGGTTGCCTCTTGTGATGGAAGAAGCCAAGCTTTCTGCAAAGCCTGGCCAGCAGAGGTTAAGGCAACAAAGTTTCAATGGCTGTGTGAGCAGAAGACTTGACTCCACTCCAAGCTACAAAGTTTCAATTGTCGAAGATAAATAAATCCCAGATACCAGGCCTCCACTTGGGTTGCTGTGGGGCGTGGCTGGTCTGCAAACCACCAGGACACGCCCCAAGGGAACACCCACCCTGATCCAGGACACCCTTCAGGGCAAACCAGCTGGCCCCACCCATGCAGCAAGCCTCTATCCTATCTAATAAAAGGATAATATGCAGATTGACCATCACTCCAACCCACAAGATGACTGCCCCCATATGGACACAAGGTGGCCATCACAAGATGGCCAGCATGGGAGACAGTTGACAGGGACCAGGCCTGCAAGGAAGGTCAGTTGGGGGTGATCAAGCCTGCAGGGGAGAGCAGTTAAGGGTGACCAGGCTAGCAGAGAAGGGGAGTTGGGGGTTCCAGGGCCTTCAAGGAAGGGCATTTGGGGGTGAGCAGGCCCACAGGATAGGGCAGTTAGGGGCAAATAGGCTGGCAGGGGAGCAGTTAGGCATCAATCAGGCTGTCAGGGAACTGGTTAGGGGTTGATCAAGATGGCAGGCAGAAGCGGTTAGGGGCAATCAGGAAGGCAGGCAGGTGAGCAGTTGGGAGCCAGCAGTCCTGGATCCCTCAAGGGACCCACATTAGAGAGCGAGCAGACTGGGCTGAAGGACACTCCTACACCCCCATGCACGAATTTCGTGCACTGGACCTCTAGTATTATTACATAGGGTGGTGCAGTATTTGTGTATAAGCTACACACATCCTCCCATAAAATTTAAATAATCTTTATATTACTTACAATATCTAATATGATGTAAATGCTATGTAAATACTTGTTATACTTTATTGTTTAGAGAATAATCACAGGAATGAAAGCCTGTATATGTTCAGTACAGATGTAACCATTGTAAGCCTAACTACAGAGTACACAATCAGTGACATTAAAAAAAAAAAATGTTTTTGATGCTGCTAGTTGCATCTGAGGATGTAGAATACATGGATGTTAAAGGGCTATTGTTCATTTAATCCTAAGACTCTTTTACAAAATATTTTTATTGATTTCAGAGAGGAAGGGAGAGGGAGAGAGAGATAGAAACATCAATGATGAGAATCATTCATCGGCTGTCTCCTGCATAACCCCCACTAGGGACTGAGCCTGCAACTCGGGCATGTGACCATAATCAAACCTGGGACCTTTCAGTCCACAAGCCAACCACACTCTATCCACTGAGCCAAACCAGGTAAGGCCTAAGACATTTTTTTAAAAAGGTAAATTATAAGATAACTAGGTCTTTGCAGTGGAAAGAATCTTTTCCAAATTTATATATTAAGCCCTAATCCCCAATGTGATGGTATTTGGAGGTGGGGCCTCTGGGAGGTAATTAGGTTGAAGTGATGTCATGAGGGTGGAGTTCCCACGATAGGATTAGTGTCCTTACAAAAAGAGGAGACTACATCTCTCTTCCCCACCCCCTTTTATCTGCATGCACACACCAAGGAAGAGCCATAAAAGGACTTAAGAAGGAAGGGCACTCTCACCAAGAACCCAGCCATGCTGGCACCCTGACCTCCGATTTCCAGGCTTCAGAGAGATAAATTTTGTTTATGCCACTGTAAAATACTCAGTGGTATTTTATGCAGTGATTTTGTTGGTAGTACAGTATTTTAATGGCATAGCAATGCTAGAAAATGACTGGATTCTAGGTCCCCTTAGTTAAAGATGTTTGAGTTCCTAGACCCATAAGAATAAGGCTATGTGTGCTTCAAATTTGATTGCCAGGGTGTTTACATTGAAGAATTATTATGAATTTGACATTAAAGTAGTGGACAATATAATTGTGATCATCAAAAAACAGTGGTATATGAAATTTCAGTAACAAACATTAACCTAGGACTGTGTAACCAATGAAAGCTGCCTTTTGTTAGAACCTATAATAATAAAAGTATAATATGCTAATTAGACTGGGCATCCTTCCAAATCACCTTCCAGATGAAGCTGGGGCTGCAAGGGAAGCCCAGGTCCTGGGTGCCAGAGGGAAGCTGGTGCCAGCAGCCAGGGGAACGAAGGCCTACTCTTGCACAAATTACATGCATCAGACCTCTGGTAGTATTTTAATATTTAAGTTCTTAGGAAAACGGAGTTATTGATATTATTGTCAAACTTGACTAGTTAATAATTATTTAATGACAGATGTTGGCATTTAACAACACCTATATTTAGTATGAAGCAGGGTGGTTGGTAGAAAGAATAGTGACCCATGACTGAGATGCCTACTTTACTCAGCACTGACGTGCAGTGGGCCATAGACTTGCACTTCCACCTGCCACGGAAGAGATTTGGAGCCTCAGATTCCTTCATGTCCCAGTGTTTGTGAATCTCTTTTGTTATTTGTACCCTTTGAAGCTTCTCTACCCCTTTATTTTTCTCTTACTGCCTGTTCTTGAGCTGGCTGAGGTCTAAGAATATTTCATTTGTTTTGTTGACTGAATTGTTTAACCATGTGTAGCCTTTGGGTATCTGGATCAAATTTGCAGTCAAATAATGTTAGGTTTCTCCCTCCCTCATCCCTCTTTATTTCCCACCTCTTTCCATGATTTTTCAGTCTGCCCTATTTTTATGAGGTTGTTTAAAAAAAATGCAGTGTGGAAAATTTGGAGAAAATGACTAGGTCGTTCGTTGCTGGGTAACTGTCCTTTAACAGTGATTCAGTGCTTAATAAGATTATTTTATCTGGTTCCAGGGTCTTCCCAGAATTTCACTGTTGCTGATTTTGTGTCCTTTTTAGGGAGAAAAACATACACACATCACAAAGAAACAGTAAACGTAGAAACTTTTATTTTTTTCTGTGATGTTCCCCAAATTTATACTTTTTATTTCAGATTGGTGCTCTTTATTAAATAACTAGAGGCCTGGTGCATAAAATTCATGCACAGAGGGATGTCCAACTGCCTGTTTAGGCCCGATCCCACCACTCACTTGCCTGCCTGCCTGATTGCCCCTTACCACTTCTGCTTGCTAGCCTGATTACCCACTAACCACTCCCCTGCCAGCCTGATTACTCCATAACCAGTCCCCTGCCAGGCTGATTGATGTCTAACTGTTCCCCTGCTGGCCTTCTCACCCCTAACTGCCCTCCACTGCTGGCCTGGTCCCCTCCATCTGCCCTACCCTGCAGGCCTGGTCTCCCCTAAAGGTCCTCCCCTGAAGGCCTGGTCCCCCACAACTACCCTTCCCTGAAGGCCTGGTTTCCCCCAACTGCCTTCCCCTACTGGCCTGGTCACCCCTTAATGACCTCCCCTGCAGGCCCGATCCTTCCCAACTGCCCTTCTCTGCAGGCCTGGTCACCCCCAACTGCCCTCCTCTGCCAGTCCAGTCATCCTAAATGCCCTCCCTGCTGGCCTAATCACCCCCAACTGCACTCTGTTGCAGGACTGGTCTCTTCCAACTGCCTTCCCCTGCTGGCCTGATCACCCACAACTGCCTTCTCATGATGGCCACCTTGTGGTGACCATATTGTGTCCACATGGGGGTGGCCATCTTGTGTTTTGGAGTGATGGTCAATTTGCATATTACTCTTTTATTAGATAAGACTAAAGGCCTGTTGCATGAAATTCATGCAGGGGGAGGCGAGGTGTGTGTCCCTCAGCCCAGCCTGCATCCTCTCCAATCTGGGAACCCTTAAGGGATGTCCAACTGCCTGTTTAGACTTGATCCCATTGCTCACTTGCCTGCCTGCCTGATTGCTACTAACCTCTTCTGCCTGCCAGCCTTTTCACCCCCTAACCACTCCCCTGCCAGCCTAATTGATGCCTAATTATTCCCCTGCTAGCCTGATTGCCCCTAATTGTCCTCCCCTGCCAGCCTAGTAACCCCTAAATGCCCTCTTTTGTCAGCCTGGTCACCCCTAACTGCCCTCCTGTGCCAGTCTGGTTCCCCCCTCAACTTCTCTCCTCTGCAGGCCTGGTTGGCCCCAACTGCTCTCCTCTGCCGGCCCAGTCACCCCTAAATGCCCTCCCTGCTGGCTTTATCACCCCCAACTGCTCTCCCTTACAGGTATGGTCCCTCACAACTGTACTCCCCTGCTGGCCTGATTACCCACAACTGCCCTTCCATGCCAGCCATCTTGTGGTAACTATCTTGTGTCCACATGGGGGCAGCCATCTTTGACTACATGGGGGTGGCCATCTTGTGTGTTGGAGTGATAGTCAGTTTGCACATTACTCTTTTATTATATAGGATATTTCACCTAATCAGGCATTGTCCTTTGTCCACTTGATACAAAGGGACTTTCCTAAGAAATATCTTGAATAATATGTCCACCATATTATCAGTTCTAAAGACCAAATGTAAAAAACAATCTACTTTAAATAGTTTATTTAAATAATTTTCACAGCTCAGAAGCAAATCTTTTAACATAGCTTCCTCAGTTCCCAAATTATTTACTTATGGATTATTTTTAAGTGGATAAATTTATTAATAAATGGTATTTATTGATAAGTTGTATTTTCAAAAGGGTTCATTAGTACCATATTTTCTCAGTTCTTTGAGGTTTAAGACTACCTGCCTGTTGTCTTTATATAAATGACACTTTAGTTGGCTGTAATTCTTAGATCACAAGTTCTTTACCTTGGAGATTCTGTAACAATTGCTCAATATTCTTCTCTTTTTAAATTTGCTTTGAACAAGGTTGAAGCCAGACTGAATTTTTCCCTCTTGTAGGAAATATATTTTTTGCTATTTAAATGGATGCCTGAAAAATGTCTAAGGCCTTAAATCAAATAACGAGGAAATGTTGTATTGTGACTGATTTGTATAAAATATTCTGATATATGGCAGTATATCACGATGAAAAGACTCAGAATTTACCTATTTTATATATATATTTTGAATTTACCTATTTTATTTATATATATATATATATATATATATATATATATATATATATACTGAAGGCTTGTACATGAAATTCATGCAGGGTGGGGGAGGGGTTTCCTCAGCCATGCTGTGCCCTCTCACAATCTGGGACCCCTCGGGGGATGTCAGCCCTAAATTGACAGTCAGACATCCCTCTTGCAATCTGGAATGCTGCATGTATCAATGACCATACTTTTCATACAGGTAAAAGCCATCTTTTTTTCCCTGATTATAAAAAGTAGTACATAAAATAATCCTTTTGAGGTAATCATACTATTTTCCCCATTTTATGGGTGGGAAAAATTGAAGCAGAGAGACGTTAAGTAATTGGCTTTGTGACACAGTTATAAGTTTCAGAGTCAGGGCTGACCACAAAATGTGCAAGCCAGAGTCCATGCATGTCATGGCTGCATCATCCTGTTTTTTTCAGTGTTAGAGTAGCCTTGCCAGGTTTTAATTTTTAAATCTAAGAGACTGTTCCCAATATATAGGGTAGGGTCCTGAGGCCTGGCCAGTGATCAGGGCCATCTGTGAGGTGATCAGCCGGGAGGGCAATTGGGGGGGCTCCGCTTGCAGCCACCTTGGCTGGTGGCAGCCACCTTGGCCCAATCGCCTCTACCGATGGCCTCCTGCTTGGGGAGGCAGTGCGTGTCTAAGAGACTGGTCATTCCGTTGGTCATTCTGCCATTCAGTCGATTTGCATATTAGGGTTTTATTATATAGGATATATATATTCTTTCCTTTTTTTTAAATCCTCACTCCAGAATATTTTTCCTATTTATTTTCTGGGAGAGTGGACTATAAGGAGGAAGGGGGAGAGAGAGAAACATGGATTTGAGAGAGACACATTGATTAGTTTCCTCCTGAATGCACCCCAAATGGGGCTAGGGATCAAACCAGCAACCCAGGTATGTGTCCTTGACCAGGAATTGAACTCAGAATCCTTTGGTGTCTGGGACAACATTCTTACCACTGAGAAACACCATCCAAGTCTCCTGAATTATATTATTGAATAATTTTTTGTTCTCCCTGTTGAGTTTTTTATAATTCTAGTTGTTCTATTGATCTCTGCCTTCTTGCTCACACAAAATATTAGTTAGACTGCCTTTCTTCTTAACTATGCTCCCTAGTCTTTTTCTCCTCTGATGGGATCTCATTCAGAGGAACAATTTGTTCCCCAGATATTCTCAACTCAGTTGTAAGGATCAGATTACCTTACTCTCCTATCAATCACCCTTAGCTTCTAACAATCATAACTTTAAATCCACCAGGATAAATCACTAAGCATTTTATATATGTCTATGATGCCACAAAGGTTCATAGACTCCTGTATTTTTCCCATCTTGATTTGTACATGAACCCATTTCTGCTCCATGTTTCACCTGTTCCCATTTCCTGAGATACTTCCATTTTGATTCTCTCAATTTCATAGTCCATCATCACAGAATCTCTTCAGTCCTCAAATTCTTCTCTGAACATTTGTTTCACATTAATGCTGTCACATAAATCTGACTTTCACTGGATTATTCTTCTTCCCCTTCAGTTGCTCATAACTCTTGAACCACAAAGTTGCTTAAATCATTCTTTAGAGACATGTGTTACGAGTGGTTCCAACGCAATTCCTAACTTATTGTGGGTGGAACTCTCTCATCCACTGGTGCTAACAGACACCTTTAAACATTTATGTTTTTGTTATTCCTTGGCTTGGCCCATGTTTCCTGTTAATGGGTTTGTGTGTTTGATTCCCTCTAGGCCAATACCAGGCCTTGCAAACACACTGCAGTCATACCCTAATGTGGGGCCTTGTATGTAAATGGGCAGGGACCCTACTATTTAAGCCAGGGTTCCCATAAAATATAGAACCCTTTTATTTTTCCAGTTTGGAGAAAGCCAATTCTAGGAGTAAGTTTGTTGGCTTTCTATTCCATAGTCATCTAAGTCCGTATCCTCTTTAACAATAGCATGATAGAGCCATTATTAGCTTAGGTCAGGATACAAGCATGAAGAGGCTAGCAGGTACTGTAGATAATGGCTGCCCTCTAGGTGAGAAACTATATGGCTTGTTCAAAGCAGATAGGCTCACTTAACTCTAGCTGATGCTCTCTGCATATGAATCCTTTGATGACAGAACTCTGATTTTTCAGCAGAAGTAGAAATTCCATATTTTTATATGAATTCCCCTGACTTTTAAGTATGCACTCAAAGTGTTTAAAACATGCATGGAATATACACACTATGTTTGGTCAATGCTTTCTCACTTGGCTTTCATGGTAGGAGTACCTTGGTCTCTCTTCCTAAATCTCTTCTTATCCCACACACTTGTAACCAGTGTCATGAAGAGCCAACGCTTCCAATCCTGTTCTGATGTTCACCCCTTTGCTCACACTGTATCCCGAAGCACCTAACTTGTCATGTCTCTTTGGTTGTTTTACACATACGTACTATGTCTAAGCTTGAACTCAAGATCTTTCTCCCAAGACTGTTCTTATTCCATCATGTGGAACCTTCCTGTACTCCCTAAGGAAAGGAAACAAAAGCTAAGACCCAGTCAAGATGGGAGGAAAGGCCAAAGATATATGCATGAAGCAACCTAAAAATCAAACAAATAAACATGTTAACAAGTTAAAAAATCCCAAATCAAAACCTGTCCTCAAAGAAAGAATGTAAGGAGACTTACCTGTCTTAACCCTAGCTCTGAGAGAAGCATTGATTTTTTTTTAAAGTCTTTTCTGAAAATTACAACTTGAAGTTGTCCCTTATGTAAATTTGAGGCCAGAATGTAACATCTATGTGGTCCCTCAAACATTTAACATTCCACTTGATTTCAGGCAACTTGAGTTTGTTGTTTTCTCCAGAAGCAGATCCAAATCTCTAAAGGAACACACCTTCTTTTCAACCATTAAAGGATTCATGGTGATAAAGTTAGAAGAAATATGAGCTCAAATTTTTAAATCATCGAATTCCTAAAGAAGCAAGCTAATATGAGTGAGGAACATAAAGTAGGACAAAACAGAAAAGACTGAAGATATTAGATATAAATGTTAAAATAAATATATGTAATGAGTAACAAGAAATAAAGTGGGAATAAAAATTATGACTATATAATAAGATATAACACAATGTAACAAAGATTTATTTAAAATCTCAATATAATTTCAAGAAATAAAATATTGAGATTATAATTTAATACAAGAGAAAATTATAAACTTAAAGATTCATATGAAAAAACAATGCCCTTATGAAACAAAATGAAGAAAGTCATAGGAAATATGAAAGAACTCTTAAAATATATGAAGGATACAGTGAGAAAATCTAATTCCAGTTTAACAGGATTTCAGAAGGAGATTGCAGAGACAATGGAGATAGAAAAATGTTGAAGAGATATTCAAACAAAGCTGGAGTTAATATTATATACCAGCGGAGGGAATATAAATTGGTACATCTATTTTGGGGAACAATTTGACAATAACAAATAGAATTTAAAATATGTATATTCTCTGAGTCAGAAATGCTACTTCTAAGGATCCATCCTAGAAAAATTCTTATACATGGAGACATGTACGAAGATAATAATTGCAAGATTGTTTATTATTGCAAAAAAGAATGAAAGAAAATTCTAATTCTCACTCATTAGGGAAATGGATAAATCATGGTTTATTTATAGAATGAAGCAGCATTCATTTAAAATGAATAAGTTTGATTTACATGCTTAAACATAGATAATATTAAAAAATATTGGTAAACAAATTGAAGAAGTCATGCAGAATGTAAGATTTGTGTAAATATTAAGATATAATAATGGCATATGTTGTTTATGAATATACATATGTAGTCAATGTATAGAAACACATGGAAATGATACACACCTTACTCTGAGGAGAAAGAGAGGAGAAAGATTCCAGTTAGGGCTTTAGCACTTCATGTAGTTTCCTTCTTTCCTTATTCTTTTAGAAAGGTAAGGTCTGAAGTAAATATGATGAAATGTTAACATCTGTTTTAGTGCTGAGTTCATATGATATCTGTCATATTATTTTGTATCTTTTTTAGTATGTTACATAATGTAAAACTTTAAAGATGAAAGGAGACTAAGAAAACATTTTTATAACTTGGAGTGTTGCAGTTTTTTGAAAATAAAATAAGGACAAAGTTGTTAGAAGAGGCAATCATTTTAAAAATGAAGACTAGGAAAAATATTAGATTTAGCAATAACTTTAAAAAAAAAAGCACTTTTGGTAAGTGAGAAGTAAAGGAGCCAGAGGCTCTCTGAAAAGTTGGAAGAAGGCAAAAAGTAGATGGCATAGCATAAAATATGAGATAGCCAAGAAAAGAAGTGTTAGAAGAAAAGGTCATTTAATATTTATCATAAGTATGATATTAAAATGAGACAAGGTAAACAAAAATATCTAGATTACATAAAATAGGTTGACTAAGAATTTTCTTAAAATTTGTATTGATTTTTTTTAAAGACAGGAAGGGGTGGAGAGAGGAAGAGAGAGAGAGATCAATGAGAGAAAAACATTGATCTGCTATCTCCTATATGCCCCCTACTGGGGATTGGGGTCACAACCCCAAGCATGTGCCCTGACCAGGGATCAATCTAGTCATCTTTTGGTGCATAGGATGATGCTCAATCCACTGAGCCACACCAGTCAGGCTAAACATTTTAAAAATTAATTTTGGAAGCATTCCATTTATAATAAAGTGATATTTATCTGTGAGAAGTCTGTAACACCACTGATACATAGATGAATATGCAAACAGGTTTAAGTAACAGATAGCCATATTGAGTATTCATGAAGCAGTTTTAAAAGACATTTAGTTTATATTTCTCATGTTAAGGATGACATCTAAAATATTCATCTAATCATACACAAAGGCATTGAATTATTAATTGAAATGTACTTCCTCTTTAACCTGAAGAAAAGGGCTAAATTAGGCTCATATGTGAAAAATTTACTATTGCTAAATTCAATGTTCATTTCTTGGGAACTTAAAACTTTTTCTGACCATTTAAAAATTATATAAATCTAAAATAGATTTGTTTACCTACCAATAACTACATAGTATTTAAACCTATGCATGTGACTTTTAAAATTATAATAAAGGGTGACTTTAGAGGCAGACTTACCTGTATATATAAAACCCTAATATGCAAATAGACCGAATGTTTGAACAACTGAACGACTGGTTGCTAGGAAGAGTGCTGACCAACAGAGGTCATATACAGACTGTGGCGAGTGTTGGCTATGGTGGGATGGTGGTGCAGTGAGTGGGGAGACCAGACCATGGCAGGATGCCAGTCGCTGTCTTAGGGGCAAGGCTCTGGTGGTTTCTGAAAATTCTTTCTCCCATGTGCTGTGGTTCCACCTGGCACTCACACCTGCTGCCCACTTCAGTGCTGACCCCACTTGCACCTGCTGTTGGTGCCTGGCACCAGTTCCAATTGCTGGGTGCCATCAGTAGGTGCAGGTGGTATCAGCCCTCCCCAATCACCCCTGAGGGTTTCTCCACCTCCCCTTGCTCCTGAGGGGTGATTAGGGCAGCAGCCACTGCTCAAACCCACTGGATGTCACTGGCCCCACTTGTACCTGCTATTGGCATGAGAGGGAGCAGTGGCTGCGAGAGTAGGGCTATTAGCAGACAGGGGACCGAGGGCCATGGCAGGAATGGCTGGGTGGGAACACAGAGTATGGGCTGAGACCCATCCATGTGCCCACTGCAGCATCGCAGCCCACAGGTCCTTTCAAGGTGCATGAATTCATGCACTGAGCCCTTAGTTATTTAATAATCAAGAATAACTGAGCCATAGTCAGTTTGGCTCAGTGGATAGGGTGCTGGACCTCAGACTGAAGGGTCCCAGGTTCAATTCTAGTCAAGGGAAGGTACCTCAGTTGTGGAAGAGGATTAACAAAAAAACAATAATAAATAAGTAAATCAAAAGGAAAAATAATTGAGAAATAATAATTAATACTATTTACTTGCTAATTACTTACCTGTGACCTATATTTATGACCTTTTGAGGTATAGACTAGAGTTTTGACACAGCTATTTTTGTCTATGTAGGACATGAGGATGTTGGAGCCACTTAGTGGCAGTTATGGTACCTGTAATTGCCATCACAACCATAGAATTAGGCACTGCACTGTAATCATTATTTCCCAGGAAGCAGACACTCTGAGGGAAAGTTAAACTTTGCATTTCACAAATTCTTAAATGCTTGCCATGACAACTTCTCTTTCAAATCTCAGGATCCTATTTCTTCAAATTAATCCCAATTAAATCAAATAAAAATGCACTCAACAGATAGTTTAAGTAACAAAAGTATACTTTTGAATGATTATAAAATACAAGTTTACTTGTTAATTATGATAATACCAGTCCCCTTGTTGGAGAGATTTTTATTTTATGATTTCCTTTGAAACCAGTATTTACTTACCAATTGTAACCCCTCTTAATTTTCCATTCTCAGTTTCATTCTGACTTCTCTTGCTTTGTACTCCCTAACCTCTACCATTTCAATACAACAGGAATATTTTATACATACTTAGAACTCCTCAAGCTTTGAGGAGCAACAGATTACCAGGATATTCATTAGGAATGCAGAGTCCAGAGCCCCATCCTAAAATATTCCAATTTAGAATATACCTTAGTATAAGATGTGGGTGCCCATCACCATATTTGGACCTCCTTTCTATCACATCAGTTCCTAGCACTGGTAATTTCCATTATTTGCTGTCTCTTCTCCCCAACCCCTACTCCCAAAGAGCAAGACTTTTCAACGTTTTCACCACAAATTTGCGTGGTGAAGCCTATATGTTTTATAGTCAGACAGCCATGGGTTGACCCCGTTACATGCTAACTATGTAATGGATAAATTATCAAAACACTCTTACTTGTAATTTCCTTACTGGGAAAGTGGATATTCATCACTTACGTATTCACCCATTAAATTAATGTATTTATTTATATTTATAATATTTATTGAGTACAGATACTCCTACAAGTACCAGAAAGAGAATAATAACATCTAAAGATGCCTGCCTTCGTGGACCTTATAGTTTCATTAAACATTAGTATTTAAAGCATGGCTGTTGACTGGATTAAATGAAAGAATATTAATAGTGTATGTATCTACCAGTATGTAAGTGCCAGGTAGGTTTAAGCACTTTACATAATTAACTCACTTATTCCTTATAACAATAATATGAGGTAGGTACTATTATTATTTTCATTTTACATATGATGTCATGGAGCCACAGGAAGTTTAAGTTTTCTTTGTTTGTGTGTGTGTGTGTGGTTTTTTTTTTAAGTTCACTTATCCAGTAAGTGGGAATGCTGAGATTTTTCACTCAGGTGGCTTGGTCTGGAATACATGCTCTATGACCTTAGTATAATACTTCTTACTCCACCAGGCAATTAAAGTAACAAAATCATAATGTACTTACCAAATTTCTGCAGAAGCCAACATAAAATACAGAATGTCTCCAAGCTGAAGTCTATAACTTGATGAGATATTAACATATTTTTAAAAAGAATGTATCAACAAACAGGACTAGGCTCAATTAATATTACAAAAACTAGAACCCTCTTGAGAGCAAACATTGACAGGGTATATTCAGCATTCCAGAGGAGAAACTTAATGTTAATAATAAAAACAACAACAACAATGATAAGTATTGAATATTTGTCACTTAGCCAGGCATTGTGCTAATTACTTTCCACAGATTAACCTAATTCATTTAGACAATGACTTGCAAGGCATATAATACATCCATCCTACAAGAAGAACAAACTGAGGTTAGTAAAAGTTGAATCATGTGTCTGAGTTCTTGCAGCCAGCACGCATCCCTAACCAGATGGTTGACCCAGCACACACCCTGTTTATGACTACTAGCATCCATTTTTATATCAGCTGTCACATTCAATCTGTACGATATAAAGCTGCTGGTCATTAAACACATGTTTTTCACTTACATAGCCTAAGAGCTGGGTAGAGGGTACATCAAAACTGTATAGCAAAATATTAGAAGGGTGCGTTTCTCAAAGAGGCCTCCACTGGCCACACCAACTAAATAAATGCCTCTATAAATATTCTTTCATCGAACTCTATTTTTATAATTCTTATTTTAATGTTTGTTCTCTATTCCAGAATGGCTCCTCTTTCATTTTCCAGTACATTCCCAGTAGTTGGGTTAGCTCCTGTTATGTGAATGTTTAGTAAAAAAATAAAGACTCTGCTTCTGTGTTCACTGTGTACGTTTTTAACCATATGCCTACTTTATTAGGATCTCTGATGAAGACAACTGCCAACACAAGTATGTTAAGGACTAGAAAAGGATATTCCTAATGTAAATTCAATAGCATAAGAATAAAATGTGCTAAGAATTAGACTACCTGGGTTGCTTGTAACGTTTCTCACTTTTTTTAAATTAAATCTTTATTATTCAGATTATTACATTTGTTTCTCTTTTTTCCCCTCCAAAGTTCCCCTCCACCCAGCTGCTACCCTTCCCTCTGCCCTTACCTCCCTCCCATTGACTTCATCCATAGGTGTATGATTTTTGTCCAGTCTGTCCCTATACACCCCTCACCACTTTCCCCCTGAGAATTATTAGTCCACTCCCTTTCTGTGCTCCTGATTCTATTATATTCACCAGTTTATTCTGTTGATCAAATTTTTAATTCACTTAATTTTTAGATTCACTTGTTGATATATATGTATTTGTTGTTCATAATTTTTTGTCTTTTACCTTTTTCTTCTTCCTCTTCTAAAAGAGTACCTTTCAGCATTTCATATAATACTGCTTTGGAGTTGATGAACTCCTTTAGCTTTTTCTTCTCTGTGAAGCTCTTTATCTGCCTTTCAATTCTGAATGATAGCTTTGCTGGATAGATTATTCTTGGTTGTAGGTTCCTGCTATTCATCACGTTGAATATTTCTTGCCACTCCCGTCTGGCCTGCATCGTTTCTGTTGAGAAATCAGCTGACAGTCGTATGGGTGCTCCCTTGTAGGTAATGAACTGTTTTTCTCTTGTTGGTAAGCTTGAAGCTGTCCCAGAGGCTCCTTACATTTTCTTCACATTTTTGGATTCTTTTCTCTTCTTCCTTTTCCAGTTGAATGTTTTCTGCTTCTTTATATTTCAAATTTTTGACTTGATTCTTGTCTTTCTCTAGTCTGCTGTTAGGACTCTGTATAATAGTTTTTATTTTAGTCAGTGTATGTTTAATTTCTAGTTGGTCCTTTTTCATCTCTAGTTGGACCTTTTCCATCTCTAGTTGGATCTTTTGCATCTCTAGTTGGTCCTTTTTCATCTCCTCTTGGCTCTTGCTAACTTTATCCAACTTTTCTAGCATATTCTTGAAAAACCTTATAAGTGTGGTTTTGAACTCTATATCCAGTCGTTTTTTTCCCCTCCATTTCTTTTGTTTGTGATCCCTTCCCTTGTCTCAGCATTTTCACTATGCCAGGAGAACTTCTGTGTTGGATTCAGTCTTATGATACCAGACTTGCAAAACCGAAGAAGCCTCTGTTGAGCTTGGGATGGGTGGAGTCTCAGGGCTTAAGGGACCTCCTTGCCTTCCAGTCGGCCCCGACCTCCACGGCCCCTGAGTCTCCAGGACCACACGAGTCTAGGTCCCCAGGGTTTTACCTGAAACAGGGGCTTAGTGGAGTCAGAAGTGGCACAGTTGGGAGGGTCTGTCTCCCGCCCACTCTCGAAAGCCAGCAGCACAATCAGCAATCTGTCCTCTGCACAGTGCCATGCGCGCTATCAGGCTTCTCATCTTTTGCTATTCATCACATTGAATATTTCTTGCCACTACCGTCTGGCCTGCATCGTTTCTGTTGAGAAATCAGCTGACAGTTGTATGGGTGCTCCCTTGTAGGTAATGAACTGTTTTTCTCTTGCTGCTTTTAATATTCTCTCTTTGTCTTTTGCTCTTGGTATTTTAATTATGATGTGACTTGGTGTGGTCCTCTTTGGATTCCTTTTATATGGGGTTCTGTGTGCTTCCTGGACTTGTAAGTCTATTTCTTTTACCAGATGTGGGAAGTTTTCAGTCATTATTTCTTGAAATAGGTTTTCAGTATCTTGCTCTCTCTCTTCTTCTGGCACCCCCACAATTCTGATGTTGGTACACTTGAAGCTGTCCCAGAGGCTCCTTACATTATCTTCACAGTTTTGGATTCTTTTCTCTTCTTGCTTTTCCAGTTGAATGTTGTCTGCTTCTTTATATTTCAGTTTATTGTTGTGATGAATTAGTTAATTTTTAAATATTGCACCAGGCTTACATACCTAGAATAAATACTATTTTGTCATGACGCATATTCTTTAATACTCTTTTAGATTCTACTTGCCAATATTTTGTTGAATATTTTTGCTTATAAGTACATGAGAAATAAGTATCTGTAGTCTTTTATTATCTTTTTAATTTCCATGAAATCTTTAGTGATGTCCCTTTCATATGTCCTTTTTATTTTTTACTTAGGTAGATTAGCTGAAGGCTTATAAGTTTTATTGATCTTTTTAAAGAGCCAGCTTTGGGTTTTATTGATTTTCTATATTAGTTTTCTGCTTCTAATTCATTGATTTCAGCTCCAATTATTATTTTTTTATTCTGCTTTCTTTTACTTTAATTTTTCTATTATTTTTCTAGTTTCCTAAGGTGCACCTGATATTATTGATCTGAGAATTTTTTCATTTCTATTATATGCATTCAAAGCTATAAATTTTCCTCTAAGCACTGTTTTTACTGCATCCCACAAGTTTTGGTAAATCATGCTTTAATTTTTATTTAGTTCAAAATATATTTTATTTATCTTTACTCCTGTGTTATTTAGATGTGTTGTTTAATTTCCATATATTTTGTGATTTTTTTTAGTGATTTTTCTGTTATTGATTTTTAGTTTCATTTTATTGTGGTCTTCTAGCATATATTGAATGATTTCTGTTCTTTTAAATTGGTTAAGATTTGTTTTATTGCCCATATGTGTTCTATTTTGATTAGTTTTGATTATATTTCCTTTTGTGTTAAACCTTTGTCCAAAGAGTTTCCAAAAGCTTGTGCTGCAATCAGTAGTGTGCTGTAGCTAATGCATATCAACTTGTAAATGTGGATGGTTGAATTTTTGATAAGTTTGCAAGCTGGTTGCTAAATTAGTCATTATTAAAAACAAAATTATATAAATTTACAATTAAGTAAATTTATTAATAAGTTAAGTTATATTAAACAAAGATAATGAATACTCATCACTTTCTAATTGTTCTATACATATTGTTATTATGTATGATCTTTAGGTTATTTACTTTGTTGTATATTGATGCAGTGGTGGCAGTACTATATAATCATAAGCTACTGAGCATCACTTTCTCTGTTCAATGACTTATATTAGTAGTTTGAAATGAGCTATGGTGACAATATCTCTACTACAGAAATAGGCAAAGCTTCAAATCAGAACTTGGTTTATTCTTTTATTTATAGTCTCTAACATTGATGCAAAAAATGTTGCAAAACAAATAATGCCAAATCCGCTTAAAAGTGTGATGTGCCTGTAGCTGTAATACACACACAAAATAGGAGAAAGAATCTTTTAGTATTTTAAAACTATTGTCTGAATTTGAAAAGATGTAGCTCACATTACTAATGAAGGATTGAAATTCTGACATTAGTCTTCATTGTTTTACTTTTATCTTAATGAGTAAAGAAAAGTAAACACAATATCAACCAACATTCACAATAGGGACACTCATATTTGTCAACTGCAACTATAGATAGAAAAGTTTGAAAAATCAATGAAAGTGTTCACATTTATCATATCAGTAAAATTTATAATAGCCTGATGTACATATATATGCCTACACATTTATTTTTGGTAGAGAACCAGTTGTTAAAGGATCATCATCACACCACTGGCTATAACTTTCTAGTGTACTTTTTATTCGATTCGATGAGGCTTAGTTAAAAAGATAAAAACTTTTCGACAATGTTTGAGATATCAAATTAGAATGAGAATGCAAACTATTTTGCTTCGGATATTCTCCTTGACCTATAAGAACAGCAAGGACTTGATATCCTAGAGCATTGCACAAAAATCAATTTTTCTATTGAATAGGTGAAAAAAATTGCCTTTGGTAGTAAATGCTAGGGAGTAATAGCTAAATATTTCATGAAGAACTTTTTGTTACCCTTAAAAATTGATAAGTATTTTTTCAGTTTGGAAAGTATCCAAAAAGAGAAAACTTCTTACTTTTCTGCTTTATTTTGATTTTTGTTTACTCATACTTTTGTACCTTCTATTTTCTCCAGGGTAATTCTGCCCCCTGCAGGAAATGCATCTATTTTCAGGATGAGGATAATTTTCCACTATGAATTCAAGTTATTAAAATATTCTCAAAAACACTTACAAAAAAACACACACAAACATGTTCTTATTAGTGACCTCAGATCAATGTGCTTCTCATAAAACAGTATTTTCTTTATTATATAAATTAACATGTATCTCATGATAAAAAATTTATGACATTCCTCCTATCAGATGTATGAAGCTTATACTTTGTCCCACCCCCAGCAAACTACTACAGTAGTCTGCACATTTGAGTTCCTAAAAAATGGTACAGAAGAATAAAATTTCTTAATTTTACTTCCTTTCCATTTCCAAATATTTCTATTTTGAAGAGAGGGTTTGTGTTTATTTATGAAATAAATGCCTTTCTATTCTTGTAGAAAAATAGCATGGATATTTACTCCTTTTAATCTCTATTTTTTTATTTTTATTTATTTATTTATTTTACTGTGTTTCAATTTGGACGAATAGATCCAGTCTATGTTTTTAATTTTGTTTCAAATCCATGAAAGTACTTAGAAAATGTGACAGAATCTGTTTCATTTTGGGACCTGCTCTGACAGCTCTAGGTCATTTAAAGAAGATTTCATAGAATCTATGTATGCAGCTCTTTCAGTTGGGCACTTTCTATTTGTCACAGAAATGAAAACAGCTGGTTGCCAGCTTCCATGCATTGCTTACTCGTTTGACTGAACAGAACCTCAGATATCATTTGTTGTTTTTCATGGTACAGGCAAGGTGATTAAAACAAGATAAACATACCAGAAGAAGAAAGAAGGAAAATACCTCAGAATAATTTGGGTGTGAAAAAATCTCTTTTGAGCTCTCTAAAGAAAGACTCAGGGGACTGTGTCATGGGGAGAGGTATATGTGGTTAATAGTAAAAATAAGTTCATGTTACAGGGGAGGACATATAAGGAGAATCCACATCTCTGAAGAGTTATAAAAGAATATGGAGAGTTTCATCTTTATGCATTACTTTAGCAAGTCATTTTACATTCGTTGTGTTCCAAATCATATTTTTTGTTTTATTTTGTTTTGACATGGTTTGTATGCCTTAAAATATTTTTTCTTAGCTAACTTATGTTTAATTGTAAAACTCCCTTCTTAATAGATATTTCAAGAATCTTTTAATTTTAGATTGAAAGAAATAATCAAAGTTAACACAGAGTTCCTATACCCCTCACTCAGATTTGCCCTTGTTAATATATTATACTACTGTGGTACATTTGTCAAACTAAGAAACTGAGATAGATATATTACTATTTATTAAACTCCAGACATTATTTGGATTTTGTCAGTTTTTCAACTACTATCCTCTCTCTGTTCCAGGATGTAAGACAGGCTACTATATTGCATTTAGTTATGATACCTCTTCACTCCTTTCTGATCTGTGGCAATTCCTCAGTCTTCCCTTGGTTTTCATGACCTTAACAATCTTGAGAATTGGCCAAGTGTCCTATAAAATGTCCCTTATTCTGGGTTTATCTGATGATTTGTCATGATTAGGCTAGGTTTATAGGTTTGTAAAAATATCACAGATGAAGTGCCTTTATCATCACATTATACGGAAAGTAGATGATATCTACGTGTCATTACTGAGTATGTTAACCTTCATTATTTATTTAAGCCAAAGTTTGGCAGATTTCCCTACCATGTTTTCCCTTTCCATGCTCTGTTTTTGGAAGCAAGTCACTAAGTGTAGTCCATCCTCAAGAGGGGTGGAAGAGGATTCAGTCCTACATCCTGAAATGGTCAAGAGTCTTTTGCTCATTGTTCTATGACTTTGCATTGGTCAAGAGTCAATAAAGTAGACAGGATTCAATGAAGCTTAACTGACAAATTGGACAGTTCTGTTAATTCTATTGATATTCACATATTTCAAAGATATATAGATTTGTATAAACTTTCCTAAAATGATCGAAATGCAAATGTCTTAACTCTGTTTAAAATCAGTTCCATGGTGGAAAGTGAAGTATTCCAGGACAGACTCACATAGTAAGCCCATGTCATTATCTAAATAAATGAGTCATGTACCAAATAGCGAAAGTTGGAAGATATATTCCCAACTATTCATGCTTTCCCACATTCTTCCATCGAGATTTTAAGTTTAGATATGACCCATGTCACCCTCCAGCAGTAAAGATCTATATAAAATTTCAGGTGAGCTAATTCCAGGGTGTAATAAACCTCCTCAGACAAGGAATTCACCTTCACGTTTTAGTGTCATCAAATATTTGTGGCCATAAATCTATCTCTGTCAAACTCACTAAATATAAATTTAAAAAATTAAGGCACTTTAATTTTGATTTTTCTTCAAAAGCATGGGCCACCCAAAAAATGATTTAAGATAATAGCCTTAGGTTCAGTTGTCCTGTTAACCAGTAAGCCCATGTCAAGTACCTGGTCTTTATCTAGCACTGTACAAGGGCTGAGGATATTTTTTCTACCCTGAGGATCCTTCAGATGATTTTCTTTTTGTTTCTTCTGAATAACTGTTCTGAGCTGATAAACACCTTGACAAATCAGATACTAGTAAACTACTCCATCAAATGTTTCTTCCTCCTTGCCTTGTCATAAAGTGAAAAAATTATATGTATCTTTATGAGATCAAATAATATACATTTTTAGTTTGCCATAGTCATACCTTCATTTACCTACCAACGCTTCTCTTTCTTCTTTTTACCCACTTCTAATTTATATAAATTTGAAGTATTTTATGTGTATTATACATTACTTTAAATCCTTTTGAAATCAAATTGAAGCAAAAATATAGAAATAAAATTAAAATGTTGGGAGATGCTCAGGAGGAGCCTGGGTATTCATATGTAGTTCGTACTGGACTTAAGTAACTGATATTTATAATCCAACATACTTAGGCACATGAGCTTATGGCCTATTGGTTGATCCCTTTTTTGTTGTTGCTGGCAGCCTCATAGTAGAAGAGATGAGGGGTCAACTGATACCTTGGACATCAGAAGGTTTTTCATGACTGTCTTCCATATGAGATGGCCTTTTTAATCCAATTAGAACTAGAGTACAAATCAGCAAAATGTAAATCTAAAATATTGTGTGGTAGAGTGGGACCCTTTGCATAATCATATTTATCACTTCATTCTCTCCCCACACTGGAATAATGACAGACTCTTACTATTGGGCCATGACAAGTTTCAGTCTCTTGAACGGTCTAGCTTTGTCACTTTCCCTTGCTATTAGTCACTTATGGAATCAGAAAAGCTGCAGACACTGCTAGTAGAATGACTCCTCATATGTCATTAGGGATACAATTTTCTGAGCTACAAATCTACCAAGGGCATGAGAAAGGGGAGAAACCAAAAAGAAATCAATGCTGCTAATTCAATTGTGGGTTTCCTTGGATCAAAGACTAACTGCTATAGCATACCAAGTTCAAGACTTTGCTCATAGGAAGCTGGAGGCCCTCTCCTCATGATTTATATTAAAACCTATATAAGGTACACATGTGGCCTCTATGGAGTTATATTGAAAAGATTCTTTTGTATCACTAGCAAACTGAGGAATAGCATGCAAGGAGGTCCGATACTGATGATGCTGTTTCAGTACCAGAAAGTTGGAGGAAGTGAAGGAAATGAATAAATGAAAGAAGAAAGATTCATACATTAAAACCAAGGAGGACTGAATCTCAAAGGAGATACTTCTGGCAAATGAAGTTCACCCCATTTAAACATAGCAAAATAATTAAAATATCAGAAAGCTTGGTTCCCAGGGCCAAAAGACAGAAGGAAAATAATAATTTTAAAAACACATTAGGCCTGGGGATCACTTTTTAAATAAGCATTTTCAACCTCTTCATTAGAGAATCCACTCCATTGGAGAAAAATAAGTGAAAAATAGTTAATGGACATCATTTTCTCAATTCTGCTAAATAAGAAATTACTATAAATTTTAGTATACAAACCCAGATGTCCAAGAAAAGGAATAATATATATTTATTATTTTATTTTCATTTCAAGCCAGTGTTCCATTAGTGGCAGATCCTTAGTTTCAACAGTTTAAAATAATCTTTTTACAATCAGTTTCTTCAGTCAACTGAAGGCATCTTCCTTATCCTCTATCTCCTTCTCTTTCTCTTTCCTCTAGGTATTTCTCTTATGGTTGGTTCAGAGTATCTCCCCCGACCCCCTTTTTTTTTCTTGTAGAAAAGAAAGGTGAAAATTGTGTCAGTTAAATTTTCTTCTTTTTAGTAACTTTGCTGTATATTGGATGAGAATAAATATAGATCAGGTGATTTTCTGGTGTTTTCCATTTAAATGATTTCCTTTGTATTCCTCTGTAGAGTTTGCAAAATAATTTATATGAGTTATCTTTAAAAACACTATTGGAAAATAATTGTCTTAAGTTCCCTTTCAGCCAAATAAATAGAAATCATAAAAATTACTTTAAATAGAAGGCTTATGGCAGTAGGTACATATTGTTTTTACTTCCTAGAATCTTCTTGTTCTGCAAACTGCCACTCCCCCTACCCACATGTGTTTCTTTGTTTCCAAAATTGGTAGCTAAGCGGAAATGAGCCAAGTCTAGTCCTCTCCCGAGGGAGAACTAATTGGACCTTGATCCAAGCTGAACTTGTTGGTCTCTCTGGGAATTTTAGAATCATGACCAAGATTATGGATATGTCAGAGAACAAGGTAATAGTGTTGGAGTTGGTAGTACTTTTGCTCTACTATGCAGACTGAGATAGCCAAAAAACATTGGTCAGCAATAAAACAAAAACAGCAGAAACACAGAACACATATTCTAATAGTAATTGAACCTTTGGCTTTAGTTGTTCATGAGGCTCATTTTAAGTCTGCATTTCATGTTCCTGAGAAACATTAGGATTCTTTCCTCTTTCGGCTTAAAGTTTAAATTTATGGTACTTGCAATGAAACAAGTTCTAACCAATACTCTCCAATGCCTTTTATGCCAGGCAGATTCAGATGGACTCTATTACCATACAGAAGAGAGCAAATGACTTGGTATTTCTCACTAGCCATGTGAAGTCATTTCTCTATCCATGTGGTTTCATTTAGAAATTGAGGCACAGGAAGAAAACCACGTGTTTACAACTTCAAAAAACCAAATAGAAAACTCATTCTCAGAGTCTTTCTAATAATTAGAGAGATATTAATGATGATACAAGCCTCTATTCACTGAATTTAATTTTAGAGTTTGACCAATGATTAGTTTAAAACATGACCATTTTTGTCAATTTAGCTATGAAAGAAAGTGCTGAAGGTTGAAGAAAGTTGTAAGTCTAGGCATTTTAAAATAGATTTTCTACTAGTTAAGGGCCTAATAAAAAAAGAAATCAGGTATTTGTCTACACACATAGCTTATTCTGTTTAATTAATATTTTCAAGAAACACAAAGTCCAGCTTGCCATAAAAGAACCAAAAGGAAAACCATAAAGTTGTGCAAACTGATAGATGACATGACTTAAAGGAGTTAACAGTGTTTCATATCTCAACTTCGCTGTGTGACTTGAGCTAATTACTCAATCTCTCAGTTTTCTTCTCTATAAAATGAGAATAACAACTCTCACATCATTGAAGGACCATAAGGTATAAATGAATTAACATATGTAAATTATGTGGAGTAGTGGCCTATAATTAATGTGCTCATAATAAGGGCTCAATTCATGCTAACTATGATTTTATTTGACAGAAATGCTAGAAGGTGTTGTAGTTTTAATAGAGCTTTGGTTGTCTTTGCTGGTGGAGAACAATTAGCTCTTAAACAAATGGGTTTTCGGAATTTATTCTTGTTTTCTTAAGGTATTTAAAAACAAAAAATAACATTTAAAATGAAAGGGAATAAAAGGGTATTTTCTATGCAATTTTTAGGAAAAGGAGGGGTTTCCACAAAGTCTTACAGTGACAGAGTACTCAAATTCCCACATATTTGGGAACCTGCACATATGTAATACTTATATCATCTTTCTCAACCCTGTCTTATTTTTTTTTCCTTTTTGTTAAAAGAACCCTTATTTCATGGGGAAAGCATCCCACATGATTCAGTTGGGGGTGAAACTAAACCCTCCTATCCCAAGCCACATGGTGGGCATGTGACACAGGCCTAGCTAATCCGAGCTGTTAGGGAAGATACTCTGTCTGTGGTAGCTACCAGTATTTGGTTGTTAGTCTTTGGTGATCCAACAATGTGAAGAGAGTCATGGGACAGAGAGAGGTGATCTCCTGATAGAATTAATTTCTGCAAGACGGTGGATCCTACTTTTACTTGTGGAAAGGTATCCCTGGACTTTTGTGACATGGCCTTCAAAAACACTCAGGAAAACTCCTTAAAATGTCATTTAAGACTCTTTCCTATGGGAATAGTTAGAAAGTTTTTCTCTGCCATAGCTTTAATATCTACCTCCCACACTAGAAGCATTTTACTCTGCATCCATCCATAGACTACAGATGAAATTAAGACCCTTTAATCCTGTCATGCCACTTTCTATACAACTCTTGCTTCATGCTTGCTTTCCAAGTTTTGTTTCTCATCTTCTCTGCATATCTGTATGTGCTCGGATATCCAGAGGAGATGAGAAAATATAATCTTCAGGAAGATTGAAGTTAGGCTATAATTATCACTTCTAGACAGCCCACTGTGGCAAGAGCCATATATGGTATGCAAGGGCTTATTATCTAAAATTATATTTTAAACCCATGTTAAATTCCACCATAGGCATTGACTTTTCCCAGTTCTCCAAGTTTATAACAATATCATTCTGAAATACTGCAGGCTCTGACTGTAAATAATCTGATGGTAGTCTCTCATTTATTGTGTATATGACTTTCCAACATAAATATGGAGTCCTCCGAAAGAAGTATGACTGATTTCTACTCAATTCATTTTTCCTGCAACACCTCACATTGCTCTGAGTTAAATATGTATGTGTGGAAGGGTTGCCAATAGTCTTACATTTAATGCTCACAGTTTCTCCTGCATGTGTTTTATTAAGCTTTGTATAACAGCACAAGCAAATGTACTATTTACAGTTTCAGACCAGGCTAAACTCTCCTCAGTAGTCATATAACTAATAGTGCTAATTAGTAATGTGAAAAAACAGGACAGTATTTAACTAAGTCACTTTTGTGGCACAGTGATTAAATTTAGATGACTGGGTAGCTGCTAAATTACTCAGGTAAATAGAGTGGTTCGAAATCTTGTGGAGGAGAAAAGTGTAGGAAGTTGAGATAGAGAAAGGTGAGAAGTTTATACAGGGATGTATTCAAAAGTAAAAGTAAATTAAATTTTTTTGGAGAAAAAGGAAACAAAAGCAAAAGGATCAGACAAATGGGAAATTAGTGTGTGCAGAAATACTCATGTATTATTTTCCTGTGTGTCGGTGTATAAACACATGAGAGCAACTCAAGGAAATCTGTTTCTTCTTACGGTTGACTCTTCTGTGTGTAGTGGGATTTTCTGGCTCCATATGATCTAAATATTATGGCAAATAGCAGAACACAGTAGTTATTGCACATGATGGTGAGCTGGGTGGGCAGGAATTTCTCATTTTATAAATCATTTCAGCTTTCTGCTGTAATCCCATAGCACTGAGAGACTCAAGAAAGCTCAGGAGAGAAAAGCATGCTTTTCATTTTTGCTTCTTCTTCCACCCTTCCTAGTTTTGATAGCTCTTTAGTGTTAATGATTGGGTGTTTTTTAAAAATATAGTTCAAAATATTTTTATTGCCTTGCTTTGAAAGCAAATTATGTTTTCCTATTTTATGTTCTTCCTTGCCAGGGAAATTTTGCATCAAAGCAAAGGTGTATACTGCTTCCTTCCTTTATTTCTGCTTATTTATAGCACAGTCTATATCAATGAAATAATGGTATATTATTTCCTTGCTGATTGCTTAATGTTCATAGTTCAAACTTCCAGCCAAGGTCCTGAAGTGGTTTAGCCCTTATTTAAGATTTCTTGCTAAAGACATTCTATTACAGCTTTGCAAATAAATACCTCCCTGGCCTCAAGTCACTATAAAGGTAATTTAGTAATTTAAATAAACACCCTCTGCCAATCTGTTTCCTCCCTCCTAGAAGATTGGGGAAGCAATTTCCTTCATATTTCAGGTTTCTCCCCATTTCCCTTAAATGATCCTTCAACCTTCAACCAAGAGGTTACCTTAGGTAAGTCATCTGTAATATGTCTCCAGGGCAAACTTGAAATGGAACAAAATAAAACAAGTCTGAATATTTGCTTAACAGCTAGTGTCAGCGAGTATAGTTTTATAATTTGCTTAACTACTTCAGTAAGAAATTTAAATAAATCTTGAGACTTTATAGTTATGATTAATCAATATCTAGACCTGTGGTACCCTGTCTAAAGAGCTAGGAACTTCACTCAACCCCAACTTCACCTTCTCTGCCTGACTCTCACATATCTTAAAAAAATGTTTCCCTTCAGTTCTTTCTCTATGCTAATCCTACCTTCTCAGGTAGCATTCTAATAAGTTTATCACATTTGTTCCTGATCTCATATTTAGAAATAGTTCACTGAAATAATATTCAAATGTCAAGTGAAGAATCTTGACTTTCTAATTTGCCATGGTAACAACTAAGATGAAAAGAATTGCAGCTAGATTCTGATAAATGGCACATAACTCTGTGTTAAGTGAGCTTTTGTTGGTTTTAGTCAACTGGTTTCTGGTTGGATTTCCATAAATATTTTAAGTATTGTTTGCTCTTAATTTCTTTTGAAACAGTGCAAGCCACACTAGACAGTTAACCACTGTGATTTGGTTTCAAATATATTTTAAAAATTATATGAAAATGATTTTTACTATATGGCTGAGTTTAATGTGGTTCTTCCCATATACTGTGATTTTTTTTTAAAAAGGTGTGAAAATTGATGCCATCTAAAAGGTAAACTATAGTTCAGAAGGAGGAGGTACAGGAAAGTTGAGTCAAGTGGAGAGTTAAATTTCTGAAATACTTCATTTTCCTCAGTGTAAATAGCATGTGTAAGCAGGGGCTTACATAATTAGAGGTAAAAATTCTTGATTTAATTAATACAATTTAAGAGAAAACTAAAAAAACAAACAAACGAACAAACAAAAAACTCAGGTGAGCATAGTGCTGCTCATTTGGGGTTTCCTTTGCTACTTTCCTCAGCTCTGGTCAATTTGTATGTGTATATATTTGTGTAAGTGCATCAGGGTGCATCCAGTGGGATTAGGGAGAAGGTGAAATATGATAGGAAATCAAGCTACCAACTGTCCAATTTAAAAGCCAGAGAAAATGCTCTGTAATTATTTTGAGACAACAATGCTCTACAGATTTTTTCAGTACCTGGGAACTTTGACATTCTCTTTACTGAGGACGTTGGAGAAAGGAGGTACAGTATTCCTAGGTGATTTTGAGCACTGTGATTTTTATCTCCTCCAGTCTCTGGCTCAGCTTCATGGAATAACAATGGAAGAAAATTATATATTGAAGTATTTTGCTTTGATGACATTATAATTAGACTGTAATTTTTTAAATTAATGGGGATTAGTTCCTCCTAATAAGAGTGGTTGTAATAGTAGTGATAGTTCTCATTGTGATTAAGAGTAGTAGCTAACATTTAATGAGCACTTATTTGTCAAGAATCATGCAAAGAGATTTAGATAAGTTATTTCTTTTTTGAATTTTTAAAAATATTTTAAATTGATTTTAAAGAGAGAGGAAGGGAGAGAGGTAGAGAGATAGAAACATCACAGAGAAAAACATGATTGACTGCCTCCTGCAGGTTCCCTACAGGGATCAAGCTCGCGACCAGGGCATATGCCCTGACTGGGAATTGAATTGGTGACCTCTTGGTTCATGGGTCAATGTTCAATCACTTAACCACACGAGCTGGGCATAAGCTATTTCATTTCAACTTTATTCACTTTTTTCACACATTAGGAAACAGAGAGTTGGTAGTTATAGTCATAGCAGTTGTACTTACAGTGGTTGTGGTAACTAAGTTTTTTTTTCTCTCCATACAGATCAATTATTATTTAATCCTTATAAAAATACCATGAGCTAGACATCACTTTTTCATCTATTTCTGTATGCTGGGGATTACAAGTAACTATGTTATTTACTTATTATTTATTTGATATTTTGGAAAAATAACACTACATTAAATTCACTTATCATTTATAGAACTTGTTCAAAATTTAGAATTATTCAAATTTAAAATTAGTTGTGTGCCTTTAAGCTGAGGAATAAAGTAATATTAATGCCACTTTACAAGAAATAAAAAGTAAGCCTTAGTGATAATGAAAACATGCACAAATTCACACACACTGACTTAGTAGCAAAGCTGGGGATATAAGCCCAGGTCTGCTTGGTATGGAATCTGCATACATGGGAATTTGGTGATGACTTGTCAGAGAGATGGTCTACTATTGACATTGTCTCTTTCTAATGCAAATCATCATCCAAAAATTTAAGAAACAAGGTCAGAGGCTCTGTCACCTCAATTTAAAAATTGTCAGTCAAATGGATATCCAAAATTAAGTGAACAGTGAATTGTAGGCAGCCTTGGTGACCAATCATTGTAGAATCTGAACACAAAATTCTCTTAGCAGCAAGATTAGCTGAATTATTGACCTAATGCTCTAATTCCCCATGCCTGTAAAAGTCAACAATTAACTGGATATCTTGGCCCTTTGTCTAATTGGGCAATGATCTTTCTAGGACAAGATACCCATATTGTGATATTTATTTCTTTTCAAATATGTAATGCTACAAACAAAGACAGCTTGAGAAGCTAAATAATAGTGTTTGGGTGTAGTTTTAGTCATGCCTTACCACTTTGTTATATGACCCAGTTCCCTGGATAACATTTTCTCAGGCAGTTATTTCCTGTGCACTTCCTGAGGTTTCCACAACTAGCGATTTTTAAAGAGAATGGTAGTTAAAATAATAGAGCTTTTAAGGAATCTGAAGTGATTAGGATTGTGGCCAATGGGCGTATTTCCTGCTATCTGTAAGCATATAGAAGGTAGAATTCTTTCCTAATTATTGCAAAAACAAACATCCTTCTTCCCCCTCCTTCTCCCCTCCCCACCCCAGTCCCCATCCCAGCAGATTGATAAGAGAGAAACTGAGTAGAACACAGTGTCCCCGGACAACTGGATGCCTTTGTGCTATAAGAGAAACAGGAAACGAAACAAACAAAGAAAAAAAAATCTTAATTTCCTCATGCAAATTGAAAGAATCAGGAGAAACATATTTAAATATGTTATGCAATCAAAGGTTTTCTATAACATAAGGGGCCTGCATGTGATCAAAACTTCTGGACATTTTCTTATAAAGATATTTGGAACCAGTATTATTTATTTTCCTGTAGATCTTGAGTGGAAAAGCGTAGGTCGTTACACGAGAGCTGGTTTATAATGAAGAACAGTTCTGCACATACAAAAGATAAAACTGCTCTATACTTCAAATTAACAGAGCTTATGTTTTATGCCCGAAAGGACAATGAGATTTTATACAAGTGAACATGAAAACATTTACTGTATCTTTATGTTCTTGGAAATGTTCAAGATGTCAACCTCTCCTTTCTCAGCAACTTCAACCTTTCTTACCTATAAAAAATGCCATCATTCCTAATAAAAATTAGATTCAGTTCATCAAGATTATTATCACTATGCTGCTCTGATTTGTCTCCTGATCCTTCCCTAACCCCTCTTTAGAATCTTTTTCTGATTACCTCGGCCACCCCTGAGCCAGGTTCATGGGATTTAAAAAAATTAATATGTATTTTTATTGATTTCAGAGAGGAAGGGTGTGGGAGAGAGACTCAATGATGAAAGAATCACCTATTGATCAGTTGTTTTCTGCATGACTCCCACTGGGGATCAAGCCCGCAACCTGGATATGTGCCCTGACCAAGAATTGAACCATGACCTCCTGGGTCAGAGGTCAATGCTCAACCACTGAACGACACTGGCTGGGCAGGTCCATGGGACTTGGATGGTACATCCTTAAGCATGGTGCAGAGATGGTGGACTGCTACTGAGATAAGGTTTGGATGTGCATAAAGAATGTCAGCAACATAATCAGTCTTAAGAAATGTAAAAGCTCTAGGTATAATCCCAGAGAGAAAAGTCACACCTGGTATAGTGGAGATCTTGTTTTCTGGACACCCAGCACCTGTGCTCTTTTCTTTTGGTGACTACATATCCCAGTTACCCCCTGAGGAACCACTGTAGTTCCTCTCTCAGCACACGTGGTTTGGGGAAGACTCACACCAGCTGAGAGACTGGTGCTGGAACACATGATGCTGGCTTATATCAATTCTTGTTTGGTATGTGTATCTTTCCAGTGATTGGCACAGTGTCTGGCATGCATTACGCACTCAATATTACTCTGCTGATTTTAGGTAGAGAGGAAAATACATATTCTGTTCCAATAAGATTCTGGTAAAGAATAATAGAGAGCAAAAGCAACATGAGCTTATTTAAGAATAGTTAGAAAAAGTAGCATAGTAAGTTACCCTTATCTATGCAACCGGGAGTCCTGCTTATCTTACACGAAGGCAGAGAAGCAACTCTACCAGTATATTTGTTTCTCTCTTCATATGGCTGAGTCTAATCTTTTCTCTGCTTAACTTGTTACAATTAGGCCATCCCTTACTTTCCTTTGCTAAGCAGCAGCATGTTTCTAGCCTCTTTTAGTATCTGGAGCCACAGTGCTTCTCACAGGTCAGTTTTTATGGGACATATTTAGGAAAATGCTGCACCAAAGTATCTATAAACAGATAAAAATGTGATCCGTCACAAAAAATATTTCAATGTTGTTAATCTTGTAAAGCCAATAAAAGTTTTCATAAATCTGAAATTGACTTCTGAAAAAATAAATTTTCCAAGTGTGGAAATCCTTTCTCTGTACAGTGTTTAACTAGAAAAAATGATATATAGATCAAGTTACTGGTGTATTGAATGTTTTCTAGTTCTATGCTTATTAATTTTAGGACTTAAAATAAATGTGGCTGCCATTCCCACCTTAATATGTTAATGCTTAACACTAGAACAAATAAACCAAAAAATAGCTCGATAAATAATAAAGTATTCACGTGATCTTTATTTATTCATGGGACTGACCACAGACGTTTTAAAAAATTAGAGAGAGAAATCAATATGGCGGCATAGGTGAACACCTAAACTGCTGCCTTGCACAACAATTTCAAAACTACAGCTAAAAGACAGAACAGACATCATCCAGAACCACAGGAAAGCTGAGAGGGGCTCATGGAGACTCAGAGGAGCTACAGAAAGCTGAGATATGGAGACACGCATGTGGAGAGGATGGACGGCAAAGTGCCTGGCTGGCTTCCTCTAACGGGAGGGAGACAGAAACTCCTGACTGTACTGAACCCCAGTTCCAGGCAAGACTCATACGGAGGGAATCTGGACTGTTGGGAAAAGGGTGGAGTGCATGGAAACTTAGGGGAGCTGCGAAAGGCAGAGGTCTGGAGCTGCACACGTGAGAGAGGGACACTGAGACCCAGGAGCCTCATAGGGCGGGGCTGTCTGCTCAGCCCTGAGACTCTGCCCCATCCAACCTCAGCAAAGAGACTTTTGCAGTTTTACAAGTCTTGTCTCATAAGGCTGTCTCCAGCACAGAAATTCTCCTGGTGTAGATACAGGAGATCCTCACAGCCAGTTGGCCCGGAGGTCAATTCCCCCTAGTGATACCAACACAATCAAGACTTAATTACAACAAGGCTGTACACACAGTCCACAAAGGGGTGCACCAAGAGAGTCCACCTCAGGTAATTGGGGACTTGGAGCTACTGGGCTCTATAGTACACCTCGCACACAAAGCTACTCTAGCAACTCAGGGAAGCAGGGAAAATGGGGAGACAAAGGAACAGATCACAAACAAAAGAAATGGAGGAAAACAAACGATTGGATATAGAGTTTAAAATCATGGTTATAAGGTTTTTCAAGAATTTCCTAGGAAAGGCTGATAAATTTAGTGAGACCCTTGAGGATATGAAAAAGGATCAACTAGAAATTAAACATACACTGATTGAAATAAAAAATATTATACAGAGACCTAAAGCAAACTAGAAGAATGCAAGAATCAAGTCAAAGATTTGAAATACAAAGAAGCAGAAAACACTCAACTGGAAAAGTAAAAAGAAAAAAGAATCCAAAAATTTGAAGATATTGTAAGGAGCCTCTGGGACAACTTCAAGTGTATCAACAGCAGAATTGTGGGGGTGCCAGAAGAAGAGAGACAGCAAGATACTGAAAAGCTATTTGAAGAAATAAAGACTGAAAACTTCCCCTACCCGATGAAGTACGCAGAACCCCAAACAAAAGGAATCCAAAGAGGACCACACCAAGACACATCATAATTAAAATGCCAAGAGCAAAAAACAAAGAAAGAATATTAAAAGCAGCAAGAGAAAAACAGTTACCCTACAAGGGATCATCCATATGATTGTCAGCTGATTTTTCAACAGAAACTATGCAGGCCAGATAGGAGTGGCAAGAAATATTCAAAGTGATGAATAGCAAGAACCTACAACCAAGATTACTCTACCCGGAAAAACTGTCATTGAGAATTGAAGTTCAGATAAAGAGCTTCACAGATAATAAAAAATTAAAGGAGTTCATCAACATCAAACAAGTATTATATGAAATGCTGAAAGGTACTCTTTAAGAAGAGGAAAAAGGAGAAAAAGGTAAAGATGAAAATTATGAACAACAAATACATATCTGTTAACAAGTGAATCTAAAAATCAAGTGAATTAAAAATCTAATGAACAGAATAAAGTGGTGAATATAATAGAATCAGGGGCATAGAAAGGGAGTGGACTGACAATTCTCAGGGAGAAAGGAGTGAGGGGGCGCCGGAAGAGACTGAACAAAAATCATACATGTATGGACAAGGACAATGCGGGGGAGGCAAGGGCAGAGGGTGGAGTGGGAACCCAGTGGAGGGGAGTTATGGGGGGAAAAAAAGAAGAACAATTGTAATAATCTGAACAATAAGGATATATTAAATTTTAAAAAAAGAAAGAGAATAAGAAGGTAAAAAAAGAATTTTAAAAAATTAATTGAACAAAAAGGAAAAATACCTTGTAATTTTTGTTTATTATAAACAACTTTTATAGTAGCCTAGAGGCCCGTTGCATGAAAATTCATGCACTATAGGTGGAGGATGTCCCTCAGCCAGGCCCACCCCTTCCCACAGTCTGGGAGCCCTCAGAGGTGGGAAGTGATCCAGTGGTCATGGGAAGATGATGTCCCATCACACTTCTGCTGTTGATACTGCCAACAGCACAAGCCTTGGCTGGCCTTGGTTACCTGAGCCTTAGGGGGCCCTGGGTGGCTGGGCAGCCACCATCAGAGGCTTGCCTGCATCTCAGACTGGCCCTGGACAGCTGGGGGGTGAGAAAACTGGGGGTCTCTGGAGGCAGATGCCCCGGTGGGGCGGAGGGAACTGGGTGCCACCATCTTGTGGCTGTGGGCACTGCCATCTTTGAGGTTGAGGGCGGAGCAGTCAATTAGCATATTCCTTCCTTATTGGCTGTGGGCACTGCCATCTTTGAAGGTGGGACAATCAATTAGCATATTTCCTCCTTATTGGCTGTGGGTGCTGTCATCTTTGTGATGCCTTGAGAGTCAATTAGCATATCTCCTCTTTCTTAGATAGGATAAGCTACTTTGATAAATTACTGATAGAGCCATTTAGTTTATTGATTTGTAACAGGTAAGAAATAATATAAAAATGTGAATGTCCTAGAAATAAACAGAAATATTATATTTTGTCTCATTTCACTGAAAGTAGTACTTGATACAAGGTGAGAGCCACAAAATGGCAGGAAGTGGATTATTAATTCTATCATTGCTAAAATTCTCAAGTTCTTGCAGGTGATTAAAAAACTGAAAGAATTTAAAATCACATCACTAAATAGACTATGTAATTGTTCATATGCATTCAATAATTTCCAACACAAATTAGTTTGTAATTTGGGTTTCAACTTTTACTCCAATGAGGTAGATTTTGATAAACTATTGGTCATAGAATACTGATCCTAAGTTTTCTTTCTCTAAGTTTCCTATGTTTATGTGTCTTCTTCATCTCTATTTTATGTTGAAAATTTCCCAGCAATTTCATAATAGTAAATTATAAAAATAATTTTACTTTTGATGATGTTTTTAGCACAAGGGCTCATTTACTCATTTTGGGAACACCCCTTCTTTGTAATCTTACACTGCCCAGGTTCTAGAAAAATCTATCCTGATTAGAGAATATATTTCATTCTGCTCTCACTAAGATTAATATAGGTAATAGAAAGAAGTTCCAGGTGTAACAATAAAACACCAATAAAGTTTGTAGCCCATAAGTTAACCTATAGTACTTGAGGAAATTTTTTTTCTCTGGGTCTTCTATGCTGTGGTTTCCTCAGTCATTCTCATGTTACATATTTGTTTTCTTTGTATTTTCATTAATGTTGACTGAATTATCGTAGGTCATATCCTGGCACACAACATTCTGTCTTAGAACAAAAGGGTCCTCTTTTATCTCTTGCTTTCTTGAGCAATCAAAAGATATACCTCTAGAGCTTATTGAAGCTTGTACTTGACCTTCAGAATTTCCCTCCACTTATTTCAGTTCATATGTGTAACTAGAAATCTAGAATAGCTGTTCCTAGCCCAAGAATGCTAGAGAAAAGACTGGCATATTAAGAAGCTTATCTGGAGCCTTTTAAGGATTAAATTGAAAACTTTGGGCAAGTATTAGATCATTATGGCAGTGACAACAGATAAATGAGTCATTACTTGGCTTATATCTTACTAGAGGCCCAGTGCATGAATTTGTGCATGGGTTGGGTCCCTTGATGCCTAAGCCTATGGGGATCAGGATGAAACTCAGCCCTGCAGTCCAACACCACATGCTGCTCCTGCCTGCCACTCACACTCATCCCAGCCCCACTGCACCTACCATGAGCTTGAGCCCAGTCAGTCCCTCTTGGGAGAGGCTCCTGCAGCCACAGAGGTGTTCCCCAGCCATGAGCCCTGTGTCTGGCACCCACCTGAGGTGGGTGGGGGAGGCTGGAATGCAATCAGCCCTCAGGGTGTGATGGGACACCTTGTCACCTGGGATCCAGATTTGTCCTGCTGTCATTCATACAGGTTATTGGGAGCCACCTGGTGGCTGCTTTTATATTGTTTCTTCCTTGTGGAGATCTAGGGAGGAGAAGCTTTCAAGGTGCCCACGTCTGACTTCCAGGAGGCTGGTGGCACTGTCAGGATCATGCCAACAGCACCAGTCTGTCGGTGCCTAGCCCATTCTCTGGATATTGGACCTGCAGGACCCCTGAGGGAGTAAGTGGTTGCTGCCCAGCTGGTGGGCCACAGGGACAGGTTGGTCAGCTGAGCTGTGCTCCTACTATGGAAGCGCACTTACCACCCTGGGGGGAAGCTCCTGCGTTGAGCATCTGCCTCCTGGTGGTCATTGCATGTCATAGGTTTTTCCAGTTGTTCCGGCATTCTGGTTACTTAGGCTTTTATACCTATAGATATATAGATTTGCAGCATGCCTAAGGGGCATGCTTTGAGAGTCTATTCAGGTGGAACATATCAAAAAACAGTATGCTGCTCTGCCTTATAAAATAATAATAAATTCCTTCAGTTAAAAAGAATCCACTAGGAGAGTCTGATATTCTTCAACAATATTATGAGATAGGGCTGTGGTGACTGAATAAAAAAGAGGAAATTGTTTTGGGGGAGGGATTTACATTCTTTTGGGGCTAGATACACAGAAAACCCTAACATTTGTTAATGCTAATCACTTAACATATATCATCATATTTAAACCTTTCATAGATGTGCTGTGACATCTTATCTCTGTGATTTATTATTGTTTCCATTTTGAAAACATAAAAAATGAGGCTTAGAGAAGTGAGTGGCTTTCCCCAAGTCTAAAATTAGAAACTGAAAAACTCAGGTATTATGTGTGATTATGATTTAGATTAGTAAGAGATTAATAAATTATATTTATAATGATCTTTCCTATGTTTCTATATCTTGTTATAAATCTTGTATAAATTATGTAGTGACTTTTCAAAGCCAACTACTTTTCAGAAATAAGTAAGTTAGGTCTTATACAACTTAAAAATAAAATAGATCCTGCCCTAGCTTATTTGTTTTGGTGGATAGTGTGTCAACCTGCAGGCTGAAGAGTCCTGGGTTCTATTCTGGTCAAAGGCGTGTACCTCAGTTGCAAGCTAGATCCCCATACCCTGTGAGAGGAAACCAATTGATGTGTCTCTCTAACATCAATGTTTCTCTCTTCCTCCCTTCCACTTTCTCTAAAAATCAATGGAAAAGTATATACTCAGGTGAGGATTAACAAAATCAAACAAACAAAAAGTAGGTCATAATTAATATTATTTTTAAATTATTTGCTCCCTCTACTGGTGACTTTTTGAAGTGATATAAATTCAATTAAAGAAAGTTGGTGTAACTTCCTAACATACATAAAACTCTTAAAATAGAATTAATATTCAGTTTATTAAAAATGTATTTTGCAAATCAGTGTATTGTTACCTCACTTCTGTGTTCCTATTGTTACAGAAATTCTTTAAAGTAATTTTTATTTGTTAATTTTATAGGAAAAGCATATTTCTTCAGAATAGTTAAACTTTGTTTATTTAATATCAAAATTAACATTAGTTTTCTTTATATGTGTGCATGTGTTTGTATAAAACTAGCAACTTAGATTTGAGTCAGGTAGACATTTCTAATTCTGAATAATGATTTTGAGATTCAAAAGATACTGAAATAAGCCCTATCTGGTGTGGCTCAATGGATAGAGCATCGGCCTGTGGACTGAAGGGTCCCAGGTTTGATTCCAGTCAAGGGCATGTACCTTGGTTACAGGCATGTCTCCAGTAGGGGGTGGGCAGGAAGCAGCTGATGGATATTTCTCTCTTGTCAATGTTTCTAACTATCCTTCTCCCTTCCTCTCTGTAAAAAAAAAAAAAAGATACTGAAATAAGTGTTCAAATAAATGATATAAGCTCATAAATGTTTAAAGATAATAGAGAATAGAAAATAGAGAATTAAAATGGATGGTTATTTAAAAAGGACATAAATAGTATCCAGAAATATGGCTGAGATGGATTCTTTAGGACTTATCCACATTAACAGCTTATGTAGTATTGTTTTGTATATAAGGGACACAGAAGAGACATCATAATACCAGAATGAATGTATGTATCTTCTCAACTGAGTGGACTTCTCAATAGTCATGGTACAGTGCCCAAGAATGTTTTACTCTGTATGTGGGATGTGTGTGTGTGTGTGTGTGTGTGTGTGTGTGTGTATTGGTGGGAGAAAGAGGAAGAAAAAATGAAGATAACTATTGCATGTTGCATTCTTATTTGCTTTTCTTCTCTAATGGCTGAAGATGTTTAAGAGTTGTGACATGCCATATATTTGGTTTATAAAGATCTCTAGTAGAATGAATTAGTATGTAAATATTGATAACCTGTGAGCAATTCAATGCCTCAGAAACCTTACAAAAGTTTCTTTCCTGTGGCTGATTTTGCTCACAACATAGAAATAGCATGTGTCTTTGTTTTGTACTGAATATTCATCAGTTATTTCATGAAGGCATTTTCTGAATGCAACCCTATTTCAAGCCTATGCAAGCACATAAAAAATAGTTTTATGACTTCCCCTTTATTGTGACATATTTTAACAGTATTGTAAGTGGATAAAATATTATTTATCCTTATATTTTGTAAGAATCCTATCTAATAAAAGAATAATGTACAAATTGACCATCACTCTAACACACAAGATGGTTGCCCCCAGGTGGTCAAAGATGGCTGCCCCCATGTAGACACAAAATGGCTGCCACAAGATGGCCAGCAGGGGAGGGCAATTGGGAGGGGCCAGGCCTGCAAGGGAGAGCAGTTAGAGGTGATCAAGCCTGCAGGGGAGGACAGTTAGGGGTGACCAGGCCTCAGAGGAGGGAAGTTGGGAAAGATCGGGCCTGCAGGGTAAGGCAGTTTGGGGGGACCAAGCCTTCAGGGGAGGGAAGTTAGGGATGGCTAGGCCTGCAGGGAAGAGCAGTTAGAGGCAATTAGGCTGGCTGGAGAGCAGTTAGTCATCAATCAGACTGTCAGGGGAGTGGTTAGGGAGTGATCAGGCTGGCAGGCAGAAGCGGTTAGAGGCAATTAGGAAGGCAAGCAGGCAAGCATTTGGAAGTCAGTAGTCCTGGATTGTGAGTGGGATGTCCAACTTCCCATTTAGGCCTGATCCTACTGGAATTGGGCCTAAACGGGCAGTTGGACATTCCTTGAGGGATCCCAGATTGGAGAGGATGCAGGCACCGAATTTCGTGCACCGGGCCTCTATGCAAATCAACCGAACAGCGGAATGATTATTGCTATGATGCACACTGACCACCAGAGGGTGGATGCTCAATGCAGGAGCTTCCCCCTGGTGATCAGTGTGCTTCCCAGAGGGAGTGCTGCTCAGCCAGAAGCCGGGCTCATAGCTGGCAAGTGTAGCAGCGGTGACAGGAGCCTCTCCCACCTCCGTGGCAGTGCTAAGAAGCAGCAAGCCAAGCAGTAAGGAGCAGTGAGCAGGCGGGCAGTAAAGAGCGAGAGGTCCCAGACTATGAGAGGGAAGTCCAACTGCCAGGTTAGGCCCGCTCCCCATGGGGAATGGGCCTAAACCGGCAGGCACACATCCCAGACTGCAACAGGGCATAAGTCGGATTGAGGGATGACACTCCCCTGCACGAATTTCATGCACCAGGCCTCTAGTTTTTCATAAAAATTATTGAGATGTTTGACTCTTGTAGAGTTTGCTTTTAATTGTATTAGCCTAGCCTATAACAGACCCTCTGCTTGAGAACAACTAGAAATCCAAAAAATATATTAACATAAAACATTGGAGAATCACCAAAAAATGCACATTTCAGAGGATAATCATGTAGATAGGAGAGCTAAAGCATTACATTTTCTTCTTCTTTTCCATTTGTTTTCATTAATAATAGAAAGCTGTAGAAAGAGTTCTAGTTTAGCACCCTTGTGCCTAAGAGCTGAATTATGGGAATGTGCTGCAACTGTGACTTTCACCAAAAGTTTTTATTTTATTTTTTTTTTAGAAAATTACAATTCTAGAGTTATTTTCAACTGCATTATTTTGGGAGCTATTTTAGATGTTAGAGATTAGCAGATAATATAATTCTTCAAAGTAAATCATAATAAATATTACAGTCACAAAAGTAGAAGATACAAATGGTTACTATGCATAATACAAAAAGTAGCTTTTCTTGATTCTTAAAAGCTTACATTTGAGTTAAGTAGACATGGATTTGAATCCTGGCTGGCTGTTCACTTTCTGGCCATTTTTCTTTTGGTAAATTAATTATGGTAATTATATAGGTTTTAAGGTGTTTAAATTATCTTATGTGTATAAAATGCTCAGACCAGTGATTGACACACTGTGCTACCCAATTACTATTACCAATTATTATTAGAGGACAATGTCAACTTCATTAGTAAATTAAAGAAATTTGAATAAAAAAATAACCATGATTTACAATAATTCACTAGGCAGATTAGTAAAGAGTTATTTGTAAATGATAATGCTACCAATGGTGATCAGATAGGTAGCCATGTGTATGATATACATGATTCTTCTAAAAAGCAATATGATACTGAAAAATATTATACCCTTGGTCTAATAATTATACTTGTGATCTACTTTAAGTAAAACCAAAGGCAGCCAAGAATTTATTAAAAATAATGTTTACAACATTATTTATATTATAGAAAAATTGGAAACAGACTAAATGGCTAATGAGAAGAATTTATATATATAAAAAGCCAGCAACTGGAACACTGGAATGACCAGAAGGACCAGTTACTATGACGCCCACTGTGGCCGGCCAACTGGCCTGATCAGGGATGGTACCAGCCAGCCAACCTCCTGCAGCCCCTCCCCCAACCAGTCCCGCCCCCAATCGACACCCATCGGGGCAGGCCAGCCAGACTCCACCCATGAATGAATTCATGTACCAGGCCTCTAGTTTTTAATAAATATAAGTATTACTGTAAAATGAGATAGTATACAGACATTATAACAATATTTGTGAAAATACTTTTAATGTGGTAATAAGAAGTTTGTTAGATTACTAGAGGCCCAAGGCATGAAGATTCATGCTGCAAGAATGGGCCTTCCTTCCGCTGGGTGCCAGCACTGCCTTGACCCCAGCTGGAGCTGCCTTTTCGCTCTGGCAGAACACCTGCAGCATCACCATGGCGAGGACACAAGTGTCTTGCCCCACCCCTGGCTGCTCAGCGCCTATGTATGCAAATTAACCCACCATCGTGAAGGTACCGTCAATTAGCATCTTGCTCTTTATTAGTGTAGATACCTTTTGCTTATGTGGCCTGGGTGCATTTAACATGTAACCCACATCTAAGTCTATAGGAGTAAAATGTTCCCTTATCTTAATAATAGTCTTGAGTAAGTGTCTCTGATGTAAGCAGGTATGATTAGAGTGTACTTTTGCACTTTTGTTAGAAAAGGTGTGAACAAAATTTTTCTTTCAAAGAGCTTTGGAAAAGAGACTCTCTCTCTCTATGGACGCCGTGGTGAGAGGGTGTAAAGTCTGGAACTGAGACTGATGAATTTGGTGAGAGAAGTTAGCATGAGGACAAAACCACCAAAGAGAGCAAATCTGAGGGAAGTGCAGGTAAATGGAACCAGACGGAGCCAGCTGAACCTCTGGTTTGTGCTTGAATTCCTTCTCGACTTTTCAGTTCTAGAGCCAATAATTTCCTGGATTTGTTTCAGCCAGTTTAAGTTGGGTTTACTGACTCTTGAAACATGATAAATTCTAAATGATATATGTACGCTGTAATACTAAATGGGTAAAGAGGATGAATCAAAATTGCAATATGCAATATGTTCCCTACAATGGAATATACATGTTCATGGAAAATATGTAAAAATATCTCTAGCTGATGATCAAGTATTATTTATTCTTTTAGACTTTATATGCATTTTCCAAGCTTTTATAATGGGCACATATTAGCTTCATTAAACATCAAACTGTTTTTTTCAACTCCTGTCATGTGAGGCCTGTTGGGCAAGTCATTTACAATAAACTCTGTTTCCTTACTTCTGTAGCAACACAATTTGTACATAGATAAGCTAATAATTCAACTCTGACCACAAAACAAAACACATTGAAAATGATTATTCTGGCCAAAACTGGTTTGGCGCAGTGGATAGATCGTTAGCCTGCGGACTGAAAGGTCCCAGGTTCGATTCCAGTCAAGGGCATGTACGTTGGTTGCAAGCACATCCCCAGTAGGGGGCGTGCAGGAGGCAGTTGATGGATGTTTCTCTCTCATCCATGTTTCTAGCTCTCTATCCCTCTCCCTTCCTCTCTGTGGAAAATCAATAAAATGTATTTTTAAAAAAAGATTATTCTAGGAGCTAATTTCCTCTTTTCTTTTTTCCACTTTATTACTTTGTATACACCTATTTACATGATTTGAGGGACATGAATGTCCTATTTAATTGTGCACCCAACTGTAGTTGGGCCCATCAGCCCAGATAACCCAGCCAGCCCAGTTTTGCAAATCTTCACGGTAAGCCCATTCCTGGTGCTGACTCAAAGTTAATATTTGTACTAGTTTTTCAACATGTATATTCAAAGGTTGTATTGTAACTAATTAACTGTTAAACATTCTGATATATTGTTTAGGCCTTTTTCACACAGAGAAACTAAATCTATCATTTTAAATGCAGAAACAAAACCCAAAGACCCACTCCTATTTACATGTTAAATTTTCAAACAATAGCAATGACCATCTTTGTTAAATTCTTATTTGTCTGTGTCTGATAGGAGTTGTTTTCATGCCTGTATATTTTCCATTTTCCATTAAAAGATTTTTTAAAAGAATTTTTTTTATTTAAAAATAGCTTTAAAGAAAGATGTTCGGTTGACTAGAAAAGCATACTACCAAAGGGCAGGAAAGAAAGACTAAAAGCAGCCCACAGAAGTGGCATAGCCCCTGAGACTGCAGGGAGTGTGTGAAGAGTGATTTAAGTCCCCGTTCTCAGTGTGAGATAACAGGATGGAAAATGTGAATGGACTGGCAGTACACTGCTCAGGCACACATCCAAGGGGGTCCTATGCCTTCGAAAGTCTAGGTCAAGCTCCCAAGCACGGAAACCACAGGGAGTTAATGATAATTGAGATCATATGTTTCTTATCAAAGCTTCCTCAAGAAAAGCAGCTTAAGGGAAAATTCATAAATATGTGTCTTGACCACAGTCTACCAATCCCCTTCCGCATTGGAGCCTTCAGCTAATTTGTTGACTTAATTACCCAAGGCACAGGAAGGTTACACAGAGTGATAATCTGATTTTCTCTGATTGCTGATCACTGCAAAAAGTGGCCCATAGGATGCAAAATAAAGCTAGAACCGTAGGCAATGTAAAATGCAGAGGTGAGGCAATTATCCAGATAATCCAGGCAAAGTTGACTGTTTACAGTAATCAAATTATCTGGATAAGTACTCAACCTACACTGTCTACCAGAATAGTGGCTTTAATCATATCATTTGGTCTGGTTATTCCTTATATCTAAATTTAGTGTGAACTGCTTATATTTAATACTCAAAATCATAAGGAAAACACTATTATAAGATTCTATATTTAAAAAAATCATCCTCCATTAGAGGGATAACAAGCAACATTTTGTCTGAGTAAAGAATGAGTTCTTATCTTTAGGTAATTAGACACCATGAGAACACAGAAAGAAAATAGATGGAAAAATATAAATTTACTGTGGATGGATCTAATATGAAAGCTTGTATAAAAAATGTGGTAAAGAAACGGAGGGTGTATGGTAAATGAGAGTTTATTTCACACTGTCTTCATTAGAAATCTATATCCTGATGATTTCTGATTGTTAAGATGCACTAAAAAGAAAATATTTTTAAATAGAAGGAAGACTCCGTTAACTCATTTTTTTTGGTTTATTTTAGAAATTGTAGAAAATATGAAAAATTATAAAGGAGAAACCCCAAAGCACCACTCTTAATGTTATTGTGTATGTTTTCCCACACTTTGTAATAATATATGGTGTTATTTGAGGCTCTATATCAAACCAGGCATGATTTTTTAATTATGAAGGCCAACCAAAATGTTGGAATTACACTATACATATTGTTTTGGAACATACCTTTCTCATTAGATAACATCTCATAGTCACTATGTCAGTGACTATGAGGATACAGAATCATTTTTAATTCTCTTACATGAAAACAACATAAATCCAACCTCTATTTTTGGGCTCAGTTGTTTCCAATTTTCTTATAAACTACTCAGTGTGGTATAACCTTACAAGTGCATCTTCATATATTTTTTTCTTATATTAAATTCTCAAAAGAGAATTTCTAGCTCAAAATAAATGCACATTTTATGGCCTTTGATATGCATTGGTCAATTGAATAACATACATTTTTTATGACTTTTCAAAGGCACGAGCTTGGTATAAGGCTACCTTATACCAAGAGTGGTTCCATATAACACGTTATTCCTAAACAACACCTTTACTTAAAATTATTTTTTATTTTGCAATTTGATAGGATAAAAAGTCAAACTTTTGTTATTTTTCTCTGTAGTTTTTTAAAAAATAAATATTATTTTATGGTTATTTTCCATTTATATTTTTATTTTGTTAATTGCCTTTTCACATCATTACATCTTTTTTCTTTTGGTATATTTTTGAATTTATTTTTTATATACTAGTATCAGACCTCATTATCATAGTAAGAATATCAAACCTCTAACACTATTTTGCAAATAATTTTTCATGTTTTTTATTTGCCTTATAATATTTTAATTATATGTTTTCAGTGTAGAAGCTTCCCAAATTCATGTGATCAGTTTTTATGAACTTTTTTATTGTCTCTGCCTTTGATCTTTTGCTTAAAAAATGTTTCATTTTCCAGAATAATAACTATAATTTATTCTAGCCCATTTTTTTTCATTTTTTAAAATGTTAAATATTTAGCCCTAGCCGGTTTTGCTCAGTGGATAGAGCATCGGCCTACAGACCAAAGGGGTTCAGGTTTGATTCTGGTCAAGGACATGTACCTTGGTACCAGGGTCCTACCTGGCCTGGACCCTGGACAGGGATCATGCTGGAGGCAGCCAATCGATGTGTTTCTCTCACATTGATGTTTCTCTCTCTTTCCTTCTCCACTCCCCCTAAAAATCAATGGAAAAATATCCTCTGGTTAGTAAAAAAAAAAATTAATTAATTAATTAATTAATTATGTAATCCACTAGAAAAAATTATCAAGAAAATAAATGAATAGTTAGTGTATTTTGACTATATTTTTACAGGAGAATAACTCGTGGGAGTGAGGTTCTTGTGATATCTTAAAAAAAAATTTAAGATTCGCATGGGAGAATGAGGTAGTAAAAGGCTTTATTTGCATGGAGTCACACTCCTGGGGTTGCAAATCCCATACCCCTTAAATCAATCCTCAAAGAGATGCAGCTGGCACTCCAGTAGAGCAAAAGCAAGGCCAGTGTCCAGGACTCCCCTTCCACGTTGCAGCTGGGTCTAGAGAGCACCAGTTAATTAAAGTCCACTAGTCCATTGAGTGAGTCCCACATGACAGTGAGCTACATGGCACAGGGAAGTGTGCCCCCTGCAACAGGAGTCACAGGAGCACAGGCAGGCAGAGAGGCAAGAGCCAAGAGCAAACAGAGTGGGGGCGGGGGGAGAAAAACACAACAGAGTGTGTTCCTTTGTTCAGAAGTTTAAATATTCAGGTCTCGTGCCCTTGCAGTGGCCGCTCTTATTGTGGCCCATTGACCCACTCCAGATGTGACTGAAAGACAAGTAGGCACCTTCCCACAACATTCAGACCTCACTGGGCTTCTGTCTATTGTCCAGTTCCTTCCCCCATTAATCAGCAGGGAACAGACTCGTAGTGTTAAATTAGCAAAGCTGTATAAATGGCATGCCTATTTTATCTAGTCTTCCCTGTGTTCCTTTCCTGTTAAATAATAACCAGGTTATTCCAATGGTATCAATATCAGTTGTGATTTTCCTATCTTGATTCTTCAAAGTTTATCATTTGATACATATAAGGTACCCCAAGGCACACAGGTCTCTATGAAGTGACATTGAAACTGCCTTGGGGACCTCAGGGTTTTTAACTTAAAGAATGAATTCCAAACACCTAGAATAAAATAAGACCATAAAAAAGTTCAGAGAACAAACATCAAATTGAGTGGAAAGAAATGGGAATGAAATATTTTATTAATATGATATGTTCGAAGACAGTGTAACAAAGTGTTCTTAATTCTGAGATAAAATAATTTCAACATAGATTTTTTACTCAAATTAACATTCATTCAAGCATGAGCACAGAACAAAGACTTTTTTTAATATACAAAGAGAAACTTAGGAACTTATATTTCATGGACATCTTCTTGGGACATTATATAAAATGTTTCAGTGAAATGATAGTAAAAAGTTGCAATTCAGCCCTACCTGGTTGCTCAGTGGATAGAGCTCGGCCTGTAGATTGAAGGGCCCATGGTTTGATTCTGGTCAAGGGTACATACATACCCAGGTTGTGGACTCAATCCCCAGTAGGGGACATGCAGGAAGCAGCCAATCAATGATTCTCTCTCACCATGGATGTTTCTATATCTCTCTCCCTCTCCCTTCCTCTCTGAAATTAAAAAAATATATAATTAATTAATTAATAAAAAAAAGGTTGCAATTCATTTTGATCCACCAAAGAGGAAAAAGTTTCAGCCTAGGAAAGCAGTAAGATCACTGTAACAAGTGAGCATCAAGAGAAGGGCAACCAGTTCACTGGAGCAGAGAGAGGTAGGGTTGGGAGGATTCTTCTGTAAGGAAAAAAGGTACGCAAAGGACATAATAAATGATAGGATAGAGAATTGGAAGCAGAAATAGTTTACAATGAAGGTGAGTACTGCAAGAAATTAAATAAATGATATTAGAAACTTTATGTAGACTAAATTGTCGTTTTGACAAAAATAAACTCAAATGAGGTATAATTTTAAATAATTGGTGAGGTATAAGTAAGAAAGGTTTATTTAACACCAATGCTAAGAACAATCTCCTTTGATTTGCTCAATGTTTGTGGCAAAGGACCTATAAATATGCAAATGTAATGCTAGCACATTACTTGGCCCAACTTATATTATTTAGATAATCATAGTAATGTAAATCCTACAATTAATCTCCAATCTTTAGAGCCAATTTAAGATACTAACTGACTATGCAGACAAAGTAAAGGGCTAATGGGACTGAATAGAGCAGTTGGACAAAGGAATGGCAATGCTCTCACATCTGTAGCAGATAGCTCCTCTGAATAATAACTGAGAAAATGATTGCCCAGAATTAAGATTTTCCTAGAATGTGGTCATCACTTCACCTTACCTCTATTCCAGCTGCCAGAAACATGAACTTATAATCACATTAAATAAAGGGAAATAAAAAGGTTGGAAAGGTAAAATGTCTTAATATAGGTTATCAACAGCTAATTGCAAAGATAAAAGAAAAATACATGGTATTATGACACAAAATCTCCACTAAGTTTATAAATTTGAATATTCCATTACATCCTCTACTGCAAAAATAATTTAGCATTCTGAAACATTGACTTACCATGTTAATTGACCTTTGAATAAATTAAGACATTTACTAAAGAGATTCCTTTATTAATGGACAGTGGTTTACAGATTGAGACATTCATGCTATTGGAAATTACTTTATAATAAGGTCTTTAAAAATATTTTAAAAAGCAAATTATATTTCCAGGATTCTCAGGTAAAAATTTTCTATTATTATTTTAATTATAATTAAAAACTAACATACACATTCAAGATAATCTTAAAAGAAGAACAAATTTGGAGGATTTATACTTCTCAATTTCAAAAGGTACTTAAAACTACAGTAATTAAGATTATGTAGTGCCAGGAAAAGGATAGATATGCAGATCAATGGACTAGAATTGAGAGAAATAAATCCATATCTATTCAATTAATTTACAAAAAGGGAGCCATAACCATTTTGTGGGGAAAGAATAGTCTTTTCATCAAATAGTGCTAAGATTACTGGATATCTACATATGAAAGAGTTGAATTGAATTCTTACCTCATACCACACTAAAAAAATTAAGGAATAAAGAACTTAATGTTAGAACTAAAGCTATAAAACTCTTAGAAGAATTCATAAGGGTAAATCTTTGGAACCAAGGATTAGGCAGTGGTTTCTTATAATAAACACCAAAAGTACAAGAAACTAAAGAAAAAAAAATAGATAAACTGGCTAACACTCTCAATAAAGAAAAGATAACCTACAGAATGGGAGAAAATATTTGCAAATGATATGAATGCTAGTGGCTTAGTATCTAGACTACATAAAGAACTTTTGCCACTCAACAATGAAAATAAATAACCCAATTTAAAATGGGTAAAGAACTTCAATAGACTTAAAAAAAAGATATGCAAATAGTTAACAAGCACATAAAAAATTTCAGTGTCATTTGTCATTAGGGAAATACCAAAATAATGAGATACCACTTTACATCTATTAGAATGACTATAACCAGAATTGTAGAAATCACTAGTGCCATATGTATGCTTAGGGTGCTTTTGGTTGTTGATGTGGAAAAATTGGAATCCTCTTAGATTATTGGTGGGAATATAAAATAGTGCAGTCTCTTTGAAAAACAGTCCAGCAGTTCCTCAAAAAGTAAAATAGAAAGTTACCATATGACTCATCAATCTCACTCCAAGATATACTACTCAAGAGAACCAAAAAACGGTTTTGTTCAGACAAAAATTTGTATATGAATGCTCATGGAAACATTATTCAAAGCTAAAAAGCAGAATCAACTTAAATGTCCATTAAGCAATGAGTGGATACCCAAAATGCAACCTATCCATACACTGGAATATTATGTAGCCATAAAAAGAATGAAGTATGGATGCATTCTATAGTGGATAAATCTTAAATGCTAGGTGAAAGAAGCCAATCACAAAAGGCCACATATTAAATGATTTCATTTATGTGAAATGCCCAGGTTAGACAAATGCATAGAGACAGAAAATAGAAAAGAGGTTACCCTGGACTACTATGAGGAGTGACTGCTAGCAGATATGGAGTTTCCTGTTGAAGTGATGCAAATGTTATTAGATAGTGGTAAAGGCTAACCAACTTTATTTAAGTAGTAAAAACTGCTGAATTGTATATAATTTAAGAAGGTAAATTTTGGGTAATATATATCTAAATCATACACACTAAACACACAGGTATTAGGAAAGAATTGGTGGCATCTATTATTTGGTGGTCATTTTATTCTTCCAACCATCTTGAAGAAATAATTACAGGAGATTCAGGTAAATCAAAGGTTTACATTAAATTTTATTCAATTTAATCTCATTTTTTTGTGTGTGTGATTTGTTTTTCCTGTAACCATACCCTTTACCCTTTATCTTTTCTTTCAAAACTATAGCATCTTTTTCTTTCTATAGTTGCATGTAATTTGAGAATTAAAAAAATATATATATGTCACATTAGTTTTAATTGCCAGTGGTGTAGACCTGCTGGCACCATAGACCAAAGGGGAGGATTCAGACACTGAGGGAAGATGCTGTTATGTTGCTGGTCACAGAGAGCCAAAAGTAAGCCCTATTATTAAGCTAGTAAGACCAGATTCACCTTGTGATTAATCATCCAAGTAGAGGCAAAAATTCAGGATGGGTTACACCTTGTGTGGGGGTCAGAGAGCTTTCCCAGAGCTTGTGCAGGGCTTCAGGCTTGTAATTTTTCCCTTCTGCAATAATCTTTCTTCTAACATGCAGTTTAAAAAATGAAGTCTGAATGATGCTTCTCTTTGGAAGCAATGTGGTTGCCAAAATATCAGGTCAGAAAAAATGGCAAGAGGATTTGGTTTTATTCTTCTAGGACATGTCATTCTTCAAATTCCTCAAATGAGATAATGAAGGATAACACCACATTTTATCCTTTTGATCTTTGCTCCATTGCAATTCCTTCCCGAGAGAGAGAAAGAGAGAGAGAAAGAGAGAGAGAGAGAGAGAGAGAGAGAGAGAGAGAGAGAGAGAGAGAGAGAG
>JAAGEH010000426.1:6626712-6638769 GCA_011751065.1 Lasiurus cinereus
GAGAGAGAGAGAGAGAGAGAGAGAGAGAGAGAGAGAGAGAGAGAGAGGAGAGAAGAGAAGTAATGTGGCATTGCAAGGTCATGATTTAAAAATATCTTGCTTTTTCCCAAGGTCTTTAAAAATATCTGTGATTAACTAAGCAACCAATTACTGTACATCCCAAATGCTTGTTTTCACAGCTATTTTAGGGGCAAGATTCAGTCACTACACATCCTGTCCACTCAAAACAACAGACAGCCATAGAGGGCAGCTAATGAGTAGGTAGCCAAATGACAATGTCTCCTTACTTTTGACTTTGCTTCCAAGGCCCAAGTGGCTGCCTGGCCGTCTCCACTCTGGCGTCAAACAGTCCCTTGCAGTATGCAGACAATTTAAATTATTACAAGGCAATGTAACAAGTATGAACCCTGGCACAAAATAAAGTAATTACATTCAATTAGCAGTCCCCAGAGTGATGGCCCAGTGCTGAGGGCTTTAGATGTTGTCTTTTGTTGACTTACAGAAGCCAGGTAATGAGTGAAACTTCAAAGTACCAGGGGCTAAAGTGCTGCTTAATTAGTGGAAACTAGAACAGAAAACATGGCCAAAGAGGAGAGAAAAAAACATACAATTTTCTTTTGTTGTCGGAATTCAGATAATATGCTCCATTTCCCAAATGACAACAACCTGAATACCCAAATACAGAAATGTTCTTCCAAGGAAAAACCCACTGGATTGATATTGAATGAGGTGATTTTTTTGTTTGTTTGTTTTTGTTTGTTTTTATGGAGGGTGGGAGGGTGTATTAAACTTGATGTCCTGTCTGCACCCCTAGTAGTGTATCTTCCTTTAAAAAATAAAACAGATTTTCTTGTTTGAAGTTTTAAGATATAAATTTAAATGGAATTTTATTAGATTAAATGAATACTTCCTAAATGTCACTACCCCACCAGTAATAAGCTTGCTTCTCTGAAGAACAATGCTCGACTAAAACATAGCCAGATATATTCTTAAAAATGAAGAAACTTAAGGGAAACTAGCTCTGATATTTACCAAAGTATCATATATTTTTTTAAAATACATTAGGGTTACTTTTCTGTTTGTAATTTGTTATATGAAACAAAGTGGCATTGTCTGTGAGGTAAAGATTATTAATAAATGGGTTGAGAAAGGTGTTTAAATCTGTATTTCACTCATTATATTTGTATTACACCAAAACGTATTTCGGTGGATTAGAGATTTAAACAAGTAAAATAAAACTAGGAACTAGAAGAAAATAGAGTTTAAAAACACACTTAAGAATGAGCCATTCCAAATGTAACCAAATCTAGACCATAAGAGAAAGTAAATGGATTTTTATCTATTTTAGTATTAAAAATTACCTTTATTTTATATTTTTTCTTAATTTTTTAAACTTTATTTTTATTGTTGACCGTATTACAGATGTCTTCCATTTCCCACCCCCCCTCCTTCCCTTTCACCCAGCCCCTACCCTATGCCAGGCCTTCTCCATACTATTGTCTGTATCCATGGACTATGCATATAAGTTCTTGGGTTAATCTAAGTTCTTATTATCTACTAGAGAACCTGGTGCATGAAATTTGTGCACTGGGTGCAGGGGGTCCCTCAACCTGGCCTGCACTCTCTCTCTGTCTGGTGTGTCTTGGGGAAGGTCCACCTGCCGGCTTAGGCCTGATCCCTGGGCCTAAACTGACAGACATCTCTCTTGCAGTCTGGGTCTCTTGCAGTCCAGGACCCTTTGCTTCTTACCACCCATCTGCAGCAAAGGTGGAAGAGGCTCCCAACACCACACTGCGCTTGCCAGCTGTGAGCCCAGCTTCTGGTTAAGCAGTGCTCCTCCTGTGGGAGCACAATGACACCAGGGGGAAGCTCCTGTGTTGAGCATCTGCCCCATGGTGGTCAGTGAACATCATAGTGACCAGTCATTCCACCAGTCATTTTGCTGTTTGATCAATTTGCATATTAGGTTTTTATTATATAGGATAATAAGAATAACAGAAATTAAAAAAATAAATGACAAATTAAGAAAACATATTTATCATTAAGTGCTGCATATAGAGGGCTAATTTCTTTAATACATAAAGAGCAACAACAACCAAACACATAAAAATTAGATAGCCAAAGCCTTGGGGGGAAAATGACCAAAATCTATAAATAGCAGGAAAAAGAAAAGTTCTTACCCCAGCCAGTTTTTCTCAGTGGTTAGAGCATCAGCCCATAGGCCAAAAGGTTGTGGGTTTGATTCCAAGTCAAGAGCACATACCTCAGTTGGGGGTTTGATCCCTGCCTTGGTTCGGGTGTGTGCAGGAGACAACCCATCTGAATGTCTCTCTCGTCTCTCTCTCTCAGTCCTCTCTCTTACTCCCCTCTCTCTCTCTCTCTCTCTCTCGCTCTCGCTCTCGCTCTCGCTCTCTCTCACTCTTATCTCATTTTTTCCCCACTTCACTCCTCTCTACTCTCTCTTAAAAAAAATCAATGAAAAAAATATCTTTGAGTGAAGATTAAAAAACAAAACAAAACAACCATGAGATGATTTTCAGCCTCATTTGTATTCAGACAAATAATGTAAAAGTTAGATACTATTTTTGTTTATCAGATTTGAAAATATCAAAGGTTTAAAAAGTTCTATGGGTAAGAGTATCAGAACTGGTTCATTATCTACAGAAGGAAATTTTGTAATATGTCAAAATATAAAATTCATATACATTGACTTTTAGAAAATTTATTATAAAAAGCATTATGCTTTTTCCTACTATAATAGGCTATCTTTTGTGAAAAAGCAATAATAGACACACATACATATTCTTCTCTATCTTTTGAAAAGTATCTATCATAATTAGTGGTCCAGGGAAAAAGAAAAGGGTAGGAGAGAAATCTTTCACTAGTCAAATTTATAATATATCAATTTTATGTATCACATTAAAGCAAATATATTAATTATATGTACAAAGAAACATTTAATATTTAAAATATACAAATAGTCTCAGCATCAAATGCCCCTTCCCAGTACATTGGGTCAGTTTTAGACATTTCACTGCATTATTTTTGGAATATAAAAGATAAACAAATAAAACAAAACTCATAGATACAGAGAGCAGACTGATGGTTGCCAGAAGTGGAGGGGTAAGAAGAATAGGTAAAGGGGTTAAAATGTATAAACTTCCAGTTATAAAATAAAGAAGTCCTTGGAATGTAATGTACAACATAAAGATTATAATAATAATAAAGTTAATAATACTGTATTATTTATTTAAAGGTTGCTAAGCAAAAATCAAACATTTTCATGAAAAGAAAAATAGTGCTAACTATGCGTGGTAATGGGTGTTATTAGATTTATTGTAGTGATCATTTTATAATATATACAAATATTAAGTCATTATGTTATATACCTAAAACTAATATAATGATACATATCAATCATATCTCAATAAAAGTAAAACTATAAAAAATAATTGTGCTGAAACCGGTTTGGCTCAGTGGATAGAGCGTCGGCCTGCGGACTGAAAGGTCCCAGGTTCGATTCTGGTCAAGGGCACGTACATTGGTTGCGGGCACATCCCCAGTAGGGGGTGTGCAGGAGGCGGCTGATCGATGTCTCTCTCTCATCTATGTTTCTAACTTTCTATTCCTCTCCCTTCCTCTCTGTGAAAAATCAATAAAATATATTTTTTAAAGAAAGGAGAAAAACATATTTAAAAAAAATAATTGGGCTGTGATTTTATACCCACTAATTCTATAGATTTAAAACTTTGAATAGTTTTTGAATTCTATGAACAATTACAAATTGCTGATTGAAGGACCTATAAACTCTTTAGTTAGAAGATATAGTAGTATATTGCAAAAAGTTGGTGAATTATTTATTTTGAGCATAAACTCCATCTTCCCCAAACTTTACCTCTTAAAGGACCCAAAAAAGAGAGAGTTATAGAGAGGGACTTCAAACCATTTCTTTTATAAAGTGGATATTGCTAGAAAATCCAGAACACACTTTTTTTTCCTGAATAATAATAGAAAAACAATCTGATATTTAGTTTATGACCTCTATTTACTTGCCTGTAAATAATTATATATAAAGTTGTCAACACAAACAAGAAATTAGTTTTGTGCCCTGAATGAGGCACTTATGTGTCTCATAGGTAGCAAAGAAAAAATGTTTTCAAAAGTTTAATCTTCTACATTTTATTTTGATTTGTAAAAGCCACTTTTCTAGTTACTGATAAAAATGTTTGTTATTTTAAATAACATATTATAAGAATTGAGTGACTACTTAATATTTGATATAGGTATTGATTAATTGTGTAATATCTTCAACATGCCAAGGTAGCAGGAATTCTCCAAATGAAAGGAATGTATCCCCTTTTATGCCCAGGAACATTCTCTTACTGAAACATTTGGGTAAATTGAATAGTCCGATGATGACAAAAATGTCAAAGAAAATTCAAACCTCTTTCTTCCCTCAGCTTTCCTGTTAGAAGAAAGAAGTCTGGTACAATGAATTGCTTCTGCTAGTATGTCTTTGGGTCTTTATTCCATGACATTCATGAACTGGAAGGGGGGTGTTCCTCAGCCTGGCCTACGCCCTCTCGCAGTCAAGGAGTCTCTGGGGATGTCCAACAGCCGGCTTAGACTCACTCCCCACAGGGAGTTGGACAAGCCATCAGCTGGACATCCTTAGCACTGTCGAGGAGGCAGGTGAGGTTCCTGCCACCTCTGCGCACTCACCAGCCATCAGCCCAGCTCCTTGGCTGAGCAGCACTCCCCTGGTGAGAGTGCACTGACCAGGGGGCAGCTCCTGCATTGAGTGTCTGCCTCCTGGTGGTCAGTGTGCATCATAGCATCCAGTCATTCCACTGTTCAGTTGATTTACATATTAACCTCTTATTATATAGGATTACTTCTCCATCTAAAATATTTTTTTCTTTTTTTAATATATTGATTTTTTACAGAGAGGAAACGAGAGGGATAGAGAGTTAGAAACATCGATGAGAGAAGAACATTGATCAGCTGCCTCCTTCATGCCCCCTACTGGGGATGTGCCTGCAACCAAGGTACATGCCCTTGACTGGACTTGAACCTGGGACTTTTCAGTTCGCAGGCTGATGATCTATCCACTGAGCCAAACCGGTTTCAGTGATCCATCTAAAGTATTTTCTAATTACAATTAAGAAGAAGGATCCTCACATACTCTTTGATCAAGACATCCCAGGTTTAGGAGTCTATCTTATAATGAAAGCAAGAGTACAAAGAATATGTGTATAAAAACAATCATTTCAATATTATTAATAGTGACAAACCTAAAAAAAACTGGGAGGAAATGATTAGACATTTACATGATGAAATATTATGGAACTATTAAAAAAATATCAGATCTAGATCTGTGGACCCAGAGTGTTGTCCATAATATATTGTTATTAAACACATATATAGAAACCCAATTCTTATAAAAAAATACTTCAACCAAACCAAGCTATGAAATATGTATGCAAGTACATGTCTATATGACTCCGGAAAGGGGAAAGGTAGAAGAATCAACACTAAGTTGATGTCACCTGCCATGGTGGTGGAAGCACTTTTAGCTGCAAGGACCAGTGATCCCAATTCAAATTTACTTGAAAGTGAGGGAAGAGAGTGGAGTAGAAATCTAGTTTAGAAATCTAGCCCTAGAGTGGTTTTAGCCTCTGTCTTTCTGGTGCTGCTATCTGTGATTTTCTTGTCTGTTCCCTCTCTGAAAGATTTGGGCACTACCTTTGTCCTCTTTCTTCTTTCTTTATACTGGCAAATAGTTTTGCAATTCTTTGTTTCATATCCACAGGTATGGGGTGACTAACCTATCATCTAATCTGAGAAGTTTTGGACAGCGAAAAGTGGGTGCAACAGGCATAAGTCGGAGCAGTCCCAGGGACACTGAGACCTATGGTCACACTTCACATGTCACAACCGCCAAAGGAGAAAATGACATCTTCTGCCATTTCTAAATTACCCTAGACAGCAGTTTTCCAAGGGGACCCCTGCATGAAGAGGGCTTATTACTGGTAGTTTACAATGGTTAATAAATGTGTTTAAAATTTCTGCTTTAATTGCTAATGCAGTAAATATCAATAGATATAAGCCAAACACTTCTTGGGATCCATAGTAATTCTAAGAGTGAAAGGGAGTCCTAAGCCAAAAGTTTGGAATCCTGCCTTAGACCAACTATCCAGACTTCTGGAGCTTGATGTGGACTATCAGAAGGAACACTGTTAATACCAAACAAAATCTTCCTGGCCGGCATAGCTCAGTGACTAAGCATTGATCTAACCAGGAAGTCACAGTTAGATTCCATGTCAGGGCACATGCCCAGGTTGTGGGCTCCATCCATGGTAGGAGATATGCAGCAGACAGCCCATCGATGATTCTCTCTCATCATTGACATTTCTGTCTCTCTCTCTTCCTCTCCCTTCCTCTCTGAAATCAATATAAACACATTTAAAAATAACTAAATAAAATCAGTGTTTCATCAAAGAGATCTAAAAGGGAGTGGATGCTGAATAGGCAGTCAACATTATCCACCACATGCAGAAATAAAGAGGTCAGCCGAAACCGGTTTGGCTCAGTGGATAGAGTGTTGGACTGCAGACTGAAGGGTCCAGGGTTCAATTCCGGTCAAGGGCATGTATATCGGTTGCTGGCACATAACCAGTGGGGGTTGTATAGGAGGCGGCTGATTGATGTTTCTGACTCTCTCTCTCTCCAAAAAATCAATAAAATATATTTTAAAAAAAAGAAATAAAGAGGTCAGGTTGGCTCACTTTATCACCATTTCCTCTCATTAAATTATCTCAAAGGAGAATGGACTGTTTTTCTAATTTTATAAAGTAGATTTAATTAAAAATATAATGATGAATAATTTTCAATCATTAGAACAAGATTCTGGTAAACTTAATCTTCAACCATGACTAAGATCTTTACTCAGTAACAAAGGAAGAAGAAAAAAAGTTAATTTGATCACTATTATATAACCTCAAGTATTCATTATCCCAGACATTTTAAAATAATTTTAGTTAAAAGTACTGTATTCTAATTCTACATAATATGGAAAGTGAATTTTGTCTCTGCGTTTAAGTTTAGATACACAGGAAATTTTGACTAGATTCTTTCATGAAGATTAAAAAAACGTGCAGTTTATTTCTAGAATTTTGTAGTAGTGCTATTTGAATATTGTTTATTTAAAATTAATAAAAATGTGATTTTGATTACATTAAATCCATTTTTTTCAACTGACACTATGTTTCAATCTGGTTTTTAGAATAAAGTTTGGCATAGGTGTCAGAAATTTTGGAAGGAAGAATAACTATAAATCATTGAATGTTTTTCCCCCATCATTAAGGTTGGCAATAGAATTTTGTTAAATGTCCCTCATCAATTTAGACCATATTTTTTACTTCCTATACCAGTTGATTTTATACTATTAAGTCATTCTTGCTTTCTACATTTCAATCATACTTGATTATTTTTTTAATATTCCTTTAATACTCTGATAAATTATTTGTTGATATTTTGTGTGATTTCTACATTTAATTTCAAAAGACAGACTATTGTACAGTTTAATCTTCAGTATCTAATTTTTTCAGGTGTAATATGCTAATTAGATCAGGTCAACTGGCCATTTTCTGGACGTCTGACTTCCTTCTAGACAAAGCCATGGTGATGGGGGCCAAGGCAGAGGCAGTTAGGGACAATCAGGCTGGCAGGGGAGGTCAGTTGGGGACAGATCAGGATGGCAGGGGTGGGCAGTTAGGGGCAATCAGGCAGGCAGGCAGTGAGCAGTTAGGAACCAGTGGTCCTAGATTGTGAGAGGGATATCCAATTGGAGAGGGTGCAAGCTGAGCTGAGGAAACCCCTTCTCCCCACCCCCCAGGGGGGGCACAAATTTCATGCTCCAGGCCACTAGTATATATATGTTTACTTGTGAAACAGAAAAATTTGTTTGTAAAACTCTCATGTAGAACTTACCAATAGTAAGACACTATTTTAAGCATTATACAAATACTAGCTTGTTCAATACTCATAATGACACTATGAGTTATCCACTACTATTATTCCTATTTAATAGCTGGGAAATAGAGCCACAGAGAAATTAAGTAACTTGTTCAGGATAATACATCTTGTAAGTGGCAGAATTAGGTAGAATTTTACTTTATACATCTGGTCCCAGAGTTTATGTAAAGTCCATGCTTTGACACATTTGAACTGTGGGATTCTTTTTGTAATTTTTTCAGTAGTTTCTCAATGTCTCCTGTGATCTTCATAATTTCCACAAATCAAAATAATTCATTCATCTTGTATGTCAAACTTAATTACTCGGAGTTTTGCAAAGCAATCACCTGGCTGTTTAACGAGCAGATGAACAGTGTGATAAAAATTTAAGCATTAATTATTCCTTCTGTCAAAAAAATGACTACAGAGGACCTCCTGTGATTCAGACACTGATTTGGATGAGGGAGGTAGAATAGTGAGCAATTACAAGAAAGATCATATTTCTGTTCTCATAGAATTACATTCAAATGGGGAAAATATAATAGCTAAGTGGTGGTGCCATGAAAAAAAATAGGATAAAGGCCCTGAGTGATGGAGGAGGAGTGGACTATTTTAGGAAGGGTGTCAGGGATAATCAGAATGAAGCACCAGAACCAGTCATGTGGATGCATAATTGGGGAGAACATTGCACCAGGAAGGGAAAGACTTTGACAGGAATATTCTTGGAGATTCTAGAAACAGTAAAGAGGAAAATATGGCCAATACAGACTTATAGAGAGGATCATGGTAAAGGATGAGTTTGGGATGTTTCTGGGGCCAAATTCTATAAAGCCTTGTAGGCCATAGTAAGAACTATTTTATTTTATTAAGTTGAAAAGCCAGGAAGAGTTTCAGCTGAATGGCAGGGGATGACTTACCTATACAAAGAGATCATTCTATGACCTTGTGAGAAAGAATCTATAATGTAGACAGGGTGGAAACAAGGAGACCAAAATTGGTTTTGCAATTTTTGAGGAAATAATTGCTATAAATAACTTGATAGAGTTGGATATAGTGATAGGCATTTCAATTTCAGTTATTTATAGAAGGTAGATTTGTACTCATCTACCTGCCTCTTATACTTTTTTAAAAAATATATTTAATCGATTTTTTTACAGAGAGCAAGGGAGAGGGATAGAGAGTTGGAAACACCGATAAGAGAGAGACATCAATCAGCCACCTCCTGCACGCCCCCCAATGGGGATGCACCCGCAACCAAGGTACATGCCCCTAACCGGAATCGAACCTGGGACCCCTCAGTCCGCAGACAGACACTCTATCCACTGAGCCAAACCGGTCTCGGCTGCCTCTTATACTTTTAAGGACTCTTGTGATTACATTGGTTACCTTCCCTCTAGATAATCTGAAAAAAATCTCCCTGTTTTAAAATAATCTGATTAGCAATTTAATTCCATCTATCATTAAGTTCCCTTTGTAATGTAAGGTGACACACTCACTGGTCCCAGGAATTAGGTTGGGGACATTGTGGGAAGGGACATTATTCTACCTACCACAGATGCCTGTTTGACAACCAAATGGAGCTCCAATAACATAATTTTTGCCTTTTATTTTCTTCCAAAACAATCCTATCTAATAAAAGAGTAATATGCAAATTGACCATACCTCTGCTATACCAATAAGCCACATCCACAAGCCATGCCCACCAGCTAATCAGGAGGGAGTATGCAAATTAACCCAACCAAGATGGCTACAGCCACAGAGAAAGTAGGAGGGAGGCTTGGGTTGCCCCCAGCAATGGAGTAAGCCAAGCTTTCTGTACACCCTGGCCAGTTATTCCTCTGCTTAAGGGAACAAAGTTTCAATGGCTGCCTGTCACCACAGACGGCTTGGCTTCGCTCCAGGTTACAAAGTTTCAATTGTAGAAGATAAATAAATACCAGATACCATGGCCTCAGCTTGGGTTGCCGGGGGACATAGCCAGCCTTCAAACCACCACAGGTCTCTCACTCAGGCTGCCCCACACCCCAAGGGAAACCCCACCCTGATCTTGGGACACATTTCAAGGAAAACCAGCTGGCCCCTACTGATGTATCAGACCTCTATCCTATCTAATGAAAGAGTAATATGCAGATTGATCATCACTCCAACACACAAGATGACTGCCCCCATGTGGTCAAAGATCCTGCCCCCATGTGGACACAAGATGGCCACCACAAGATGGCCAGCAGGGGAGAGCATTTGGGAGGCACCAGCTTGCAAGTGAGAGCTGTTGTGGGTGATAAAGCCAGCAGGGGAGAGACCAGGGCATTTGGGAGAGACCAGGCCTGCAGAGGAGGGCAGTTAGGGGCAAACAGACTGGCAGGGAAGCAGTTAGGCACCAATCAATCTGGCAGGAGAGTGGTTAGGAGGTGATCAGGCTAGCAGGCAGAATTGGTTAGGGGCAGTCAGGAAGGCAGGCAGGTGAGCAGTTGGGAGCCAGCAGTCCTGGATTATGAGAGGGATATCCAACTGCCCATTTAGGCCTGATCCCACTGAACCGGCCCTAAATGGGCAGACATCCCTTTTGGGGTCCCAGATTGGAGAGGGTGTAGGCTAAGATGAAAACCCCCCTTCCCCTGTGAATGAATTTCATGTACCAGGTTTCTAGTATATAAAGAAGGAGCATGAAGGGTAAAGTGGAAATGAATATTGCTATTCAATAAAAATATAGAATTACCAAATCAGCTCTCTCTCTATAAATTTCAATTCTAAAACATTTAGAAATAAAACAATTGGCTTAATTATTATTACATTCTTACATATCTTTATAGTTATAATAGTTCAAATGGGTACAAATGTATTCATAAGATGTGCTAATTGTTCACTCAATTGAACTTTTAAGCCTTTTTTTTGAGGAATAAATTAAAATAAATTCCTTAGAATCATAAAATTGAAAGCAGTGCCATGTTATCTTTTTAAGGATCTGTTTATAAACAAACTAGAGGCCCAGTGCATGAAATTCATGCATGGGTAGGATCCCTAGCAGCTGCAGCTGCCTGCCACCTATTCCACTCACTGGACAAACTCCCAGTCAAGGGGACAATTTGCATATTAGGCTTTTATTTAGAGGATATATAAATTAATCATAAAAGTACATAAAAATGGTTTTCCTCACTAAATAAAATACTAACAATATTTTGATTATATACTTTGCCATCAGAATGCATATGAATATAAATACATGGTTATTTATAATCACAGACACATATATGTTTATGTGCATTAACTGTATGCATAATTTACTGTATGTACAGCTGCTTATTTAGTGCCCATTATGTGCCAGTCTCTCTGCTAGTTACTTGGAAACTGTAGGGAACGTAACACACAGAGCCACTTTTCTATGAGCTTACAGTCTTTTGGAGAAGGAAATGACTCAGCTGGTAGTTATTCCAAGGAATACTGCGTGTTGTATTGGGAGAATTACAGGGTGATACATAAGTGTGTGTCCTCTGCACTGAAGTATTTTATACTTCCCTTTATTGGCCTTGTTGCAATGAAACAGAATATTTGTGTATTTGCTGGTTTTCCCTTTAGACGATGAACTCCTTGACAGCTGACATCTTGTTTATTTTTGTTACCCTGGAACCTAACATAGTTCCAAATACATAGTAGGTGCCTAGTAAATGTTTTTGAGTGGTTGATTGATTATAACTAGTCTCCAATTAGGTAAGCAATGTTTCAGTTCCTCTTCTGTTACTCTCAATGATATGCTATGTTAGAGTGAAAATGTTAATTATGTGATTTATGCTAATCAACCTAATTTCTTGGAATAAAAAAGAATGTCCTTCATTCACTCCCTTATTCAACAAATAGTTTGTTCATTTATATCTACAAAGATATTACTCCATGTAAGCAGGAAGTACTGAAATGGGCATTGAACTCACATTCAGGATTTGATTCTAGTGTAAAAGGTAAGAAAACATCCTAACTAAATATCTCGATGACCATTCAGGAAGTGTGTGTGTGTGTGTGTGTGTGTGTGTGTGTGTGTGTGTGTGTGTG
>JAAGEH010000426.1:6645948-6768059 GCA_011751065.1 Lasiurus cinereus
TGCAGGCCTGGTCCCTCCAGCTGCCCTCTCCTACAGGCCTAGTCTCCCCCAACTGCCCACCCCTACAGGCCTGGTCCCCTCCCTCCCTGCCCTCCCCTGCAGGCCTGGTCCCTCCCAACTGCTCTCCCCTTCAGGCCTGGTCCCCTCCCCCCACAACTGCCCTCCCTTGTAGTCCTGGTTCCCCCCAACTGCCCTTCTTTGCCAGCCCTTTCACCACTAACTGCCCTCCCTTTCAGTCTTGGTCCCTCCCAGCTGCCCTCCCCTGCAGGCCATCTTGTGGCAGCCATCTTGTGTCCACATGGAGATGGCCATTTTTGATCATATGGGGGCATCCATCTCGTGTGATGGTCCATTTGCATATTACCCTTTTATTAGATAGGATTTATAATAACCAAGATTTGGAAGATGCCCCAGTGCCCATCAATAGTTGAGTGAATAAAAAAGAAGTGGTACCCTGGCTAGTGTGGTTCAGTTGGTTGAAGCCTCATCCCATATACCAAAAGGTGGTGGTTTGAGTTCCTGGTCAGGGCACATGCAGGAGGCAATCAATAAATGTTTCTCTCTCATCTCTCTTTCTCTCTCTCTCCATCTTCCTAAAAAATCAGTAATTTTTAAAAAATAATTGGTAGATAAAACAATGGAATATTACAGGGCCACAATAAATAAGGAAATCTTAACTTTTGCAACAGCATGGACAGACCTGGAGAATATTATACTAAGTGAAAGAAAGAAAAGTACTATATGATTTCACTGATATGTGCACTCTAATGAACAAAATAAAAAACAAAATAGAAACAGACTAATAGATACAGAAAAGTGACTGACAGCTGTCTCAGGGGAGGGAGTTTGGGGCTGGGTGAAAAGGATGAAGGATTAAGGAAAACAAACAAATGCCAAACCATTCATAGACACTGACTGAAGCATGGTGATTACCAGACGGAAAAATGGATGTGGGGAGAAAGAAGAGGGTAAAGGGGACATACATGGTGATAGAAGGAAACTTAACTTGGGGTGGTGAACATACAATATAATATACAAATGATGTATTATAGAACTGCACACCTGAAACCTATATAAATTTATTAACCAATGTCACTCCCAATAAATTCAATAATAAAAAAGATTAAGCTGAAATATGTTTCTAATAGGAAGCTATGCTTGCATGACAGGATGCATAGGAAATTTAATCTCTACTAACAAACTTGTGTAGAGCTTATGAATTGGGAATGTTTTCAAATCAAATGCTTAAATATAAGAACAGCACTAAGAGTCATGATGTTGGATTTGTTTGCTCGTGTTTCTCCTAAAGCACAAAATTTCTCTGCTGTGGTATTAGCAAACATTTCCCTAAGAGCCGAGGAATGGAAGGGACAGATAATCCAAGGAGAACCACACTTTAAGGAGTCTTGAACAGTTCCTGTGTTAGATTCATTTCCTTTGTGACTAAGAAAATTTAAAATGGAAATGGTTTTCAATTTTAGATATTCATCATGGATCTACTTATGAAAACCCTGTCTGGTACAGTAAAAGTAGAATGATGTAATTTTCTAATAATTTCATGCCTGTCACTTGAACATATTTTACTGAGAGTCTGATGAAATCAGCTACACATTTTTAAAAAGCATAATATCTGTAGTTTAAACTGTGGAAGTCCAGACTTAGGTAACAGTGAAAATGAATTAAAAGTGGAATCAGTAATCTTTGTTTTCTGCTATAATAATGTTCACAAGCAAACAGAATTCAATGATCTCTTACCAAACTTTGCCAAACTATTTTGGTTTTGTATTTATCCCCATTCTTCCTTCATTAAATAATGAATGTACCATTGCTACTTATAATTACATCCATTTTGCTTTCAGAAGGAAGTAAAGCATTTATGTACTCCATTAAAATATTTTAAAAAGAAAAATAAACTGATGAAGTGATATCTAAACCGAAAAAGAAAAAGTGTAAAAAAAAAAAGTGAAATTCACATTGAGGTTACGATGCCAGTCACATGCCATGAGGTCCTATGTGGTGGCTAAAGATGGGCCACAAATTTAGTTCTGAACTTCCTTGTGACCAAAGTGAGAAAGATCATTTATTCATTCATTCATTCAATAAATAAATAAATAAAAATCAGTCTGCTAGTATTTGTTTGGTTGCCTGGAGGGTGTTATAATATTCTAAAATGAAAGAACCAAAGTAGATGACACATTAAAACACAGCAAGCTATTTTAAAAAATCATTCCTTTTCCTAATATTAAAAGCCAGAGAAAGTACATCTGATGGATTCCTATAAAACAAGTTTAGTTAATTTTTTTTATAATAGTAATTTTTACTATTGTGTGATGGCAAACGATTACAGTGAATCAATGAAGCAGTTCTAATGATTAGCATGAGCACAGAGGGAATCTTGGATGAGGACACTTGAGTAGGCCTGAAGGAATCAGAGAAGTATTTACAGCTCATTTTCTTGGAAATTGATGAATTACGTAGCAGAACTTCCTGGTATTCCAAGAAAAGAGAAAATGTAAATACAAATGCAGATAAACCAGGAGAGAAAAGAATGTTCATGGATTCTAAGTAGTTCAAGTTTGCCTTTGATGAATGTTGAGCAACAAATAAAGATGAGTGGGTAAGCAGAAAGTCAGACCATTAAATGCTTTGAATGTCATGCAAAAAATAATTTGATTTGCTAACAACTGAAAGCAATTGAGGAGTGACAATCAGACTTATAACTTAAAAAGAATAGAGGAAAAAAAGCACTGGAAAAGTCAAGGAAATCTTACAGGCTGAAAGAAAGAGAAGGGAACCAATATAATAACCAGAGTCAGAGGTGATTAGCTAGAACTTGACCTATAGCAATTGTAACAGAGCAAAGAAGATAAGAATAGATCTGGGAAATATTTGGGAACTCAAATATTCATTGATTTAATTGAGAATTTTCAACTCATACTGATGTAAACATGGGACAGTTTCATCTTTCTAAAACTGCTTTTAATTATGGACTGTTTTTCTCCTGGGAAGTAGACTATTTTCATAATAGCTCAGTAAAATTCCATAATATTTTAGTCACTTGGTTTTTTAGAGAAGGATTTTCTCCTATTTAAAATTCTTCTTCAGCAGAAACCAGTTTGGCTCAATGGATAGAGCGTCGGCCTGCGGACTGAAAGGTCCCAGGTTCGATTCCAGTCAGGGGCATGTACATTGGTTGTGGGTACATCCCCAGTAGGGGGCGTGCAGGAGGCAGCTGATCGATGTCTCTCTCTCATTGATGTTTCTAACTTTCTATCCCTCTCCCTTCCTCTGTGTGAAAAATCAATAAAATATATTTTTAAAATTCTTCTTCAGCACAGACCACCCTTGTGGGAAGAGAGTTTCGGTCAGTTTTCTTCATTTTCCTCCCCTTCACTTTTCCTCATGATATACTAGTATTCTGTAAGCCTGTATCTATCAATGCAGAATGTATTGGAGGGGTGACAAGTTGTCACTGGCAGACAAATTGTCCCCTTTTTGCTGGTAACTACTTCTCAGGGTAAGGCAATCTGTGAGGCAGATTTCATAGTATTGGTTATCTTTTGTGGGTACATCTTATTTTGTTGGGAAGATGTAACAAAGGCATCCCTTGCAGTCCTCTGACATGGGAGAGCTAGCTGGCCATTAGCCAGTTCCTCCCTCCCTCAGGACTCCATTTCCTCTGGTATTCCCAGCATATTTGTTCATTCCACAACCTTTACCTGCTGAAGTTCCTTTAACCATTTACTGAATGCCTATGGTACATAGTAGGGGAATGGTAATGGAGCCAGAAATATGGCTTATGCCTCAGCCTCCAGTCTAAAAAAGGAAATTTAGGTTTATATATCCTTGCATGGAAATCCAGTCTACCTATTGGTGCTCCCTGTCTCAATTGCCCTGTTTTATCTTGACCCTTTCTTCACATCCCAAGAACATGGGTGCTCTATCAGTTTGATGACTCATCTTCACTTGTCCAACTCAGTATGAGGTAGAAAGGGAGGTTTTTGACACCTGTAATCATATACAAGAGGAACAGACAAGTTGAATGTTCTTTTTTTCTAGGGAGAAGGGAGAAGTGGCTGGGATGCTGGGAGGATTACCAAGCTCTACCTATTCCTAATAGAAGATACCACCTTTTCTTCTCCCAGTTCCTTCTTGTGAATCTAGCTGGTGAAGACCATCCAAGTAGTTTCTCTCGTACCTGGGGAAAAAACTGAGTGTCTCACCTGAAGAAAGTAAATGAGATCATCAATATAATGCCATGTTCTATTAATTTACTCTAGGCACAAAAAAAAGACTTCAATTTATGTCTTATGCAATTTTGCTATATAACTTTTGAAAATATTAAATATAAATGGTAATGAGCCACTTAAAATATCGCCAAAGTATTTCCCATGGGAAACTGAAGAAGTGAGGGCATCATCTACCAGGATTAATACCACAAAAAAGATGAATATGGATGACAATATCTTTCATTTAGATATACTTAGTTTAAAATGCTTTGGGGAGAACCAGATTGAAATTCTCAGAGATGAGTGGGCCTCAGGTATTTGAATGGCCAAAGAGAGAAACTTGGGTTGTTGGTATAGAGTTGAAAGTCATTGATTGGTTCAGAGTTGGAGCTATGGATATTGATTATTAAAGATATAAGATTTTGTTCAACTAAAACAAAAACTTGATTTATTTCTCAAATTTGAACATTTTCACAGAATAATAGAACTTCATGAAGTAGATACTTCAGCTATCATCTAGTTGGTCCCACTGATATTTAGAAGTAGAGAGTACCTACCAATGCTACTATAGCATAATGTGAATATGGGTTTTATTCTCTGAAGATCCTCTAAACAATACAATTGTTATGTGTTATGTGAAAAATAACCTCAAATAGATGCTTTGTGTAGTAGTAAAGATTCTATAATGTTTGTACTTTGTGATCAAAGGGTAGATTTTAACCTCTGATCCTAGTATCGTTCTTTATGGTTTGGGAACTTAGCAATTAAGACCACAGATTATTTTCTTGGTATCCATCACTTTGATAAATTTTAGGCAGCTACATGAGTCCTTTAAAGGAAATAATAAATCTAAGAAATGTATCTTAGTAACCATCTCAGACTATATTTATGCACTGAGACCTAAAGTTTTCTCAAGAGTTCTTACAGAGAGTTAGAACATTGCTTCCACTGATATTTTCCAAATTTTGTGGTTTTCTTATTGAGAGTCACCTGATATTTTTCTTTTCTTTTACTGAATTAGATTAAATTATAATAGCTCTTAGAAATAGAATGCTGCATTTGTGTTAGGTTTAAAATTTTTTTCCTATTAGATACTAGGCAGTTAACAAGGTTGTTGTAGGAAGCTTGCCCAACTTAAATTTAATACATATTTTCACAATTTGTTATTATCCCAATTTGTAAGAAAACATAGCTCACCTACTTTAAGCAATTCCTGCACAAATATAAATTAATTTTCTATACCATTTTTAGATAAGATGCTTTGCTGTAAATATATAATTTTTTTAAAGAATATTTAAAGCATGAGGTATAGAAACTAGGTTTAAAATATGTGAATGACTCTACTATGAATTTTATCCAGCTGATTAAATGAGCTAGTAATATATAAATTTATGAAGTCTAATCTTTTAGAGCAGTGGTTTTCAACCTTCCTAATACTGCGACCCTTTAATACCGTTCCTCATGTTGTGGTGACCCCCACCCATAAAATTATTTTCGTTGCTACTTCATAACTGTAATTTTGCTATTGTTAATGAATCATAATGTAAATATCTGTGTTTTCTGATGGTCTTAGGTGACCCCTGTCAAAGGGTCATTCGACCCCCAAATGGGTCACGACCCACAGGTTGAGAGCCACTGTTTTAGAAAGACCTAACTGAGTTGATGTTTTCCGATGTAATTATTAGCTATGTAGCTATTTGACTGCCAACCAAAACTTTAATTCACCCATGATTGAGATTATAGTACTATGTGCATATAAGCTGTATACTTATAAGCATATATCAGTGCTAAAAAAGAGACCACCATAGCTACCCAAGAATTTTAAAAAAATTGATAAATACTATATGACATGGGGTATTTATAAAAAGCACAAATTCCAAAACATTATGGGAACCATTATGTTGAGAATGATTATAAAGTAAATCAAATTTGGGGGAGATTATTCAAGGCTGTAGATTATTATGCTTTTGGCTTTTGATCAAAGTATATAAATAATTCAACTCTTATAACCTACTAGGGGTCCAGTGCATGAAATTTATGTACTGTGGAGGAGTCCCTCAGCCCAGCCTGCCCCCTCTCACATACTGGTAGCCCTCCGGGGATGTTCTACTGATGGCTTAGGCCTACTCCCTGTTGGAGAATTGGAGAAGTCTGTCCTCCTTTTGCAGGAGGCGACCGGGCTGATCAGGGAAGGTGGCATCACCCCTCTACTGCAGCCACTGCCAGTCACTGCAGCCAACAATATATTTTCATCAACATGGACACCAGTCCCTTCACCATGAAAAAAATGACAACTTTCTTTAGGCATTTTCAAGATGTGCCTTTCATAAGATAAGACATTTCTTTCTTTATTTTTCTTTTTATCCTCACCTGAGGATATGTTTACGTTGATTTTTTCCCCTTCCCTCCAATTCCAGGCTCAGCGACTTCCCAAGCCTACAGCCTCTGCCACAGGCTATAGGCTTGGGAAGGGGGCATCCCTGTCCCCCAAGCCTAAAGCCTCTGCAGAATGGCCAGCTAGGAGTGACCTAGTGCCAAGGAAGTTCTCGGGACCCAGGTATGTATGCAAATTAACTGCCATCTTTATTGGGTTATTTTTCATACTCACTCTGATTGGCTGTGGGTGTAGTGGAGGTATAGTCAATTTACATGTTTCTCTATTATTAGGAAAGATGTCCTTGTTTCTTAATATCTCACTGTAGTGTCACATTTCAATAAGGAGTTGCACTTATGCTGTGTTTTTTGATACAAAAATATTTTTTATATTCTTAAGACATGTTGGAAGTATACTATTTGAGCATTATGTAAGCATGTATAGATTTCCTTTAACATGTATCCCCTTAGAAAGGCCCTCTATTGCATTAAAAATAACTAGGCCAGTCCTGATCCTTGGCTGGTGTGGCTTAGTTGGTTGAGCATTGTCCTGTGCACCAAAAGGTCACTGGTTTGATTTCCTGTCAGGACACATGCCCAGGTTGTGGGTTTGATCCCCAGATTTTTAAAGCTAAAATTTTCATTTAGACTTTTCTAGTTGTTAGACTTTCTTCCAATTTTTATAAATTAATACTGACCATTCCCTCCAAACATAATGCAGCTAAGTGTCATCAGAAATTGCTACTAGGAATAAAGAAATTTAATTTTCAAAATATTTTCAGCTTCTTTCACTTGACACTAATGATCTCCTCTCCTACCTAATATTGTCTTCCAGAAAGTTATCATCTGATCAACAGTGGCCCTATAAATTTACAGTTGAATTATAATTCTTTTTAAATATATTTTTATTGATTTTTTTACAGAGAGGAAGGGAAAGGGATAGAAATTTAGAAACATCAATGAAAGAGAAACATGGATTCAGCTGCCTCCTGCACACTCCAGACTGGGGATTGCCTGCAACCAAGGTACATGCCCTTGACCAGAATCTAACTTGGGACCCTTCAGTCCTCAGGCCAACGCTCTATACACTGAGCCAAACTTGTTAGGATTACAATTCTCATTTATTATTACTGACAAGTCTTCTTAGTTTTTAATCTAGATACAAGAAAATTTAAAATTACATATATGGCTCATATTATATTTACATTTTGGATTGTCCTCTGTTAAAAAATTCATTTTGTTTGCACACAAAAGCCTGAATTAATTTAAGACACTTTGATATAAAAATATTAGAAAGAATTAGTGTATGCTGAATTATAAAATGTTTGTGGGAAGATGGTATTCTGGCAGAATTGTGAATAAGTACATGGTAGTGCTTTTATACATGTGGTGGATATGGTATTGATATGTAAAACAAGGATTATCCTCCTTCATCTAATTAAGGTAGCATCTGGGACTGACTATATGTAATCTCAGAGAAGGGATGATCCTTCTGGCCAGCAAGGCTCAGTGGTTGAATGTTGACCTATGAACCAGGAGTTCACAGTTTGATTTGTGGTTAGGACACATCCCCAGTGTGGGCCATACAGGAGGCAGCCAATCAATGATTCTCTCTAATCATTGATGTTTCTATATCACTCTTCCTCTCCTTTCTCTCTGATATCAATTATATATATATATATATATATATATATATATATAGAGAGAGAGAGAGAGAGAGAGAGAGAGAAGTGATGATCCACTAGAATCCAGAGAACAACAATAAATATTAATTTCTGAGTTTTAAAAATTTAGAACTTGGGGCATAAACACAATCTTTAGGAGGATACCCTAAGCAGTTTGAGTGAGTTTCTCTTATCTGTAAAGCTTACCCCAACTAGGGGAAGATGGCAGAGGGGAGAGAAAGAGGAAGAAGATGCAAGAAAGTTTAGCATCCTATTCCTAAAAAGGAGCCTATGTCCTGCATTTCATATAAGCCACCAACCTGGAAGTGGTTTGTAGAAATAAAAAAAAGAAAAAAAGAATCACACACAAGGGACCTTATACAAACAGATAACAAGATCCCAGAGTTCTGACTATGACCCAGCCTGGTGCTGGGACTGGAGGATAGATTGATTAGGCAGTTTACTTGAGAACAGGACCTTATTTAGCCCCACTATATTTCCAGAGGCCCCCAAAATTCATGGAAGAGAGTACCTGCATGTTTCCCAGACCCTCAGAGGAGCAGGGAAATAACTTCAAGTTGGATAGGGAAGGCCTGTGGACAAGGGTAAGAGATATCAACCAAAAACAGGCTGGGATTATGTATATCCAGCAGAGGATTGAGGAACTATAAGGAGAATCTCTTCTTCTGACTCTGAGAGATGACTGCTATTTTAAGAATTCCTGAGATTAACATACAAATTGGGGAGGAAAAGAAAGAATTGAAAGTCTGAACAGAAGTTAGATTATTTCCCGAATTTAATCTCAATGAGCTTCATATATGCTTTATAATCAATGAGGTACCAAAGATCATGAGTTAATTTAAAATTATGGATGATTTGAGAAAGTTTTTATTTATTTTATTTTATGAGCATATTTCTTACCAGTAAAAAATAAAATAAAAAGTCTTAAAATATATGTTGGTCTGTCTCTAGTAGTCAATCCAGTCTTAAAATATATGTTGGTCTGTCTCTAGTGGTTAATCCAGTGTATAAAGACCAATCTGAGCATGACCTTTAGGAGTCTCTCTCTCCCTCTCCCTCTCTCTTAATCACTCCTTCTCCACTGTTCCTGTATTTGCTGTTCTTTCCTGTTGTATCAACTCTTTATTATGAAAAATTTTCAAATGAACAGAAAATTTGAAACATTAGTATAATGAACACCATCTTCACACCATACAGACTCAACAATTAATATTGGATTGTCCTCTGTTAATTTTACATGAATTCTGTATGTTTATATTTTTCTCTCTGTAAACTCACATTTTTCTGAAATGTTATAAATCAAATTTCAGATAACATAACAATTTCACTCTTAAATTCTTCAAAGTGAGGATATTATGTTACATAAGTATAATACTATTAACATACCTAAGAAAATAAACAAAAATCCCTTGCAATCATCTAATATTCAGCCCATATTCAAATTTCTCTACTTATGCCAAGGATGTGTTTTCTAGCTCCTTTATTTATTTATTTAATTTATTTACTAAGGAAGAATTCAGTCTAGGTTCATACATTGTTTGTATTATTATTAGTTTTTGTTTATTGCTCTAAGAGAATAGATAGTTACACTTGTCTTTTTTTTAATAACCTTATTTTTTTAAGAGTCCAGACCAGTTTTCTCATAAAATGTTCCATTATGAATTTGTATGTTTCCTCATTATGTAGTTCAATGTGTTCTCCCATCTCTTGTATTTGTTAAAAATTGAAATTTAGGTCTACAGGCTTGATTAGTTTCAGAGTAAACATTTTTTTTTTCATGAGTACATCTTTGGTGACATTGTGAATTTCACATTCCATCACATCCGTACTGACAAATGTCAGGTTTTACCATCATTTGGTGCTTTGGTTAAAGTGGTTACAACCAGATCTCTCCACTCTAATGACACATTTTCCCTTTTGCAATAAATAATTCATCTATGGGTTTATTTTAGACTTTTTCTAACCCCATTCGTCATCCTTTCTTCTTTCACTGCTTTGGTTCTTAACCACTTACTTGCTTACCTCAAAGAAGTTTTTTCATCTTCCTCATCCATTAACTAAGAACAAATACCAAGTAGTTGTTAGAATTCAGTGAAGTAAAGTGCATAATACAGTTTTGTAAATTGTACACGCATTTATAATTATAAGCTGTCTTTATTTGTATGAAAGAGTAGTTTCCAGTGGTGCTCTGAGTAGTCCACTCATTCAGGGGAAGCAGTGGAGTTCTGGTATATGCTCAACAGCCAACTCACCAAAGAAAAAAGCTTGCTTCATAAGTTATGCCAATTTCTGCAGTGTTAACACTCCCAACCTGGCCAATTTCAAGCTACCAACTTGATGTTAACCAGACTGCAAATCCCAGAACTTTTATTTAACAGCCAGTTCTTTCAAGCTTGAACAAGCCAGTCCAGCACACTACTGGGAGGATGACTGCAGAAGTAGGGTTGCTAGATTTAGCAAATAAAAATATGCAATAAAGTCAATATTTAGGAAATACCTATATTAAACAATTATTTGTTATATATCTGAATTCACATTTAACCAGGTCCAATATTTTATCTGGCAACCCTATGTAGAGGGCGCATGTGCGCACAAGTATGTGTGTGTGTGTGTTTGTGTGTATTTGGGGGTGTAAGTGAAAGGCTTAAAAAGACAGATTTCCATATTTACCCTCTTTCCTTAACAACCTCATCCAGAGCCTCTGCATTTGTTGTATTTATTTTCCTTCCTTTCTTCTCTCCCTCCCTCTCTCCCTCCTTCCCTCCCTCCCTCCCTCCTTCCTTCCTTCCATCCTTCCTTCCTCCCTTCCTCCCTTCCTTCCCTTCCTTCCCTTCCTTTCCTTCCTTCCTTATCTACTTTAGTTTAGTCAGACAAATGCTATACCAGTCATACTTTGTCATCAGAAGAAAAAAACAGACTTTGAAAAGGATAATTGAGAAAATTAAAAAACTAATCAAATAAACAATTTTTATAAATTTTATATTATTTAAACAGGCTCTCTACATTGACCCAACTTAATTCCAACACTTTTAAAAACATGTAAGTAAACAAAAGCCTATCATTTTTTCAAAGGCTAACAATTAGCCTGATGGTGTTGCTCAGTGGTTGACTATTGACCCATGAACTAAGAGGTCACTGGTTCAATTACTGGTCAGGGCACATGTGCAGGTTGTGGCCTCAATTCCCAACAGGGGACTTGTAGGGGGCAGCCTATCCATGATGTGATAATGTTTCTCTCATCAATGTTTCTATCCCTCTATCCCTTCTCCCTTCCCACCCACCCCCCCTCTCTCAAAAAAAAAAAATCAATTAACATTTTAAAGGGCTAAAACTTAAAATTTTCTGTAATGAATAAGTAAGCAAATTATTAATGAAACCTTTGGTTGTTTATAATAACTCTTTACAGGTAGGTTTTCTTGGCAATATTTAGATGAAGCAGTTCTTTTTAAAACTATGCATGTGTAAAATAAACTGAAGAACTGATTATATCTTGGATTGCCATAGTAAGCTATCCTCTGATCAGATATTTACATAAATATTAATATGAATGATATTTATCTTTAGAGTTAGAAGAGTAAAAAAAAAATCCTTTTGTCATTGTGTCATAGCTTGAATGTACTCATTTCCTGTAAGAAGAAAACAGGCATTTACTAGTAGCAGTTTGCTAAGACAGCCAGAACAACAACAAAATAAAAAGAGAAGAAAATACAGATTGGGTAACTTAAATGACAGAAATGTATTTCCTCACAATTCTTGAAGCTAGAAATCCAAAACAAAGGTCAAGACAGGTTTGGTTTCTTCTGAGGTCTCCTTGGCTTCCAGATGGTCACTGTGTCCTCACATTGCCTGTTCTCAGTGTACTCCTCTGATGTTTCTTTGTGTGCCCTAATCTCTTTTTTTGAGGAGACCAGAACTATTGAATTAGGGCCCAACCCAATGACCTCATTTTAACTGAATCCCTTCTTTAAAGACCCCGTCTCCAAATGTAATAACATTTGGGGGATGAGGGTGGGGTGCAATTCAGCCCGTAACTGCATACTTCTTTACCATTTATTCTAAGGACATTAGAATTGTAATACAGATTTCTAATTCTTTCTCATTAGTAAAAGAGTCAATAACTCAATAATTCTAGTCAACTCACAGGAACATAGGATGGACTCCTTTGTCAAAGTCCTCCGATTGCTTCCTGTTGTGCTCAAAGCACAGAGTCTTTACTGTAAGAACCCTCAGGGCCTTATTCAATCTGCTCTGCTCAGCCTGGTCAGCTCTCTGAATCCATCTGCCACTTCTCTATCACTACATCCCTTTCAGTGTCTGAGCCACTCTAGCAGCCCTCCCACCTAAGGGCTAATGCACTTACCCTCTCTGAGTGCAATGTTCTTCTCCCCTTTCTTTCCTTCCTTCAACTCTTCTTCATGCAAATATTACCTTCCTATGAGGTCCCTGACTAGCTATCTAATAAATAGTGCCCATCCTAACTTTCTTTGCTTTATGTTTTCTCTGTAGCATTTATCAATATACTTAATGTTCTGTTTACTGATCTTGTTTGTTATACCACCCCACAAGTACAAATACTAGATTTTTATCTGCTTGATTGACCAGTATGTCCCCTCCATTTGGAGCACTGTCTGCAAATTGCAAATGCTCAGTAAGCACTTTGAGTGAAGTGAATGAAAGAATGAGAGGTTCAGTTTTGATTTATCCTCTTTCATGTCCTCTTCTTCTTCTTATGTGGGGAGAAATACATGCAGTGTTTCCCAGGCCTTGGAAGCAGAGAGAAATTAGACAGGGATGCGCTAAACTATCTGTCAATGCTCCATCTTAGGTTAGAGACTTATGCATCTGAGCCTTAGACTACTCAGTGAAATTCAAATTAATTACTTTCTTAAATGGGCGGTGGGATTAAATGGGTAAAATGGTTAGCAAAGTGATTGATTATTGTAATTCTAAATTTAAATCTGAACTCAGACTGCGTTACAATTGACTAATCTGGTCTATTAGCCAGTTTGGCTCAGTGCATAGAGCATTGGCCCATTGACTGAAGGGTCCTGATTTCGATCCTGATCAAGGGCACAAGCTTGAGTTGCAGTTTCAATCCCCCTGGGGAATGCAGGAGGCAGCCAATCAATAATTCTATCTTATTATTGTTGTTTCTATTTCTCTCTTCTTCTCCCTTCCTCTCTGAAATCAATAAAAAATACTTTTAAAAAAAGATGTAGGTGGGAACATCATAAAGAATAGATGATGCCCAGATTAAAATAATCTGTCTTAATGAGTCTTACCATGCCATATTATTATTTTCCTTTCATTGCACAGAGATTACTGTATCTTCTAAACCAGTTAAAGAAAATTACCACAATTTATTTAGTTTCTTTTGGTTTCAAAATTGAAATGTAACAGAAAGGTTCTTTACTCTCTTTAATATCTTTTCTTTGTCATATATATTGTTTTATAATTTGACAGAATTACACATTTTTGGCCAGCATTTTCCAATGTTTCTTAGAAATTGTATGAGTTGGAAGGGTTATTTTAATTTTTTTTTGTCTATACCCTAGATTCTTCCTGTGAGGGAGGTAAAATCCAAAGATACACACAAAAATTGAGAGACCGAGACCAGGAACAGATGCAGAAGGAAACTAACATTGCCTGTCCCATAGGAGTTCTGGAACATAAGAGTTTTCCAATAAGAAAACTGAGGCTTGGCAGAAGTGATATGAAATAGCTACAAGGCCATTTAACCGAAAGTATCTTCTGCCTTCAGGTCTAGTTCTTTCCATTGTACTCCCCTGCATCTGCCGTGTTTTCACTAATGAAGAATTACAGTCCTGGACTCTGGTCTCCCGCTGAGAAGGTGCCTTGTTGCTTAATGGTCTCCTGGTAGCAGTGAGTATGGACTAACTGGTGCTTTGTGAAGATTCCTCATGATTTAAATGGACTTGAATTTGTGAGGCCGCATTTGAATTTGTAACCTAACAAACTGCCACCATCTATTTTGAAAGAACACAACTCACGCATGATCCACCCTCTCCATTCACAATGACTGAAAAATAATCATTCTAAGGCTTTTATATTTCCTGAGACGAGTTTTCTTCCTCTTGCTTTTTCCTGAGTGAGGAAGTGCTTATAATCTCACCTCTTAAATTACATTTTAAGGCCCCACAAACCATAGTAAAGGAAGGGACAGAGTCAGCACTAATTTCATAAACTATCTGTAAGGGAATTAATTACAACCTGACTTATTTTTCTTTTAGAAAGAAGTTGTAAAAGGATCCCATAAATTTTGAAGAAGAAATAAATTCTTTCTCAAAAGGGGTGAGAACTGTAGTAAAATGTTAAAATAGCACAAATTAAAGTTGACTGGAATCTCCTGTAAAATCAAACCAAACCAACAGATAAGAAATATCACTCTCAGAAGAAAAATCAGTGTCTTTCCAGTAATAAAACTGATTAAAATATTACATTTAAATGTATGCTGTGAAAGACAGTCTGAATCAAGATATATATATATTTTTTTCAAATAGTATTTTAGGTAGAATTTAATATGTTTTCTCAAACTTCTCTCTCAAATGGGAAAATGCAGGGTTTCCCCCCAAAATGTATACACACTGATAGCTCAATTGTATAACATCTGATAGCTCAATTGCTGTTTCTTTCTTTTCAGATTTAACCTATGGGAATTAATAATGATTCAAAGTGTGTATACCTTTTTCAGAATAAGTTGATACATCTCGGAAAACAGTTAAATCAAGATGTTACCTCTAAATAGTGTCACTTCACTTGACACCATATAATTATTTATTGATATTTGTATGTGTATATATAAATAGTTTTATATATTTATATGAAACTTTATCACAATATCACAAATATCAATAAATAGTTATATAGAGTGTCATTTATCAACTTTCTACATGAGGCTTCTCTATATTATATTTTTCTTTCAATCCCTCATCATGTTATCTCTTCCTTCTATGTAATCACTGAATAGTTAGGAATAGAAATTCACTTTAACTTTATTCAAGGAAAATTGTCATTTTTATATCTCTATTGCCAAGAATCACATCTTGCTTATAGCAGACTCACTCAAATATATTTGCCAATTGAGAATCTTTAAAAAAATTGAATCTGCTAACATGATATATGTAATTTATTCTTAAATTACTTATTTGAGAGCCATTATTTGTCATTATTTAGGCCACTCCTCCCTCTGTGTTTTATAAATAGTTAAGATTCAGCCTGGCTGGTGTAGATTAGTGATTTAGCATTGATGTATGAACCAGGAGGTCATGGTTTGATTCCCGGTCAGGGCACATTCCCACATTGTGGGCTCAATCCCTAGTGTGGGGCTTGCAGGAGGCAGACAACCGATGATTGTCTCTCATCATTGAAGTTTTTCTCTCTTTTTTGCTCTCTCTCTCCCCCTTCCTCTCTGAAATCAACAAAAATATTAAAAATAAAAAATGGCTGTCCTCTTTGGAGAAGTATCTACTTAAGATTCATTTGCACCTTCATGGAAATTTAATTATTTAATCTTCATTCTAACATAGATATCAGGTGCATTTTTTTGAGTCATAAACCAATATGAGCCTTACCTCTACCACTAATTAGCATGTTATTCTATTCTCTGCATCTCAGTTTTCCCATGTGTAAAATCGATGGGGAAAATATTTCACTCATCTTTTTAAGGATATTGAAACATTATGTTAATGCAAGTGAAGCATCTGGAGTAATAATGGAAAAGTTAAAAATTCTACTCAATGTTTACTGTGATAATGGTTATGAAAATGAATTTTTTGTTAACCAATAATGTGATCTGGGTGTCGATGTCAGTGATGTCTTTGGATTTCAACTATCTTGTTTTTTTAAAAATATAGTTGTTGAGCTAAGCTGTCATTAATGCCCTCCCCAACTCCAAAAGCTAATCCTTCTATCTAATAAAGAGGGAATATGCAAATTGACCATCACAAAGATGGCAGCACCCACAGCGGAGATGGAGTTTCTGTAACACAAGATGGCTGTGCCCACAGCAGAGGCTGAGTTCCCTTAATGAGCCCTAATGAGCAATCAGCAGGGCCCTGAGGCTGTACACCCCACCTGGGGCTTGATGGAGGATTTGAGGCTGCACCCCCAACCTGGCACTGGGCCAGAGGACCTGAGGCTGTACCCCCCGCCAACGGGGCTTGAAAAGGGTGGGGCCAACCAGGTCTGGTTCTTGCCCAGTGAAGATGGGGCCAGCTGGGTCTGGGTGTTGCCTCAAATTTGGGCGGGGACTTGACTCTGGATCCTGTAGCATGCCCCAGACTCTGACAGGAGGAAGATTTTCATATACAGTTTACCAGTTTTCTTTCCTCTCTGACACTTCTATTATATAGAAAGGGCAAATAGCAATATTAAAATATTTCCTCTAATTAATCCCCTTTTAATGTGCAGGGATTTTGTGTACTGGGTCACTAGTAATATAATTCTAAGGCAAGTTGCGTATGGTCTGAAAGATCTATTTTGTAAATTTAATTCAAATATCTATGGTTCCCCTCTGCCCCCAACTGTTAAAATAATACATATTAGATGTGGCTCCAAAAGAGTGGAAAGCACACTAGAGAATTTAGAGAGATAGACACTTGGTTTAGATTCACCCACAGCAGTAGCTAGCTTTGTCATTGAGTCATTACCTATATGTGGCCAATGATTCTCTATTACAGGTGTACTATAAGAAGTGAAGTGACAGCCCAACACTTTGTAGCAAAAAATAATGATTTTAACAGATTTTACAGACTTCACAGTGTTCTAAGAGTTGTTTGTATTTAATAAACCTGTATATGCTCCAGCACACTAGGGACATGATCAGCATGTACAATGTCACCTATCAGGCTTAAGACACAAGATCTAATGCAGATTATCAGCTTGACTGCATTCCTCCCAGCAAATTATTTTTTCTAATTTCCTTCAAAGTTAATGTAGGAAGAGAAACAAAGTGTCCCCAAGAATCTTTCTGCACTTGGAGGGCAAAAATATATATATATAAGACATAAGTTATGTAACCCTCAGCAAGTTCTGTGGCTAAGTTTGTAGCAGTTGGTAACCTCTAATTTACATGTGCTTTCTTTGGATTTTTGTCTGTCCAACTTTGTCTGGGTTTGGAATATCATCTTCAGAGGTCAAACAGGTTGGAGCCATACCCGCATTCACACCTACTTTTATTTTTCATACAAAATGCCCCAGTGAAAACTGTAAGGATTTATGATGAGTAAGCAAAAGGTATGCTTCTTCTGCTTCATTTGATCCAATATTTGAAAACACTAAGTGATGTGATTACCCATGAGACTGGGGTGCTATCCATAAAAATAGGTTATACCCTAAAAAAGGCAAAGTCTCTGACTGTGTTTATGAAAGAACCCTCAGCAAAATGTTTTTTTAGCAATATTATCATTTTTGTATTGTTGTATGTATATGTGTTTATGGTAGCCTGGTTTTTGATTTTTTATATTTAATTTTTTTTATATTTAATTTATGTCTTTGTGTCCTGTAATGGCTAAAAGAAACATATTTTTTATTTCCTTTGAGATTGCCAAGAGTTACATATCAGATACTTACTGCTAATTAGTTCCATAATAAAGAGTAAAGTTGTTCTGCAAACTCTGTTGGACAAGTGAATGAAAGTAAAAAACAAAAACACAAAACTACTTTCTTCTGAATATGAAATAAAACTATAGTTATTTGTGCTTAGGTAAACAGAGAGAAGACCTGGGCATTTCACTCCATGTTAAGCGTAACATTTTGATCCACTCATTTTATTTTATTTTTTTTAAATATATTTTATTGATTTTTTACAGATAGGAAGGGAGAAGGATAGAAAGTCAGAAACATCAATGACAGAGAGACATCGATCAGCCGCCTCCTGCACACCTCCTACTGGAGTTGTGCCCACAAGCAAGGTACATGCCCCCGACCGGAATCAAACCTGGGACCTTTCAGTCCACAGGCCAACGCTCTATCTACTGATCCAAACCGGTCTCGGCTGATCCACTCATTTTATTTAGAACAGTTGCATACTTAGAGAAGTGAAGAAACCTATATTTTCTCTCAATTAGTCTATTATAACTTTTTGCAGATTCATATAATTCCCTCAATTATTTTAATTTACTTTTAATAGCTAAAAGTATTTCTAAAAATAGACATTTTTCCAGGTCTGTGCATTATTGCTTGGAAGTGTAAAGATATTTTGGACGTGCTGTCAATAGCATTCATGACAGTTTATTCAGGTGTATTCTTAAACATTATACTGTAGCACTTGGTATGTATAATATTTAATGGACAAATAAAAATAAATAATTTATACAAAAGTACTTTTTCTTTTGGGAATGATAAATAATATTTTGTAAACATATTCCACATACAACTTTCAAAAATTAACTCACATCATGTCATTCATTGCTATTCACTTTTATTGTTTCTTTTTCTATCCAAAAGCTTTGGTGGGACTTTCTATTTATCTGTGATTCCAAGTCTATGCCAAAGTCCCTAATAGTCATCAGATGCTACATCCTCTTGCTCCCATCTCTCTGAACAAAAGTAGCTTTTCCTGGGTTCCTTTCCCTTAGGGATCCATCCTGATAAAGTGGGTATGAATGACACATCCCACTCATGAATAACATATGCACTTTTATAGATTTCTGAAGTTAGTGACTTTATTTAGGAAGTGGGCATACATTTTAAACACTTTTCAGGTCTGTTGAAAATAATTTTGAGCAGGTAAGCTGTTTATTATTTTTAGAGTCATATTCTATTATGTAGCTACTTGCCACTTACTATGCATGGATCTACTCTGAAGGGAACTGACATAAATAATGTGTACAGGGTAGGATAGTTTTCCAAAACTACTTGGCTACTCTACCCAAATAATCAATGTCTGAATAACAGGAGACACACATCACATGGACTTGGGACTTAGGCAATATTTATACAAGGGTTTCTGTGTTTCAGGAAGGAAAAGAATGATGTATACATGGCTGGTACTTTAAAGGAACATCAGCCTGTCTAGCCACTCATTTAGTGAGGTATGCTGGCCAGCCAGTGGGGAGACTTCCAGGTATTCATTGGTCTATCCTTACGTAAGCACTGAATCAACTTTTGGCCGGGCAGTGCCAAAACAGCAAGAGGATCCTGGAGGCTGTCTCCTCCATAGAGTCTGATTTGTACACAAAATTAGAAAGACATGTGCAGAGGTAAATAATTTCAATCTTTTTTGAAAATTTGAGAGGATAAGGGATAATTTTAAAAAATAGATATGTTTATTGATTTCAGAGAGGAAGGGAGAGGGAAATAGAAGCATCAATGATGAGAGAGACTCATTGATCAGCTGTCACTGGGGATCAAGCCTGGCTATGTGCCCTGACTGGGAATCCAATCATGAACTTCTGATTTATACGTCAATGCTAAGTGAGCCACACTAGTCAAGCAAGGGTACATTTTTTTAAAAGAAAACCTAAACTTGAAAAGAGTGGTGCATTAGGAGCAGAGAAAGCCTGCAAAATAGTGCAGATTTAGTTATTCTAGGTCTCACTTCTGGTTTAGATTCCACCACTGTGATGATCTAAATGTACCCATGAATATTCAGCATCCCACTCTCTTCCATTCTCCTCATTCTAGTACCTCAGACCATCTTTTCCTCTTTATTTTTAATGCCAATGTTCTCAAATAGCTAGATGTTCTCTTAAAATAGTTCTCATCTTAGCAGGCTGATTATTGAAATAAAATAACTATTGTCCATCCAGCCATAGACAATCAAAATCTGTAGGAATGATATTGGATCCCAGGACTGGAGTCTCTGGTAAATACTTAAGGCTTCCTTTTGAAAGGAAAGGGATGGATCTCTCCTAAAGAGCTAAGTTTATATTAAAGATTTAAAGAATACACTAGGACAGTGGTTATCAAACTGTGGCTCGTGAACCACATGTGGCTCTTTGGCCTCTTGAGTGTGGCTCTTTCACAAAATACCATGGCCTTGGAGAGTCTATTTTGAAGAAGTGGCATTAGGAGAAGTTTAAGTTTAAAAAATTTGGCTCTCAAAAGAAATTTCAATCGTTGTACTGTTGATACTTGGGTCTGTTGACTAATGAGTTTGCCAACCACTGCAATAGGAAATTAAAAAAAAAATCAACACCCTTCATTTTCTGTCTTCACTTCATACAATCCCATGCTACATGTACTCATCACATCCACCTCTCATCTTAGTCATATGGGTCTTTTGGGTTTTTCCTGATAAATCATTTTCCAATTTTGTTCTCATTCTCCTTTGTCCTAGCCCCTACTTGCTTCAATTAAAACCCATCCCAAAGGCCATAAAAGCTTTCCTAGGAGTCACTGTTCTCAGAAAACCTTTTCATTTTTTTAAAAAAGTCTATGCTCTGATGGGCTAGCCCATGTGGTTCATGTCTTGCCTATGAACTACTTTATAACTTTGTATTTTTGGTCTCAAGAAGGTTTACACTTGAAACCAAGCAGTTATGGTAAGAGTACCTAAACATGAGCTTTGTATATTGAAGTCATTGTTTTAGTGCTAGACAAATGTTATTTAATCCTCCCAGAAATTATATGAGGTAGAGTTTTTATAGAAAATGAGGGGAAGAGACCAGGAACCTCCCCAGCAGCTGGAGATACGCCCATGCTCTTAACTGCTTTATATGTCCCTGTGAAGACCCATCCTCTATAAATATTATATTTTTCATAGTGCCCAGCAGAAAGTAGTGTGTGTGTGTGTGTGTGTTAATAAATAGTGACTAATGTAATATCAAAGTTAAATAGTAGTTATGCTTGGATAGCATATCTTCATAATATTTCACAGTGACCTTGAAATCTGGAAGGAAATAGGAAAGAGTAAACACAAAAAGTGTACAGTATTCTTTATATCATCATAGGCAGATGGTTACTGGATGTTCTAGAATAAGCAGATTGATTAGGTCTTGGCTTTCCAGGCATTTCTACTTGTTTATATTGCAGATACAATATTTACATTAATTTTTAACTCCTAATATCATCTTACGCAAGAATCCAGAAGGGTGCAGGATGGGAGACAAAAACAGAAATGATGAGAAGATAATTATATGCTCAGCCACACCAGAACAATTGCTCCAAGACCTGATATAGAGAGAAGGATGCCAGGAATCATGAAGTAAGAGACAGCTTCCGAGTTAAGTGGCTAACCACAGAAAATTGCATGTAAACCAATTAGCCCTTGAGAGAGACACAGAATCCACAAACACGCAGCATGCATTTTTTAACCACTTACCTGGGAAAGAGAGATAGTAATTGCAAAAATGAGGTCACAAAAGTACTTACATTGTGACCATATCAGGAGATTCTGGCAAAGGGCTAATGGTGCCAAGAATAAAAAGTAAAAATACAAAAGTGGGTGATTATATGCTCCAAATGAATATCCAATTTACAGACTAGCCTAAAAAAATATTTTTTTTTGCCCAATTTAAGTTCAATGGTATTTTCAGCACAATGATAGCACAAAAACAATGCAAAACAAAACAATATTTCTATCTTTCTTTCACCCTTTCCTCTCTTCCTCTCGACTCATGCACACCCAGGAGAAAACACATGTATAGCATAGATGTGGCCATATATGCAAGAAAGTATTCTGTGCATCTACCTATTCTATATAGAAGTTTCAAGGTGGATAATAAAATAACATGTGAAATGAAAGAATTCCAAACATTTGACTTCCTTTTCTATTCCCTTTGTATGATTGAGTTTATTACAAAATGAATTAACAGTATAGTACTTTAACATTAATAAGAAAAAGAGCACAGCTTACTATCATTATCAACATAGAAATTGCTACCATAAATTTTTCCTTTCTTGACTCCATCTTTACAAACCCAGTATCATTTAAAGGATGAGTCAAGTCATACTTCCTTTTACTTTAAAAATATTTTAAAATACCACATTTTCTAAAGCTTTCTATTTTTGGTTTCAAAAAGTTCACACTTGAAACCAAGCAGTTATATATCATTTATAAATGCTATTTCTAAAGGAAATTCCAAAGTGTTGGAAATTTATTAACACTGGTTAAATAGCAATATATAATAAATGAAAAGAAGGAAATTATTTTATGCACAAGGAAAATGGATCTATGAGTTATCCAAAATACACAGTGTTGTAGTGGGCCTTATATGTTGTTTAAAACTCAACCAAATTTGCCTTTTAGTATTTACTTATGATAATGAGTTTTCTTTAGCGACTCCCTCTACATATACCACTGAGTATAGGAGGTAGGGATTAAATATGTCTATTCTAATTGATTCATAAACCATAATGTATTTTTACATTTAAGCCCATTTTGACTTAGACAATGTAGTCTTTGATTTACAAATAATTCTGCATGGGAAAAAATCTTTAGATACAACTTAACACAAAGAGAAAATGATAAAAATATTTTTAACTGTACATAAATTTTTGTGGGAAAAGATAAAATTATATCTTAAGCCACTAATGAAAGATTTAAAGTATGATTTTATATTCTAAGGTATTTTGTTGTTGTTACTGTTTTTTTGTTATTTTAGAACTGTACTACAGGAGAGATTTTAAAGGAAAATAATTTTCTAAAAGATTAAGTAAAAATAGGTAGATTTTTAAAATATAAATATGGAAGGTCATCACCTTATAAATAAATTATTTTGATAAAGCTCATTTGTAAGTTAATAATTTGAAAGTTGATGCACATGCATACAGAGAGAGCAAAGTTGGAAACATTTGCCAAATTTGGCATATTAGAACTAAAAAATAGTAAAAAAAGAATATTGTGAAAGCAGCATTTTAGTATTTATTTCTAAATTAATGGACTGCTTAGCTATCCTATGTAGAAATGGCTGGATAAATATTTATGTCAAGAGGGATGTTAAATACAAGAATAATCTGAAAAATAATATCTACATGGTGATGATATTTGTGTGAAAAAGTAAATCAAAATTAACCACATATGTATTTATATGTATAAATACATATGTGACAAAATAACACTTCAGAATATTAATTTGATGGTTTTTCTATACTTACCTTTCTCTTACTGGTACCCCCAGGGCATACTAAGCCCATAGGGAAGCAAAAGCAGAAATTCAAAGAAACTGCTGATCTAAGTCTAAGAAAGATTTGGGTTCATAACCAAAGAGACAATTTTTCTCCTCACCAAGTGTAATTAAAATGGGTTTAAAGAGAAAGGAACAGAAAGACTAGAGTCTTCAGTTGGGAAGGAGTAAGCTTCTTTGTAGGACCACAGAGAAGAGTTGAAGGGCATTGGGCTACACTTACACTAATGTTGAGAGCAGACCCTGTCATCCATCTCCTGGGGACACTTCTCTTTTTTTAATATATTTTATTGATTTTTTACAGAGAGTAAGGGAGAGGGATAGAGAGTTAGAAACATCGATGAGAGAGAAACATCAGTCAGCTGCCTCCTGCACACCCCCTACTGAGTATGTGTGCGCAACCAAGGTACATGTCCTTGACCGGAATCGAACCTGGGACCTTTCAGTCTGCAGGCCAACACTCCATCCACTGAGCCAAACCGGTTTCGACTCCTGGGGACATTTCTAAGTCCCTGATCACAGACTCAGAATAGTGGACACCATGTATGGGGATGACCAGGGGAAAAAAAAGTGTCCAGAATCAGTTAAGTATTTTGTAAAGATTTGAAGCCAGGGGAAAATGTGTGGGAAAAGGCCTAAAAGGAAATACACCAAAGGATGGTCTTTCCATCTAAGGCATTTTGTAGAATTGAGGGAGGAGTGAGTCAAGAATTTTTACAACAAAAAAGGAATTTATTTAGTATTTTGTGTGATTCAAATAATTTTGAATCATTGATTTGATTTCACAAAACAGTGAAAGAAATTAGAATAAAATATTTAAAAAATGTTCTCAATAGCTGATGACTTTTGCAAATGGGGAAGTTTAGAAAGTGTTAGGGGACTGATGTCTGAGTCTGCCCCACATTTATAGGTTGAATAACCTCAGTGTAAGGGTATAAGGTGGTGGGGCCTTTGGAAGGTGATTGGGACAAGAGAGTGGAGTCCTCATGAATGAAATTAGTGCCTTTCTGAGGCCCCAGAGGGTGTGCTCAGCCCTTCTGCCAGATGAGCACACAGCAAAAGGACAGCAGCCTCTGAATCAGCAGTCAGGCCCTCACAAGACATTAAGCCTGACAGCACTTTGGTCTTGCACTTCCCATATTCCAAAACTACGAAAATAAGTTTCTATTATCTATTATCCAACAGTGTTTGGTAGTTTGTTATGGTCAGATAAACAGACAAAGACAGGAAGCATATGAAAATTTTTACTGAGGTTCTAAATGCTTCTTCTTAGTGGTGCCAAGAGAATTATAAGTAGTATTAGTCTTGTCAAAATGCAGGGTGTCCCAAAAATGGCATACACACTTTGAGTAATTATAAAGGCAGTGTTTATTAAAATACATTCATTTTCAAAATGTATCAGCTATTTGCTTTTAGAGTGTGACATTTTTGGGGACACCTTGTATATTAATTTTATTTCCATTGATATATTCATGTCACTAATCACTAATATATATAATACTAGAGACCTGGTGCATGAAATTTGTGCATGATGGTGGGGGGTTCCTCAGCCCAGCCTGCACACTCTCGCAATCCGGTTCACCTTGGGGGATGTCTGAGTGCCAGTTCAGGCCCGATCCCTGCAGACCTAAACCATCAGTCAGACATCCCTCTCACAATCTGGAACCACTGGCTCCTAACTGCTTGACTGCCTGCCTGCTTTAATGCCCCTAACCACTCTGCCTGCCTGCCCAACACCCCTAACCACTTTCCTCATCGCCCCTAACCATTCACTTGCCTGCCTGATTACCCCTAACCACCACTGCCTCTGCCCCTGTCACTGTGGCTTCATCTGGAAGGACACCCAGAATGACACCTGGAACGTCATTTGACTGTCCAGTCTAATTAGCATGTTATGCTTTTATTATTATAGATATTTACCAGACAATTTAGATTGATTTGGGAAATATGGAAAATGTAGCAAAAATTGAAAGGAAACATGGAAGTATGAAGGTGACTAGAAAGGATTGTGTTTATAACAATGATATTTATTGACACTTATTGAGCATTTTCTGTATATTAGACACTAAATTTAGCATAGGTGACTTAATATGATTCTTCAAAACAACTTTATGAGATAGTGCTATTATTATTCCATTTTACAAATTAAGCAATTGAGAGATAAACAAATTAAGCAACCTGTCCAAGGCCACAAAGCAGATAAGAGGTGAAGAAGAGAGGTGAACCTAGGAAGTCTAATTTTAGAGGTGTACTTCTAGCCACCATATTGTACTTCCTTCAATGTGTGTGATAAATGTTTGAAAAGAATAAATTAATTGAGATAGGACATGGAAAAACAGAAGAAAGTGAAATGTATACAAAAAAAAAAAATGGTACAGCCCTAGCCAGTTTGGCTCAGTGGACTAAAGGGTCCCAGGCTCGATTCCACTCAAGGGCTGGGTTACAGGCTTGATCTCCAGTAGGGGGAATGCAGAAGGCAACTGATTAGTGATTTTCTCTCATCATTGATGTTTCTATCTTTCCCTCTCCCTTCCTCTTTGAAATCAATAAAAATGTATTTTTAAAAAAGAAATGGTATACTAGGGAACTAATTTTGGATAACAGAATTCCTTAGCATGCCACTAGGTGGCAGCAGTGGACCAAAACAGTTTATTTTCCAGAGCAAGAGGGTTCAATAATAGGCCTCAGGGTAGTTACGGAATGGTGAAACTGTACAACCTCATGCAAATGGATGGGATATTTATAAATCAAATGTGACTTAAAGGGACATATCCAATTCTGACTTAAAACAAATAGGGAATTTCATCTATTAATATCCTCATTAATTCCTTCTATAAAACTTAAAGTTTGCCACTGCAATTAAAAATACCATCTTAATAAGGACATAATGCTAAACCAAGTATCATGTATATAACATTTGGTAGAGAGAGACTCCATCTTTTTCTCCAGGGTCATTATCAAGAAGATGATGATGCAATGCAAGATTAAAGTAAAATGATGTTTATTAGAAATTAGTATAGCATCATGCTAAAATCACGTGATATTTAGAATATGATTACTAAACCCTATTATGGATAACCACTCTGACCCCATGACATTTCTGAGAAATAAATATTCAAAAGCGGCAAACACAAATGATAAAATTTCTCATCTCCTCTGTTGTGGGTTACGGGGCTGCTATTACCCCCAATTTTAAACTTGCTGGAAAATTGGGCATGCATGCATGATTGGGTTCAAAAACTAAGTGAAGATTCTGCCCTTGATTAGGCCACTGCTCTTACCACCAACTGGTTTCCAAAATGAGGTAAGTTTATCTAAAAGTCTAAATTCCTCCTGGCCTGTATAAGCAAATGAGAGCTCAGGATAATTGGCCTGCATTAAAGGACCATTTCCTGGGTCAGGTTTTTGTTTATTTGTTTGTTAGAGACAGGAAAGGGACAGAAAATATAGGGCAATTTCCAAGAGTCACACCCACCTATGGGAACTTTTAGTACCAGGTGATCATGAGACTAGAAAACGTGGTCTAATCACTGTTTTAAAAGCTGGTCTCAACAGAAGAACAACTCCACATTTGGGGACACAGTAAGAAGTGGGAGATGAGTGAGAATTAAGCCTCTCTTCCCACCACATCTATACTAATAAAAGGATAATATGCAAATTTGGTCACGATGCCCTTATAGTAACAAATGATCAGTGGGTTGCATGGGGCAACCAGGCCAGCAAGGGGCGGGGGAGAGGGGATGAGGGATGACTAAATGACTGAACAGACTGGCAGGGGAGGCAATGAGGGGTTACCAGACCAGCAGAGGGGCGCAGTGAAGAGTGACCAGGCCAAAAGGAGGGGGCAGTTGGGGGCAACCAGGCTGGCAGGGGGGGCAGTGAGGGGCATCCAGACCAGCAGAGGGGGGTGGAGTTAGGGCAACCAGTACAGCAGGGGGCGGGGCAGTTAGGGGTGACTAGACCAGTTGGGGTGGGGGGTAGTTGGGAGTGATAAGGCTGCAGGAGGTGGGGAGTTAGGGGTGATCAGGCAAGCAGCAGGTGAGCAGTTAGGAGCCAGTGGTCTCAGAGTGTGAGAGGGATGTCCAACTGTCCTGGGGTCAGACCAAAACTGGTAGTTGGACCTCCCCCAAGGGGTCCCAGATTGGAGATGGGGCAGGTTGGGCTGAGGGGGCACCCTCCCCTGTGCACAAATTTCATGCACCAGGCCTCTAATACACAAATAACATGACAATATGCATTTATCTTTTCTAGTCCTGTACTACCCAATTCAGGAGCCTTCAGTAACTATTAAGCATTGCAAAATGTGACTAAAGAACTGGTGAGATTGAGAAACTGAACTTTATGATTGATTTGATTTTTATTCATTCCTATTTAAATTTAAAAACTGAAGCACTATGAGATATTTTCCTGTTAAGCACAGCTTTATTGTTTTGGTAGAACTCATTTTACTTTAAAAAGAGTATTGCATAAGATATTGTTACATTGTAGTGCATATTTTGAGAGTACATCCTCTCTAGTTCTAAAAAAATAAATTTCTCCATAGAATCAATATAAATGGCTTGCTTCAGCAGAGATAATTTCTGTAATTGTTTATGTGAATTTTTTATTCAAATAGCACAGTTATGACACCTGTGTACATTGTAAATGGTAATTAAAATGGCGATATTTTAATAATAATATTTTCAAATAATTTTTTAACTAGAGGCCCAGTGCACAACATTCATGCACTTGGAGTGGAGTCCCTTGCCTGGCCTGTGTCCTCTCTCAGTCCGGGACCCTTTGGAGGATGTCCGCCTGCCAGCAGGGAGCAGACCTAAACTGGCAGGTGGACATTCCAGCAGGGGTCTTTAGTGCTGCTGTGGAAGCAGAAAGGGCGCTTGCCACTGCTGCTGCACTCGCCAGCCATGAGCCTGGCTTCTGACTGAGGGGCATTCCCCCTGTGGGAGCACACTGACCACCAGGGGGCAACTCCTGTGTTGAGCATCTACCCCCTAGTGGTCAGTACACGTCACAGCAACCAGTCATTCTGCTGTTTGGTCGATTTGCATATTAGTTTTTTATTATATAGGATAGTAAAATAAGTATGAGAAAACTTTCCAATTAAAAAAAAGGCATTACATCTGATGCAAGGTCAGTTGAAAATGAAAAAGCTAGTATTTTGATAATCATAGTAAGGAAAAAAAGAAACTGGAAAAATATGTGTCAAATTTAATGCTCTGAGCAATTAAAATTTGTTGTATCAATTTAAAAAGTGCTGTTTCTTCATTGTATAAAATTTTTTAAAAGATAAAGTGGGAAATATTAGACTTTTTTAGCAAATTTATAGTAAAATTCATAATGAAATCTCTAAAAATTTTAAATATTTTTTAAATAGAATCTAAGCATTTAAAAACTTGACAAGTTCTGAGGTGGCTTGGATTATTGCACATGCAAAATTATTTTTAGATTGATGGTAAAATGTCATAATTTCAATTGTGGTACTTTTTGTTAGAGAATTATGAGGAAAAAAATAAGAAAGATATTTTATAAAAAGTGAAAGGTCTTTGTTTAAACTGTCAATTACCAGTAGAATACAAACCCTTTCTAAAAATATTAAAAATAGATTGACTTAAAATTTGAAAAATTATAATCTTTTCTTTAGCTTTATATGAGTCTTATGACTCATGTAGGAGATTATTTCTACATACTTAAAATTTGTCTCAAAGGACCTTCCAATTTACAAATACATGTAGTCAACTCATGACCTAGAAAGTTAAGTTGTGATGTAGATACTTTGGACTCTCCTGCCAAAACAAATTTTTGAAATGAAAAGATCAGTTTCTAGCTTAAAAGTTGAATCTATTAAAATTTCAAAACAAGAGATTATGCTTTTCTTATTGCTTTATTCCACTGTATAATGCACATTAAAATATTTGTGCTCTGTCTTCTGAGAGTCTTAAGTGCCATGAATGCAGTTATTAAAATAATTCAAATTCAAATTTAAAGGCCATGGATATACATATATTCAAAGGCCATGAATCATTGCTAGTTTATGGAAATGTTGAAAGGATTTAAAAGATTTATTATATTAACTAGAAATGAATATTTTTCTAAACAAAAACAGAAGGAAAATATGGCAGAGTGATTTCTGTTTTCACAGTTATATGACACTGCATAAAAATCAGCTAAAGTTGAAGCTCCAAGGAAAAGAAATATTTGTGATCTAATTACAAAGGTATAAGAATTTATATTAAAACAAAAGAAAAATCTATAATAATAAAAGGATAATATGCAAATTAGACCAGACTACCTTCTGAATGAAGCTGCTGAGAGAGAAGCCCAGGTCCCAGGTGCCAGAGGGAAGCTGGTGCCAGTAGCCAGGAGGAGGAAAGCCTCTCTTGCATGAACTTTTCTTATTATAAATTCATAATAATGATTTTATGCATTTTTCTAACAATCAATATACAGAAGATGTTAATTGTAATCACTGATATTATATAAATTGGCTGCAAAAAGTAGAAAAATTTGAAGAATACTGTTGATATTGATAAACTTTAAAATAGTTTTTTTAATTTATAAAATACTTCCTTTGAATTAATGTTAATAATACTGAGTTGATACAAAAGTTAATGCATTTATTTAGTTTGGATATACATAGTTTGAAAATGATATACTTTTGCTTCAAAGATAAATAATTCTATGGAATGATGAATCAGTTTTATCAATGTAGATGTCAATCATTTATATATATATATACTAGAGGCCTGGTGCACAAAATTTGTGCACAGGGGGTGTGTCCCTCAGCCCAGCCTGCACCCTCTACAATCTGGGAACCCTTGAGGAATATCCCTTTCACAATCCAGGACTGTTGGCTGCCAACTGCTTGCATTCCTGCCTTCTTGATTGCCCTTAACCACTTCTGCCTGCCAGCCTGATCATCCCCTAACTATTTCCCAGACAGCCTGATTGATGCCTAACTGCTCTCCTGCCAGCCTGATTGCCCCTAAGTGCCCTCCCCTGCAGGCCTGGTCCCTCCCAACTTTCTTCCCCTGCTGGCCATCTTGTGGTGGCCATCCAGTGTCCACATGAGGGCAGCCATCTTTGACCATGTAGGGGCAGCCATCTTGTATGTTGGAGTGATGGTCAGTTTGCATATTACTCTATTATTAGATAGGATAGAGGCCTGGTGCACAGATGGGGGCTAGTTGGTTTGCCCTGAAGGGTGTCCCAGATCAGGATAGGGGTTCCCTTGGGGTGTGAGGTGGCCTGGGAGAGGGCCTATGGTGGTTTTCAGGCTGGCCACATCCCCCCCCCGCCTCCCCTCCCTCACCACAGTGTTCCAAATGGAGGCTCTGGTATCTGAAATTTATTTATCTTATATAATTAAAACTTTTTAGCCTTGAGCAGAGGCCAGGGCAGGCCAGGAAGCTTGATTTCCTCCATTGCTGGGGAAACCCAAGCCTCCTGCTCGCTCCTTGGCTGCAGCCATTTTGGTTGGGTTAACTTGCATACTCGCTCCTGATTGGCTGATGGGCATGGCTTGTGGGTGTAGTGGAAGTATGGTCAATTTGCATGTTTCTCTTTTATTAGTGTAGAGATAGATAGATAGATAGGATAGATATAGATATGGATATAGATATAGATATATGCTGAGTGGCCAGATTATTATGATCACCCCATCAGTACTTCATTGGGCCACCTTTTGCCTTCAATACTCCCACAATTCTTCTTGGCAATGACTTATGAGATATTGAAAGGTGATGTGAGGAATCTGACACCTTGCCTGATGAATAGCACTGTCCAGTTTTGTGAGATTTGATGGTTGTGGAACCAGCTGCCTGATGGTTCTTTTAACTTCATCCCACATATGCTCGATTGGATTGAGATCTTGTGATTGTAGTGGCCACCTAAGCAAGGCAAAGTCTCCCTCATGTTCTTGAAACTGCTCTTGCACAATTCGAGAACCATGGCATGGCGCATTGTCTTGTTGGAAGAAGCCATCTCTATTGGGATACGCCATCAACATGATAGGATGAACTTAATCAGCAATGATACTTAGGTATGTTGTGCTATTCAGACATTGTTCCACATGAATTAAAGGGCTCAAATCATGCCAGGAAAACATGCCCCCACCAGCTTGAAGAGTTGTACTCATGCATGTGGGGTGCATGCTTTCACGCTGTTTCTATGAAATTCTCACCCTGATATCTGCATGATGCAACTGGAAATGTGATTCACATGACTTTTTTCCAATGCTCGACTGTCCAATCCTTGTGTTCCTGTGTGAATTGGAGATGTTTTATTTTGGTAACTGCAGACAGCAATGGTGTTTGAACAGGGCTTTGGCTTCCATATCTCATACGATGCAGTATAAAGCTATTTTGCTTACAAACGTCAGGTGGTCATAATAATCTGGCCACCCAGTGTATATCTTTTTAATTTATTTCAGAGAGGACGGAAGAGGGAGAGGGAGAAAAAGAGAAATGTCAGTCATGAGAGAGAATCATTGATCAGCTGCCTCCTGCACGCTGTTTTATTGGGAAACAAGCCGGCAACCCGGGCATGTCCCCTTGTCCAGAATCGAACCCAGCATCTTTCAGTCCAAAGGCCATCACTCTATCCACTGAGCCAAACCAGCTTAGGATAGATATCAATCTTAATAGAAAAAAAATTGTTATCGCTTCAGTTATTAGAAAATATTTAAACATTTCTGAAAATATATAGATCTGTGAATCTTCTTTTTCAATGATAAATTTTATGAAATCTAACTATAGACCATATATTTCCAGTAAAAATTTAGTTCCCATGCAATATGTACTATGGCCTGTAAGTATAATATACATACCAGATTTTCAAAAATTACTATTAAAAAAACTCATGTGAAACATCACATTAATATTTACAAAAGGATTACTTATTAAAATAATATTTTTATGTGTTGGACTAAATAAAGTATAGTAGTAGAATTATTTTTACTTTTTTTGTAGTTACTATAACATTTATAGTTACCTATATGGCTCTCATTCTAGTTATGTTGAACAGTGCTGATCTATGCTGTTAAGAATTGCTTGGAGAATTCAACTGAGCTTGGAAGAATTTCACAGCATTATTTTCATCTAATATCCTTGTAATGTTTGACTCTAGAGTTCAACCTCAGAATGAAAAACAATCTGATACATACCAAAGTCCCCTCTAGTGAAAATATTTTCCTGGTTTTCCACACTCCTTAAGCATAATTTCCCTGACAAATCAAGGCATACACTATCCACATTAATTCCATAAAACTGATTTCCCTCAACTCTACAGCTGCCCTCCACTCCCTTCAGTTTCCTATGACCTTCTACATCCCACTTCTCCAGAAATCTTATCTCTTTTCCATCCAAGTTGCTAAAAACGCTATGTCTGCCTTCTTTTCCTTCCCCTTCTCCATTGTACACACATCTGCTGATGCTAATTGGCTTCCTTTAGGGTCTCTTAGAGGGAATCAGACATTCTAATCAGCAGAGAGGTTATCATTTGGTCCATCTGGTTCTGAAAACTCTCAGAAGTTACTATCTACTTAATGAAAGACATATCTCCTCACCTCTGTTAAACTTACAAAGAGGAAAGAAAGAAAACCCATGAGTTCATGCTTCCCTTGCCTCCAATTGGTGGCTCAGGAAAAAAAAAAATCAGAATTATTATGGAACATGAGTCAAAAGTTAAACCAAACAGACATATGTATCAGGCAAGGACTGATTTAGAAAGTGTTTTTGAAGATTAGCATGCAGAGAGGGACAAAGTTAAATGATAAAAAAAAAAGAAGAAAAGGAAATGCTGTGGAAACTGAAATACTATGTAGCAAATTAAGTTTGAAATTGTTTTAATTGGTATGTACATGTGGAAACAATAGAAATCCAACAAGAAAATATATCTATTTAATTCTGAATGCACCCAGGCATTTTATGAATTATTTTATATTAGTGGCCTGGTGCATGAAATTTATACACAGTGGGGGGAGGTCCCCTCAGCCCAGCCTGCACCCTCTCCAATCTGGGACCTCTTGGGGGATGTCTGACTGCCAGTTTAATCATTGATCAGCTGCCTCCTGCACACTGTTTTACTGGCAGTCTGACATCCCTCTCACAATCCTGGACTACTAGCTCCAAATCGCTCACCTGCCTGCCTGCCTGGTCACCCCTAACCTCCCCCCTCACCAGCCTGACTGTCCCTCATGCCCCCCCACCCCCACACTGGCCTGGTGGTCCCTAACTTCCCACCCTGCCAGCCTGGTTAACTTTCCCCCCTTCTGGTCTAGTCACCCCTCACTGTCCCCCCCTATTGGTCTGGTTGCTGCCAACTGTACCCCATGCTGGCCTGGTTGCCCCTAACTGACTCCCCACCCACCTAGTCACCTCTTACTGCCACCCCTGCTGGCCTGGTCACTCCCAACTGCCCCTCTTCCCCCTCCCACATCAGCCTGGTCGCCTCATGCAGCCTGCTCTTCAGTCATATGGTAAAGTTACATCATTAGAACTTTTAATTGGCAACTGGAACTCTACATTGTCTGGAAAAAAGAGAGATGAATAATAATATTATTAGTACCATGTTTATGTGCACTTATAACTAAGCATCCCTGAATATGATTTTAGGATTGAATATATATATTTTTTATACAATAGACCACTATTTCAGGATTAAAAAATGCTTAAGATAGCATTTTTTTTTTTTACTCTTCCAATAAAATCAAATGTACTTTGTACTTTATGGGCGATTGAAGGAATTTTCAGAAGTAATTTTTATCAATGCAGTATTAAGTGTTACTTTCAGAATCTAATTCTGCCATCACATGGGACTATCTTAGGTGGGTCAAACCTGCCTGTTGGCAGTTTCTCTTCATTAGCTGTGAGGCTCTGAGATTAGAGTCATCAAGTCTCTTCCTCTCTTACACAGAAGTGAGAGAAAAGCCCGGCAGGCACTTGCAGATGCCTTTGTACAGATTCAGAAAACACTGGCAACTACCGGGGCTCTTGAGTAAGAAGTATGGCTGATTTTTTTAAGGCACTGAACTGATTTTTAAAAAATGTTCCTCAAGTTGTGTTGCCTTATAACTCTGAATTCAGAGAATCACTTGCCTATATCACTTGAGCGCAGCCATTTTCAACTGGTGTGCTGCAAGAATTTTTAATGCATTCAATACCTGAGTATTTAGTCAGGGGCACTGGCCCTTTTCTTTTAGATTGTCAAATTAAGAAAAACAAAGTAGACAAACAAACAAACAAAAATGACAACAGCCAACACAACAATGAATGAATCAAAATTATATCTATTTTTGGTCAGATCGGCAAAAATATATTTTTGGCCTGTTGCAAAATTTTAGTAACTTGTTTATGTGTGCCATGAGGTGAAAAAGTTTCAAAATAATGCTTTAGTGGGTACAGTAGAGAATAAAGTCAATGCTCAATTTGGTATTTTAAGTTAGTTTTTTTCTTTTGGTTTTTTTTTTATAGAGCAAAATAATATCTATCAAGTTAGTTTTTTATGAGAAAAACAAAACAGGGTTTCTAGATTTTTTAATTGTATCAGAGTGAACCTGAAATTCAAGCGTTCTTCTCCTGTTTATGAAGAAATACATAATAGAAGGTGCTTTTTTCCAAATAGAAAATGGCAATAGAAAGCTCTTTCACCTCTGAGATTAGGAAATGTGGGGCCATAAAAACCAGCTGACTTAGGTGAGGATACGTCTGCTGCCTCTTAGGTGGGGGTTGGGGAGAAGGAAAGAAAAGATGATAGACTTTCTGATCTGGATTGAGTGAGGGGAAATCAAAGAATACCTAAACTTCTGCTCGGCTTCCCTCTGCTTCATGCAGCATAGTGCCAGGATGCTGGCTCAGTACAGGCAGGCAGGAATGTCCAGATGTACAGCCTCGGGGCAGCATGCCCCTGGTCTGCAGTCTATACGTGACACAGACCAGGTCAGGATGTTCCTGCATAACTCTACGAAGAAGTAGGTGGCAGAGAATTAAAAGTAAGAATAATGAAGCAAAGTTGGGCATTTCTGCCAACAGGTCACCCTGGATCAGGGGAGGAGACCTCTGCAAAATTGACAGCCCCAAGGAAAGGCCATGAAGTCTCAGGCCAGTGAGGGGAGGGGATCAAAAATTGGACCCTACCTAGCACAAGTTTGCTAAGCTGCATGGAGTAATTGCTCTGCTTTGCCTGAGAGCACAGACCTCGAGCACCATAATCCACAGGCACTTCAGCAAGCATTTGTAGCAATGACCAAGACCAGTGCCAAGACCCTGATATTCCTCAGTTATCTAGCAGGACTAACAGAGGATGACATGTGCTGCAAGTTCACTTTTCCTTGTCCTTATGAAATTGCATGCTTTAAGAAAGAGATAAGATATCCAACAGAATTGAGTATTTACCCTTAAGAAACTGAGTTAACCCAAGAGCCTTTTAAATAAAGAGACAAAGTTGCCATTTATCATCAAGTTTCAGGATTTTTTGTTTGTTTGGGTTTTTGTTTTGTTTTCAAATTAGAGAAAGAAAGGATCAAAGTCAAGATGATATCAATCAGAGAACATAACTGTTTTGGCACATATACATTTCAGTGTGTAAATTTTAACCTTGCTCCAGGAGTATCTGAGGGCTTTTCAACCCTCTATCCATTATGCAGACCCTACCCTTGAATACAGTGTAGTGTAGCCTTCTCTCTCTGCTGGTAAAAGGGTTAGCATATGTTAGACATTCAGTAGACGAGTCAAATACCATTAAATATTACTTTAATGTAGAATGAGACATAGGAGACCTTTTTATATATGAATCGGATAAAAATGAAAAAGAAAATATATTCTAAGAGCAAAAATGCCATTTTTTTGGATGGCAGTCAATAGGTATTTTCACTGCCATCCCACAAATATCTTTGAAAGGGGAAAACCCCATGACTTGTGACAGCAAGGACTTGGCAGTTAGACATCCCCCGAAACAATGGGCCTGCTTGAGAAGATAATTGACAATGCCACACACTGTGATCCTTTAGAACCCTGGGGAATTCTCTCGGAATTTATTTTTAGTTATTTGACGACACAATTTTCTTGATCCACAACGTTTTGCTCTTCTTTCCCCCCACATTCACATCAGACCAACCACAAAATGAATGTTCAATAAATCATTTCATATTCTTGCAGCTTAAAATCGTCTCTGCTTTATTTTTGGTAAATCTCCACTCGTTTGTTATTCAGATGTGCCTTTTATTTTAAGGAGCTAAAGAGGCAAATCATTTTTAATTGCCCTGCAAATATTTACATCCTATACATCCTGTGATTACAGCAATTACACTTATCAGTTTTCCACCCCCTGCTAAAGTAACCACAACATTGTCATGAGGAAATCATGAAGAAAAAAAAAACACACAAAAACACTACAGCAGACTCATTCAACTTTGAGTGCAGTGGAAGAAGAAATGCCATCCCTCACTAACTTGAACTGCAAAATTATTTCCCACCCTCAGGAGCAATTGGTCTTTTCCCACCACTGAGGGGCCACCACTGTTGCAGGACTTAACTGTTACCTCGGAAATACCAAAAAAGATTGTTCTGTTACAATGCTGTGTCCTGTAAATACTTGAGTTATGCCTGTAATTGCCCTAAAAGGCATTGCCTGCTGTGCTTGTTTAAGTCCAAGAGCAGTTTGGAAGGCAAGACTGAAAGCTTAAATAGCTTTGATTACTGGCTGTTACTTGGTTATGAAGCGACTGGGATAAGAAGCAACAGTTGATATTTGTGTCTCATTATCAAAGAAATGCTTCTGGAACTCTTTCATGGATGATAATTTAATTCATTCCTATTCAGGTATACATTTAGGTTATTGTTTCCTCCCAACTCCATAAGATATGTAGCAAGTGCAGAATTTCTTGCTGATAAGTAGACCTTTCTAATAATCTGAGCGTAGGATGAATCTGTATACATTCTGGGACTTGGAGGTTTCCTGGCCTTTTCCCTGGACTCTTGCTCCTGGGATAGATTAGATTTAGAATCTGCAAATAGCAACATCTGTGGCAGGCTGGTTGGGGGGTATTGTGAGGTTCTTCAAAAGTACATGATGAGGCATGCGTGTGTGTTTGGTTTGCATGGAGCAACAGTGACATCCAGTGCTAAGACAGTTAATGTGAAGAGCCTGCAAGAGTAACATTACATCACTTCTTGGTAAATGAACAAATATCATGACAAGGGAAATGTGGTGAAGATGAGTGTCCTCACTAAGAGCTGCTAACTACAGGGGGCAGATCATGTTCAAGGTGAGAGAGAACGTTCACAGGGCACATTCTAGCAGAAAGGAGTGTGCAGGCTTCTGTTTCATTTCCAGCCTCACTTCTGAGAAATCTGGCAGTGTCCTGGGGCTCTCAGCACCCTCTCAGTTTATCTCTCAGTACCCCCTCTTCAGTTTTGTCTCTGAGACAGTGGCAGGGCCTTGAACTCGGAGTACTCTGTAAGTGTATCTCTCAGTACTCACTACATTTATCTGTAAAATGGAGATGGCGACACCATTCCACTGTTCCACTATCAATGTGTCAGGCTCAGATTTAATTGATCTGGAGTTAGCCTTTCTCCAGGTGTAAGATGAATCCTTAGAGACACTACAGATAGAGAAATGTCTCTAATTTTATTGGGATTATTGCAGATTTTATCGCGGTCTTCTCTCCAGGGAAACATTCATTTCGCAGTGCTCTTCCTATCACATGAGACAGCCATTTGCCAGTCTGTGTATGTCTTCACACCAAATGAGTGACTGCTATAATGCTGCCTGTTTAAAGAAGAGTTATTTCCTGATGCTATAATACAAAACCTCTTCTATTTATTTGATGTTTACAATAAATATTTCCTTAAATAACTATTCCTAATCAACATAGAATATATTGAATACCTATTATAAGCAGGCACAGCGGTAGGCCCTCCTCATATATTGTATTTAATGTTTACATTATCCACATAAAGCAGGTTTTGGCTACACTTTATAGATGAAGAAAATTAAGTTTCAGGGGCTCAGGAAATTTCCCAAGTTCATAACCCTGGAGGTGGAGATTGCAGGATTTGAACCCAATCTTTATGGCACCACTGTGCCTTTTCTGCAAAGGGAGTACAGAGTCCTGAGTCACATGGGGGAAAGTTCCAGAACCCATAAAGGCCATATACCTGGACCTCTCTATACGTAAGATATATGATAGTTAGTTTTGTGTCAACTTCTCTAAGCCATGATGTCTCCAGAGTGCCGGTTAAACACTGATTCTGGCTGTGTCTGTGAGGGTGTTCCCAAAGAAGAGTAGCCTTTGCATTAGTAGATTGTGTAAAGCAAATTGCCCTTCCTAATGTAGGTGGGCATCATCCAATCAGTTGAGAGCCTGAAGAAAACCAAAAGTAGAGGAAGGTTGACTTCATCTCCCTAACTTCTGGGCATGGGACATCAATTATCTCCTGCCCTCAGTGCTCCTGGTTCTCATATCTTTGGACTCGAACTGGAAATACATAACTGACTCTCCTGGGACTCCAGCTTGTAGGTAGATAGAAGGGCATGGAACTTCTCAGCCTCCATAATCATGTGAGCCAATCCCTTATAATAAATCTATTTATCTCTCTGTTCTATTGGCCCTGTTTCCCTAGAAAACACTGATTACTGCAGAGCCTTAGTTCTAGTTATGGTTTTTATATTTAATACTTTTACACGTGTGTGACATATGAACTGCATGTAAACCCAACTAAATTTTAATCTCCTTTACAGCAGTAATGTTAGTTTTATTTTTTTTTCTGCCATAGACTTTAGCATGGCAGTTCTGAAGACATATTTTAACAGACACATGTCAGTTCCTCCTTTTATATTTACTTATAATGGAAAAAATAACCAAAAAATGGCTTTTTTCTCAAATTTTGATTCTTCTCATTCTCTTTCTAATGCTTTATAAAAGTAAGGGGTGGGAATTGTGTAAAGACAGTGTTTTCAATAAATTGTGTTAGCAAAACTGGACAGAACACATGCAAAAAAATAACTCCACAATGAAATTGGACCACTAACTTATACCATATGAAAAATAAACTCAAAATGGATTAAAGACTCAAATGTTAGACCTGAAACTATAAAAATTCTGGAAGAAAACTTAGACAGTAAACTCTTGGACATTGCTCTTAGCAATATCTTTCTGGATATATCTCCTTAAGTATGCAAAACAAAAGAAAAAAATAAACGAATGAGACTATATCAAAATAAAAGGATTTTTTGCACAAGAAGGAAACCATCAACAAAATGAAAATACAACCTAGTAATGGGAGGGAATATTTGCAAATGAAACATCTGATAAGGGATTAATATCCAAAATAAATAAGAATCCCATACAACTTAGCACACACAAAAAAATCAAATTAAAAAATGGTCAGAGTTCCTGAATAGACGTTTCTCCCAAGCAAACCTGCTCAAGGTCAAGAGTCATGAAAAGATGCTCAACATCATTAATTATCAGGTAAATGCAAATTAAAACCTCAATGAGATATTACCTCACACCTGTCAGAATGAGCATTAGCAATAAATCAACAAACAAGTGTTGAGAGTCTGTAGAAAAAAGGGAACCGTTATGCACTGTTGGTGGGATTGTAAAATTTATGCAGCCACTATGGAAAATGGCATGGAGATTTAAAATATTAAAAATAGAGCTGCCATGCAATCCAGCAATTACACTTCTGGGTATTTATCCAAAGAAAACAAAAAGACTAATTTGAAAAGATATATGCACTTCTATGTTCACTAAAGTTTTACCAGTAATAGCCAAGATATGGAAGCAGTCTAGGTGTTCATCAGTAGACTATTGGATAAAGAAGATGTGTAACACATACACAAAGGAATGTTATTCAATCATAAAAAAAAAATTGAGTGAAATCTTGCCATTTGCATGGATGGACCTAGAGGGTATTGTGCTAATTAAAACAAGTCAGAGAAGAAAAACAAATACCATGTGATCTCACTTATATGTGCAATCTAAAAACACAAAATAAATGAATAAAAAAACACCAGAAACAGACCCATAGATTCAGAGAACAAGTTGATGGTTGTCAAAGGGGAATGGGAATAAATGAATAGGATAAAACCTGACCACTTAAAAAAAAAAAGTAGTGGAATCATGTTTTCTAAGAAAGTGAAGTCACCTGGTAGCTTCTATTTGGATTCTATACACTTTTGGGTTCTGGGAAAGGCAGGGACCATGTTTTCTAGATCTTTGATAATCCACAATATACAGTACAGTGATTTAGACATAGTAAATGCCCACTATAACTTACATCTGAAGACACATTGGGATTTCTTCTGAACACTTTGGTTAGTATGAAAGGAGTTTTATTTCTCAGAGGCAGAGAGAAGAATATAGAGATACCAATTCCTATTTCTCAGATGAATAAGGCCTTTTGCTCTGAAGAATCAACCAATCTGTCTGCTTAAGATGAAAAGCTCAAACAGGAGAAATCTCCTTTTCAGTCTAATGGATGGATTTTGGAAGACTTCAAAGTACCCAGAGGGAAAAAGAGGGCCCTTTGATAGAATCTGATACAGAATTAAATATGCTCATGAACACACAGTTCCAGTATAGCAAAAACCAAATGAATGAACTAGAATCCATCTTTTTCTTTCCTTGTAATCCTTTGTGAGGCAACATACAAGAGATGCAATTTGAGATAAGAAAATGTTGCCTGGTGGGCAGATTCAGCGGTTGAGTGTTAACCTATGAACCAGGAGGTCAGGGTTTGATTCCCAATCAGGGCACATGCCCAGATTGCTGGCTCGACCCCTCAGTGTAGAGTGTGTGGGAGGCAGCCAATTAATGCTTCTCTCTCATCATTGATGTTTCTATCTTTCTCCTTCTTCTCTGAAGTCAATAAATAAATATATTAAATCTTTATTTCTGCTAAAGTTCATGTGCGATGAGGGCTATCTGGTAGTAAGCAACCAAGTCTGTATATTTTAATACCAACACTGGCTTGTAATACTTACTAAAATGTTTATAGTAGTAAATAAGTGAATGAATAAATGAGTGATAAATGTTGAGTAGGGACTTTAATTTGGAAAATGAAGTCCAGAACAGGAAATACCAAGCTAACTGTTCCTGAACATGTTAGTCATGCATATTTAATACAGTAGCCACCAGCCGCACATGGCTATTTAAATTTAATTAATTAAATTGAAATAAAATTAGAAATTTGGTTTTTCAGTCTTCCTGGGCACATTGCAAAGATGCAATAGCACATGCATCTAGTGACTACCATAAGGTGAGGAGCAAATATAGAACATGCCCATTGATACTGAAAGTTCTATTGGACAGTGTTCCTTTAGGCTATAGGGTTTAAGAAAGAAAAGAAAAGGATGCCTTTAATGTTTTTTAAATATTTGGTGTCTATCCCAGCTCATAAGTAAGAAAGTATTCAGAGCCTCAGGGCTTTAAGAGAGTTCTGGAATAAATGATATGCATCTGCTGGGGAGCATTGTGGGGTGTATTTCACAACAGCAAAGCCAAAACAAAACTGTGGAATGAAGAGCTGTAGGGTAGGAAAGGATCCTCAACAAATCCCCTATTCAGCTTCATCTCTGGTTATTTGCATTAGGTTCTGGGAATTCCAAGTTGTCCTTTGGGGACTCCCAGGACTGGGAACAAATTTTCACATTAATTTTTTTTTCTTTGACTACAAAAGTTTGTTGGAACAAATTTATAAAACAAATTTAAAATCAATTATTTTCTTCCTAAAAGAACACATTTTAGAAAATATTCTTTGAATTTCCTTGATGTAATGCATCATGAATCATTGTCTATGTCATTGTTTTTAAACATTCTGCTGCAACATCTTATTAACGAGGGCATTTTATCACATTTGGTTGATTGATTATATATATTACCTAACTATCTCTAGTCAATGGACATTGAATTCACTTTTGATGTCATGATTTTTTTTTATGAACACACATTCAATAAACAGCCTCACTGAAAATGCTTATATACTTCCTTAAAATTATTACAAAAACTAGACAGTCTGGATCCAATTATAAGCAAAAGTTTAAGTCTTTTTGACACAGATTGCCAAATTGGCCCTCTATATTTATATTTACACTTGAGTCTGCCACTGCATTTTCACCAGAAGAACACTCTTCTCATAGAATCAGGTAAAGGTCTTTGACTACTATACTCTTGGAGTTCAATCTGGAGGAGGAGATAAAGGCTCATTTCAGTGGAATATATTTTAAAATCTTAGCTATATCTCAATAAAATGTAGCCATGCTTTTGCTCTTATCTCCTTTTCTAGGATAAATGCCCAGATTCTGGTGCATATTTCTGGCTTCAGATCTTGGCTCTGCTACTGGCTAGTTGTAAGACTTTGGGTATGTATATTATTGGACTTTTCTGGCCTCTCCTTCCTTATGTGTAAAATTGGGATAAAAAAATAATATCTGCCTTGTAGGATTACTAGGGTTATATAAATTGATATCTGTGAAGTTTCTACACAGTGCCTGGGCCTTAGTGAGCATTATAAACTGTTTGTTGAGTAAATGAAATAAGGAAACCTCTTCTGAAGCCTGTTCTTTCAATTCTTAACGTTTTCAGAGTGTGTTTGTGTCTTTTCTGCCCACCCACTCAGATTTTATTGCTTTTGTTTCTTTATCATAGCTTTTCAATGACCTTTTAAAATCTCTAATTTTTTCCTGTTATCTTGGATCAGACATTTAGGACTCTCTTGCAGGGACTGTTTTACATTGAGTCTGAATAATAAAGTATGTCATAATGTTAATCATTGCTATCACTGAACACTTAATTATGAGCCAGAAATGATACTCAGAACTTCATCTAAAATCTCCTGTAATCCTCACAAACATCATCTAGAGTAAGTACAGCTCAGCTATTATCCTCACATTAAACACGAGACAAGAGATTAAGCCACTTTCCCAAGGTCGTACAAGCAGTGGCAGAGCTGGGCTAGAAACTGGATTTCATCTGCAGCTTTTTATCACTGCTTCCCCGTTTCATTCTGTTGAAGGCACTGGCAGATCAAAAACTCGGCTTACTTTTGATTAGCATGCTGTTGATGATGACAATAATATCAACAAAGCAACCATAAAAATAGCTCCTCTTTCCTGGCAGCCTCCTATTGTTAGATTCTTGTTCTGGTGTAGGCCTGTTAAATTAAACAAGGAGGCTGTTAGAATGAGGTGCTTCATTTTACTTTTTCAATTATGAATTACACTCAATATTATTTTGTATTAGTTCCAGGTATACAATATAGTGGTTAGACAATCATATACTTTGCAAAGTATATTTCCAGGACCAGCCTGGCACCAAACACTGAGGTGATTCTTTGGCCAAGGTGGTCACCTGAGCAAGCCAAAATCTAAGACCAGAAATGCTTCAGGGTTACAAAATCAAAATGCTATGAGGAACCAATCACAAATAAAATAAAACAAAATAAAATAAAATAAAATAAGCAACTAGGCTTTACCTCTCTGGTCAATCAAACAATTTCTTTTGGTTGTTTTGTTATTATTCTTTTCGTTTGTTTTTGTGTATGTCCAGCATTCCTACTCCTTATGGATTGGTTCTGCCCTAAGTGCTCAAATGAACTCTCACCGAGGTTAGTGTGCCTCAGTTTATTTTTAACAGGCATTGAAATAGCTTTCTCACGCCCAAATGGAAAACTTTGCCAAATCTGGTAGCTATCGGGCCTATTCTTTCTATCCCACTTCCTCACGGCCTGCAGGTGGGATCCTAGGGGAACTGGCAGAAGTGGCAAAGGGTGAGAATTCTTATCAGAGCCAGTTCTCTGGGATCTCTGTGTTCCTCCAATCAAGAGAGGAAGGCAAAATTCCACGTTGTCCCTTTCTTTCCAGGTCCAGAATCTTGTGAATGTGGGGTACCCATTTGTCATCAATCATTTCTCCCCCAGGATAGCTATTTTCTTCTTATTTGTTTTTGTGTCTGAGAACTTGGTTTAGCCTGGGGCATACAGGTTGTTTATTCTTGTGTATGCAGGCAGTTCAACTGTCAGGTTGGGAGCTCAAAAAATGGCCGAAGAGAAATGTGGGTTGTATTCCATGTGCAGCTAAGGTGCTGCTGACTGTTGCCAGCTTTCAGGGAATTCAGTCTTTCTTTTGCCTACCGCTGGAAGTGACACTGAATCTTGGGAGGATATTTTGCATCCTTATAGGGCAGAGTGGCAGCTGGGAGATACCTCTTTTGTTCATGGGTCTTTTAATACTGTCAGGAATGTTTATTGTTAGTCCCAGTTGAAACTTGACAAAATAGATGAAAGATATTTTTTTTTTTTGGTAGCTCTATCCTCTGAAGTTGGCCAAATTGGAAGCTAATATTCAGAGCCCAACAGGAACTTTCTAAAAGGCTTTTTCCCCATACACTAAAATGAAACTATGTACCTATAGGGAAAAAACAATCATTCTAAAAATTAACAGCTCTAAAAAAATTTAGAACACTGGAACCATTTTATTTCTATCTTAATTGAAGATCTTCTCCCTGATATAAGGAAGCAAACTAAAGATAATGTAGCTGAATGGGTGCATCAAACACTTCATATCTTTTAGGTTGCAACCCAATTCTTTAAGGGACTGAAAGCAATAGTTCTACAAACTGGGCCAAAATTTGTTACTTGGATCTGTCTGTCAGCAAGCCATGCTATGATACTTCCTCTGGGTCTCCTCAATCCTATACCATTTAACGTCTCTATTGAACATATGTTAATATATATCTTTATGTGTCTGGATTTGGGGGAACCTAGAGCATAATCTTCTCAGATGAAGTGGTATATCAATAGAATTACAATTCTTGTGAACAAGAATTACATATTATTCCTTTACCACGTATGAGTGTAAACAATCAAGCAGACACAAAATGCAGCAAGCAGCAGGAGGCCTATCTCTGCTCTTACAGTGGGGCGGGCTGGGTAAAAGACTATAGATCTAGTTTATTGTTTGCTTGAAGCATTAATATTTATCCTTTACTGCCAGGAATGCTTGTGAAGCTCTGTCACTCTAATTTAAAAATGTTTTTGAGGAGGGCTCCACACTGTCTGCCCTGAAATGGGACCTTGCCATTCTTATTTGTAAACTGTCAGCATGAGGCAGGAACTAACCATTAGTAAGATTTGCTTTTACAAAAATTTAAAGTGATTGGGAAAACCTCAAACATCTATAAGTACAAATTCTTTTATTCCTTATAATTTTCTTTCTCCTATGCCTTATGGAAAAAGCATAGCAACCACTGGGCTTTATCATTAATTTTTTTTTACTTTTAATTCAGATGCTTTATGTAAATGCTGCACTTGCAGAATCAGTTCATGAACAAAAGTTATAGGAGAATCAAAGAACAATGCAAAAAGTTTTGCTCTGTCCCCCCACTCTTAAAAATTTCCATATGTTTAATTCTAGTATGTGTCTCTGCCCCTAAATAGCAGATTATTTTATTTGGTTTGGGGGAAATAAGAAAGAATGACAATATGGGAAAATTTTCACAAAGCTATTTTCAAGTTATATAATAATAATTTACTCTGAGATTATGATGTTTCCTTTCTCATTTTTGAAGTCTTATTTCTCTAATGAAGTTATGGTGATAAAAGAATAACTAATTAAAATGTTCTTGTGTTCCAAAATAAGATACTGATATTCTTATGGTGCCCCTTATCCTTTAAACTTTTTTACTATTTGGTAAACTCCTGAGCACTCATATTTTAGAGAATAACTAAAAAATCCTAAAACAATTATGGGATTTCTTAGAGGAAGGCCTAATAAAGGATGCTAAAGCATCTATTTTCCTGTGTGCTTGCTTTAATTAGAAGAAGTCTAATTAAACTGAGCCATTGGTGATAATGTTCTTAGAATTCACTGTACACACCTGATACATAAAGCAAAGAAAACCTGTTTTTATTTTAGAAAGGATCTACATGTTTCTACTTTTACACCTTTGCTTCAAGTATTCATTAAGTTAGAAATGTCATCCTCCATCTTTGCATTCTGAAATCAGAATTAACCATTCTAGCTAATAATAGTAATATGCAAATTGACCAGGCCTCTGCTACACCCACAGGCCACGCTCACCAGCCAATCAGGCATGAGTATGCAAATTAATCAAACAAAAATGGAAGTTATTTTGCATATCCAGGCACAGAGCAAAGACTGAAGACAGCATAGAAGGAAGCCAAATGCTGCAGAAGAGTGCAAAGCTGCAGAGAAGCAAGCAGGCAGGGTGGCAGAGAAGGGAGGGAGGCAGGCAGGGCAGTGGAGACTGCCACAGAAAACCCTATTATTGCAGGAATCTTTCTGCAGTGGGCCTCTAGTATGATTATATTTAGATTTTAGGGAATTTATTTTGTCTTGAATCCTTGTATTACTAGCTCAAAATTTAAAGTCTCATTGGAGTTGAAAATTTAAGTGCTTTCTCTGGCCACTTAAATTTAGGGCAAGAAAAGAAAGGATATAGCCCTTCACAGTTGAAGAAAACTATCTTTCAATCAAGAAATCTCTCAGTGGTGGATTTCCAAAAGAAAGAGTGGGCTACCTATATAGAAAGAGAGGCTGGATATGAAATAAATTGATAATAATCATTATATGTCTTAAAACAAAATGATTAAAATAGAGTTTCATAAAATCTAATTACAATAAAATCCAATCTATTTTGCAAGACAATCATTGATGATACAATATATGTGTGTCCCAGTTATTTATTGCTACTAGCAGAATACCTGAAATCCTTAGCAGCTATGCCTTAATAAAAAAAAATATACATTTGTTCTGACATAGATCACCTAAAACCTTTTTTAATTTTCTGAAAAATGAGAGTAATAGAAATATCTTGACACAAGGCTCCTAAATCTGTTGGAATTTCCTGGGTGATAGCAGCATCTTTTGTTTTAATGAGGTAACTCTTGGTGAGCTCCTGGATGGAGCCTGGTTATCTCTGAGAACAGGAGAGGAGGTGGAGACTGAGTTAGTAATGGAACATGCCTACATGATAAACCTTCATAAAAATTCCTGAGGAGTTCACAATGCTTCTGAGTTAGTGAATGCATCCATATGCTGGGAGGGTGGAGCACCGCAGCTCCAGGGGTACAGAAACCCTTGCACTCACAACCCTTCCAGACCTCACTCTTGGTATTTATTTATATCTGTTATAATATTCTTTATAATAAACTGGTAAACATAAATAGTTTTCCTGAGTTTTGTGAGTTGTTAAAGCAAATTATTGAACCTGAGGAGGAAATGTTGTGAACCCCAGTGTATCGTCAGTCATTCAAAAGTTTAGGAAATTAGGACATGAGATTGACATCTAAAGTGTGTGTGTGGGGGGCATCCTTGTGCCCTTAACCTGTAGGTTTATGTTAGCTCCAGATAGCTAGTATCAGAATTAAATTGAATTTTTTTAGGGCATCCTATTCGTGTCTGAAAACCTGCAGAATTGGTTGGTGTGGGAGAATAAATTGGTGTCAGATGGAAGTGTTATGAGTAGAGAAAGTTTTCTTTTAGCATTTTAATACAATCACCATTTTATTATATTTCATAATTTGGGATCAAGAGTTTTGCCATAGCTTAGCTGGGTGATTTGTCTCTCCCATATAATATCAACTAAGGATACTTTTTGGTATTAAGTAGGTATTTAGCCTTGTCTTGAGCATCAAAGAAGGTTATTGGGGGAAATACCTAAAAGATTAGAATCAGCAGGGACTCTCAACTGGAGCACGTGCATACCAGTGGTCTCTCCAATGTGGCAGTCTCAGAGTATGCATTTCTTACACAGCAGCTCAGGGCTCCCAGAGAAAGTTTAAAAAACCCTGAGGAAGTTGCAAGGCTTCTTGTTAATCTAGTCTCAGAATCTCAGGATGTAACACATTCTATTGGTCAAAGAAGTTATGATCTTGGATTGAAGAGGAAGAGAATTAGACTCGCCTCAATTGGAGGAGTAGTAAAGAATGTGTACCTATCTTTATTTGACCATAGCAGGAGTTAATATTAGCATAACTATTAATAAAAGTATTAATAAAAGATGCTGATAAAGTATCTAAAAATAAGCAAGTAAACAAGGTGCTTAGTTGTATCACTATAGTATTATGTGTGCACTTACGATATTTATAAATAAAGCTAGACCTTTGTACAGGAGAACATTATTCATAGTTCAAGATTTGGGCAATTTCGAGTTGAGAGCACTTAGTTAACTGTTTAAGGTTTCTAAAACATCTTATATTCTTATATATCACAATCCTATATCATAAAGAGCTAATATGCTAATTAGACCAGATGGCAGATTGACCTACCAGAATGACCTGTGAGACAGCCGGGACCCCGAGGACCAAGGCAGCTGGGGCCACGATGCAGCCAGGGCTGTGAGGGCCAAGCCCCTGGCACGAATGTTGTGCATCTGGCCTCTAGTACAATATAAACTACTGTAACAGTACAATTCGAGAATCATCAAAAGAATGCTGTCCATTAAGACATTGTTAAAATGTTAGATGTGCATTGACAGATTTCAACCATTATATATATGAAATATACCATAGTTTAAAAAAAAAAAGCTTTGAAAGTGTTGCCATAATGAGTTGCGAACAAAGATTGAGATCATTGGGAATATTTAAAAACCCAGCCCTTGGATATTCTATTTTCTCACTTTTACACAGTTCCATAAAACATAAATAGCAGTTTTATTGTTGCTCTCTGTTGTTTTACAAGTTTAATGTTGGCAGCAGTCAGGGTTATGATGCAGTCAGCATTTTCAGACTGACATGCATGAAAACATTAGATCCGAGAAGAGAGACTCAGCTTCACTGATATCCTGTAGTGTTTTGTTTCGGGAAATGCCATGCTGGTGATTATAAAGGATGAAGTCATATATTTCTTCCAACCACATCCTACCATTATGGTAATTCTAATTGTAGTGAGCTGTAGAATCAATGAAAGAGAAAAAATAACTTCCTTCCAATAAAATAAGTAACAAACAAAATAAAACATTAAATGTTTGGCAATCTTTGTATAATCATATAATATACAAATACAGGTACATAATGGTCCCTAAAGAACAAAGGAATAGTAGAGGATCTGTCTAAATATATAAAACTTATTGTTATTATCAGCATCATTGTGTTGTATGAATTTGTTGTCCCAAGACTCACTGATTGAGGTTAAGCAATCTCAACAACTAGTTAAGACACCAATTAGTCTGTGACAAAGTCATGTTGCCTTTCACTAATTAGAGTACCATTAACTACTTTTCTACCAACATATACTCTTCTGCTGTGGACAGCCTATTATTTTCTGCATTTTCCTTACCACTAAGACCACAAAATTAGAATTGAATGGTAAAGTTGGACCTCTCTGAGACTCGTTTTACCAGTGGAGTCAATATTTGCCCAATGCTGGGTTCAATAAGAGGGTAGATACTTTCTTACCATGGAATGGTTTTACATATTGATTCTTTTCACAATAAATAGTCCACAAACAAAGATGCAGGATCTTTTGCTTTCTTCTCAGGCCCAAGATAAAAAAATAAAATAAAAAGTTCAGATTCACTCACTCAATATTTTGTTTATAATAATTAAGATATGCAAGCATTATGCTGGTATGAGGTTCAAAAGATGAGTGAAAAAATGTCTGTTACACAGAAGTATACAGTAAAGTCAAAGAGGAATATACATACACATAAATATTGTAAGTGATAATTTTATTCTTTGAATTTGTTCAAGTGAGACTTTAAAAGACTTTAATTAAATTTTAAGAATAATCATTTGAGCTATTCTTTCAAAGCTTTACTATCTTATTGTAGAATTAAATTAAAACTTTGCTTTATCATGCTAAGATTATTATAAATTCTCAATTTCAAGTAATTGAATTTAGCCAGGGAACTCAATAGAGCAGTATTTGCTTTTACTTTAAAATTATACTTAATCTCCATCAAAGATCAAGCCAGGTGCAATCTATATAATAAAAGCCCAGCAACTGAATAGCAGAATGACTGCTTGACTGGTCACTATGACATGCACTGTCCCCCAGGGGGCAGACGCTCAACGCAGGAGCTGCCCCTGGTGGTCAGTGTGCTCCCACAGTGGGAGTGCCGCTCAGCTGACCAGTGCTCCTATAGCCTGCAGATCCCCACAGGCCACACCCCCACCAGTGAACAAATCCTGTGCACTGAATCTCTAGTGTAAAATATAAAAGACCTCTAATAAAAAGGTATATTTTACCCATATTAAAATTTGAACCTTGTATTTATTCTGGGATTAAACACATAAATTATTATGAATAAGAGGAACCTACATGATTAGGAGCTTGAAGTGCCAGATAGTAATACATCTGAAAACCTGCTGTGCAGAGGTTCTTAGTGGTGGTATGACAAAAGATAGTAGTGCCACAATGGTCAGAATCTATTTTCAACTCTTACTCCTATCCACACAAAAAAATATCCAATATAACCCCCCTCCCCCCACCCACCTCCATCCTTGCTATATCGTAGGATCTATGTCTAGATCATGGCAGACATTATATTATCATAAAAGAGCAGTGTGTACAGAGAAAACCATAGGGCAGGGTATGCAGATAGAAACCTTCCTTTTGGTAACAAGTGAAACTGCCAGCATTTTGTTCAACATATTGGAGAGAAGCAAAACCTTTCAGAGTTAGTTACTAAAATGGAATACAAAGTTAAATTTGAACATTTCTAATCCCCTGGAATCCTCAAGGATATCCTTTAGGGCATGAGGGAAATTAAACAGTATCCATCTTCAACTACTTTTAGTCTTCAGGATCTAGTGTTGTCTGATAGCCAAGGAAGATAATCCTTGTGCAGGCACTGATGTAACTGAAAGAGCACATGTTCCTTTCCTTCTAGGAGAGCCTGTGTTCCTTCCCTTAAGGCACATTAACCGAGTGCTGAAGACTTGGCATTGGAAGGGCCTGACCCTTAGAGCCTAAGAAGCATCCTTTGTTCTTTTCAGATTTCACCCATTGTTCTATTTGTCTGCTGTGGTAAGAATTTTTCAGGCCCAGGGTCCAATCCAAGATCACCTGTTGCATTTCAGTAGTCAGGTCTTTTTAGCTTTCCTTAATCTGGGTCAGTCTTAATTTTCATTTGTCCTCTGCACTGTGGCATTTTGAAGAGCTGGGGACATTTATTTTGTAAGAATACCCATCAGTTTTGTTTTGTCTGAGACTTCATCAGATTCAAGTTTGGCATAGGTGGCAGGAATCCCCCAGAAGTGATGCAGTGTTCTCACAGCTGACTCAAATTTTGCAGTCTTTTATCCTTATTTTTGCAACTTAACCTGTCTTACAGAACATTTCTACTCAGCCCACTTTTTTTTCCCCCTGTGTAGGAAAACAGCAAAATTAGTAAGACAGTGCATGAGTAAATTGAAGATCCTTTCAGGTGGCAGATGATAGTGACTTGTTTTGATACAGGTGATGCTAACTTCAATCATGTCCTTTAAGTTTCTCTAATATAAAGTTACTACTTTTCCCTTTGTAATAAATAATTAAACTATAGGGAGATTATTTGAAGTTATGTGAAAGTCCTATTCCTTATAGTGCATTGATGGCTCTTGCCTGAATCAAATTACTGTAATGTTTGCCAGATAGAGTTTTTTTTTAACTACACTTTTATTGATTTCAGAAAGGAATGAAGAGGGAGGGAGAGAGAGAAACATCAATGTTGATCAGTTGCCTCTAGCACACCCTACACTGGGGATCAAGAACCTGCAACCCAGGCATATGCCCTGACTGGGAATTCAACCATAACCTCCTAGTTCATAGGTCAGTGCTCAACCACTGAGCCATGCCAGAAGGGCCAGGTAGTGATTTTTAAACTCTATCATTCCTTCTGCATTTATTAGTTAACATGTTATTGTAAGGGTCTTTCCTTCTCCTCTATTTCTTTCTGTCAATAATGGATCTATGGTTTCTGATTTTCATTCACTGGATTATAACCCATTCATATCATTACTTATTTTGATACTCAGTTTGCCTCAGATTTGGCTGCTAGGGACTCCTTCATGCCAGCTTCTGTGCCTGTAACTTTTTAGCACATTCTTACTTTTAACACAAGATGGTTCAAGCTTGCTCTCTCCCGCCCCCAGCCTTGATGTCTGGGGAGTGAGTGATATTAGAACCAGAGATCTGGAAGCTAGGTGTGCTCCTGGCCACTGAGGTGCCATTGTTCATGCCCTTTAAGTGTACAGACTGGGTAAAATAGCCATTTCACATCATTTTGCCTTTCACCATTTTATATTTATAGCTCCTTTCTCTCAAAATGCCATATACTGAGAGGCTGAAACAACAGAAATTTATTTCTCATAATTCTAAAGACTGGGGAATCCAAAATCAAGATGACAGATTCACTTCCAGGTGAGAACTCTTTTCTTGAATTGCAGATGATAAAATTATATACTGTTTTCTCATATGGCCTTTCCTCAGTACATGCATGCAGAGAGAGAGAGAGAAAGAGAATCTTCTCCATAGAAGTCACTAATGTTATCCTGCAGGACATACCCACATGATCTAACCTAACTAATTTTCACTTAAAGGCCCCACCTTCAAATACTTCCAAATACTATCACATTGAGGGGTAGAACTTCAACATACAAATTTGGGGGGCACACAAACGTTGAGTCCATAATACCCATATTGCCTCATTTGATCTTCATACCAAACTATGAGGTAAATATTAATTTGACTCATTTTACCGGTGAAGAAATTAAGACAGAGAGAGGTTATATAATGTATATAAGGCCATAAAACCAGTAAGTGGCAGAATTCAAATCTAGGCAGTTTGAACCTATAGCCTGGCTCTTAACTACTATATTACATCACTTTACATATTAAAAATGAATCATGAGGTAACAACACGAAGTGTTCAATAATTGAGACTAAGATATGTGTCTATCTTCTCAGAAATCTTCCCAAAGTAAACTTATAACTTGCTGCATATCCTCATTCAACTAAGATTACTATATGGAGAATTTTAGAAGCAAAAATTTAAACTATTTTTTTTCTCATCAATTACCGAAATGTTACAGTATTGATTAGGGACTACATATAGGTTAAATGAATGTTGTTTCCATACTAAATCTGTAAAAGGCACTTTAAAATTGATTTTTAATGTGCCCTATAACTATTTGTCTATTCTTTCTAGACATATTATTGCTATGGGTCTAGCTCTAAATTATTTTCTACCCATTATTCTGGCAGCAATATGGCCAGGATAAAGTATCTAGAATAATAAAAGCATGATATGCTAATTAGACAAGACAACCTTCTGGACGGAGCCCAGGCTGTGAGGGAAACCTGGGTCCTGTGAGGGAAGCCGGTGCTGGCAGCCAAGGGAAGGAAGGCCTACTCTTGCACGAGTTTTGTGCATCGGGACTCTAGTAATTATATAAATAAAAATATGGAATGATATTTTAGACACTAAAAATGGCTAAAGTATTTCAACAGTTTAAATTATAAAACCTGAATGACATCAATATGTGGAATTTAGATGAGAATGTTTTGTGTCTTTTAGGTTGAGGTTTATTATACTATTCATTCATTTGGCAGATATTTACTGAGTCTTCACTTGGTGGCAGGCAGTATTTAGGTACCAGAGGTGTTTAGTGGAAACCAAACAGATCAGATGCCAGCTCTAAGGGAATTTCTGTTTTGGTAGAGAGATACAGACAACACACAACTCAATACAAAAAAGTAAACAAGGAGATGTATAAAATAGTAATACGTTCTTCAAAAATAATTAAGTTAGGATGTGATACTGAATTACTGGTGGCTACTTCAGAATAGATGTTTAGGGAAGGCCTCTCTAAAATGGCGTTGAGAAACTAAGATCTGAGTGACAGATAGGATCCAGCCAAGCAGAGAAGCCAAAACCCCAGAGTGTTCTGAGCAGAAGGTAGTATTCTAGTAAAGTCCCTAAAGAGCTTACTTAGCATGTTATAGGAAAAGAAAGCCAGATCAGTGATGAAAGGCAAAGAAGAGACAGCTTAGAGATGAGCTTAGACAGGTAGAAAGCAGTTTACACTGGGCTTGGTACGTCTAGGGAATTTTGATTTCTTTTTTGGGGAGATGTGAGCCACTGAAGTAAGGCAGTGATACAATTGAAGGTACATTTCAAAAGATCACTCAAGCTGCTATGTAAAGAATGGATCATGGAGGGTGTCAGTGGAGGCTGGGTTTAGGAGCATGTAATAGAAAACCTAAGAACAATAGCTCTAATAATATAGTTTCTTTCTTTTTTTCTCACATAGCAAAATATCTAGAGGTAGGCCGTCTGAATGTTTGTAGCTATCTTTGCATTTCCTTTCTTCTTTTTCCTTTTTTTAAAAGTTTGAAAAATGTATTTTATTAATATCAGAGAGGAGGAGAGAGGGAGAGAGAAATAGAAACATCAATAGTGAGAGAGAATCATCAATTGGCTGCCTCCTCCATACCCCTTACTGGGGATTGAGCCCAAAACATGGGTATGTGCCCTAATTGGGAATTGAATCCTGACCTCCTGGTTCATAAGTAGACTCTCAACCACGAAGCCACTTCTGCTGGACTTGTTTTTTTTTTTTATAGTCAACATTAGCTCAAGATAGCAAACCTTTGTTCAATCTAAAGAGAAAGAACAATGAAACATAAGGGACAGAGAGGGCTTCTACCAGATGAATTGTCCTATGTAAACATATTTTTCAGAAATCTCACTTAAAACTTACAACTGATTGATCAATACTGTGTGTGTGGCCAACACTATTTGCAAAGAGCACTATTTTAAAGTTTTGAGCTAGATACAATGCTGCCTCCATCAAAGCTGTGGCTAGTTACTCATCTCTCTCAGTTTTTGTTTTCTCATTTATAAAATGACCACAATAATAACAACACTGCTAAATAGTTACTTTATTATGGTGAGCTTAAAGGTTAAAGGAGATGGTACAATTAGAACATTTAGCACAATGCATGAAATGTACTATGTTCAGTGAATACTTATTTATTGGAATGCAAGCTCCAAGAAGGTAGGAATCAAATCTGCCTCATGCAGGTTTTCAGTATATATTTGTTGGGTGTTGAATAACTAAATGCAGGAGGAAAACTCTCGTAGAGCTCAGAGGGTATGACTGTGGTTGCACCCAGTTGGTAGAGTGTATATGTTTGTGTTAAAAATATACACATGAGGGGGAAATAACACCAACAGAGTGCTTTACAAACGTATCATTAACTGACCTCAGATTAGGCTCTCATTGCATTCTCTGAATTTTTGGAAGAAAATTCATTGCTGGTAATGTCCCTCGAGTATTGCCAGGATTCAAAAACACCAATTTGCTTCAAATAATGTTTGGTGAAGACAGAGGTAACACAAAAGAATAAAGAATTTAACTGTTAAAATTCAACTGCTCTGTGTTAGGTAAAAATAAATTAAAAAGCCAAACACCTCTGTCCAATTTTAGATTTTTTTTTTTACTTAAGGAGAACAATTTACCATCAACTGAGGGGGGAAAAAACAAACACCTGACCATTGTTGCTATTTTTAAGCTGACTCTCATTACAAAGAAATAGGTTTTTTTTTTTCATAAAAATATATTAAGAGCAATAAAATTTGAAAAAGGGAAAAACACATTAATAGCTCTTTAATTATCAAACCATTTTTATAAGGTCTGATTTGTTTGTTTTGTTTTGAATAGTGACATAGGGAGGGCTGCTGACTGTTTACTAGGCTTTCTTTATATATCTCTAAGATCTATTTGTATCTAGTCTTACTTAAAAAAAATTGTGCTATTACACATTTACCTTGCAGAAACAAAAATGATAGTCACTTACCAATTTAAAAGTAATTAGCTTTCTAAGTCCTAATGAAATATATTGGGTTTCTGAAACAAAAGAGCAAAGGTATAGCATTCCTATCTTGGTGGTAGAAGCGAGTAAGTCGAGGACTTTATTCGGAAGCTCTTGCAGACCACACAAGTGAATTTAGATGTTACTTTAACCAATGGGGGTTGTTGAAGAACTGTGAGCAGAGGGGTCATGTGTTCAGGTTTTTAGGATGGAAATACAATTCTGCCTGTAGGATATAGGATGAGGGTTTGAGGTAGTCATGAGAAAATAGAGGGAGAAGTAATAGGCAGAGTACTGAACTGGTCAAGAATGATGCAGCTCTGACTTAGGGCATCAATGGCTAAGATGCTTGTGAGTGGGTCAGTGTAAATTATATTTTGATAGTGGTAGCAACCAGGTTGAACAGGAATTGTACACGCAGAAGTAAGGAAGAGGAAGAAAAATGGGAGCATTCTAGTTATCTGAAGTGGACAATGAGATGGTGTAATTAACCTGAATTATGAAACTAGAAATAAGTTCGAGGAGAAAGATGAGTTTTAGACATATGAAATATCCACTGATATCCATTAAGAAGTTGGATATAGTGTCATAAAATCCAGAAAAGAGATTGAGATGTATATATAAAAGGTCTGGAAGCAGAAAATTATGTAGACTAAGTTGAAGAGTACAGAAGAACCAGCTTACAGGGGACAGGGATTGCTTGGCAGGAGAATGGCCAGTGCAAATATGCAGGCACATAGAACAGCCCGAAGAATGTGGGAACTAGAGGCAGCTTCATACCAAAAAGTTATGTGGGACAACTACGAGGCAGGCTGTGCCAGGATTTTAAGAAGGAAAATCTGGTATGTCAGCTATCCCAAAGATATTGAGTTTTATCTTACAATGACTGGGAAGCCACTGAAAGGATTTTAATGGGGAGTGATACAATACCATCATGCTGGTGGCAATTATAAAAGATGGAATGTGGGGAGTCTGGCTGGAGAGAGGGTGACTAATTAGGAAGCTCTTGCAATCCCTGGGTGAGAGATAACGAGAGTGTTTACTAAGATAGCAGCAGTGGAAAAGGATGTGAGGACAAAGAATGGAGATAGAGTGTTTAGAATCAGTTGAGTATGAAGACAGAGGGAAAGTGAGGGGTCAAGGATGATGCCCCAGGGTTTTTTATTTGGGTGATATGATGAATATATCATCATATTAACTAGCTGGGAAAGATAATGGAGGAAGAAAGGAGAAAGGAAACTGAGAAGATATGGCCAAATAATTAGGAAGAAATTTAAAAAGAAAGTAGTGTCCAGAACATTAAGAATGTAGAGTTTCAAGAAGGGGTCCATAGTGCTAAATGCTCTTAGCAGTCAAGTAAATTAAGAACTAAAACTTTTAAGGATCCAAAGAACAGTTTCTGGGTGAAAGGGTTTCAGCGGGGTGATAGGGACAGAAACCAGACTGCTGGAAGAAAGACAAAAGGAGGAAGTGGTAATAGTCTAGATACCATCTTCAAAGAGCTTAGAAAATAATAGAATAGGGAGACAGAGAAGAAAATGAGACTGTAGAATAAATCCAGTTTTTTAATTTTCTTGACTGGATGATAGGTCATATATATGTGTGTGTGTGTGTGTACACATACACACATGCTAATCTTTCACTTTCTATAGATTAAATTGTTAATATGCAATATGAACAATTTTATGTAGGGTATATAAAGTAGGAAATACAATATTAAATACCATCATTTATTATTAATACTTTAAATAATATAAAATGGATCATACAATCAATAATATGAGATACCAAACAATAATTACTGCTTTACCTTTTAGAATATAATAGTCAAGTATTACTTTGTCAAGATTTTTTTTAATAAAATCCTGCTTAAGATGAGGAAGTCCTCCCCAACTGATTATATTTTCCATATGTTATTCATTTTTTAACAGAAGAATTATTTCCAGACTTCTAGTTAACCCCTGAAGGCCTCTGGAATGAACTCGGGTTTTTGTCTTCTTGTTGTGGTGCTCAGTATTCCTTTAGAGTGGGATTTGGATATTGAGGATTAACATTCATAAAACAGCAAAGTCCTCTCATCAAGCAAACAAATCCCAAATATTCTATGGTTTAATAAAACAAAAACATTTCCCCTTGTTTAAAACTAGAGAATATCAACTGTGCTAGAAAACCATTCTCAACATTTATACCCTAAACCATCTCCCAGAAGCTTTATTTACTCATTAATTTATTCATTATACAGTTTTTATTCTGCAACTTTGTGTACTAGGTGTTCAGTTGCTAAAAGATACTTCAAACCACATATATAAAAATCCTTTACCTTTAGACCTCCAGAATTTTTAAATCCCTAATTAGATCCCTAACTGTGGCTGTTGCATGGATGCACTCTATACCTACTCACCCATGCCCCACACCATGCTGGCCCTCCTTGTGAATGCACTCCACACCCCGCTCAGACTCTGATATCTGATACCAGTCATGATTCCCTTTCCTATATGAAGAAATTTGTTTGCATGACTCAAATAGAGGTTAAAGCTTTATGCACATACAGGAGCACCCGTGGAGTATCAAGGTAACTCCCCTAAGTGAAGTAGGATTGAAGTTTTGCAGGGTATAGAGAGGGCTAAATGTACTTGAGGTCTGGCTGGGTTGAAGATTCCTTCAGCTTTAACTGCTGCCAAACCCTCAGTGAAAAAGATTGGAGATTTTTCTGGTTGTCATAACTCTTGCTAGGGACCATTGGTTCAATTTCCTCTTGGACACTATCAGAACAATTATTTTAAAAGATATTTTTGCATTTTTTTCAGGTTTAGAAGAGTGGGAAGTAGAAAAAAAAAGGAAAGAAAAAATCAGGAGTGGTAGGGGGAGAAAGAGAGGAGAAATAGCAAATGAGGCAAGGGTTGAAATAAGAGAAACTGGGGTCTGTTTTAATTTTTTTACCATAACCAGAGGTTCACCTTCGTCAGCTGTAACTTCTCATGAAGAGCAACTTCTATGTGAATGTCCCCTATTCTCTGATTGAATTCCAGTAACCCTGTCCCGAGCCAGCTTCCTTCACCAACCCCACCCTCCATAGGTGCCTAACTTGCTCTATCTAAGCTCAGCATAGACATTAGACTAAAATTGTTCCAAAATGGAAGAAAAGAGAAGGGAGGAGAAAAGAAATGGGGGAAGGAATAAAGAAGGAGGCAAGAGTTGGCTCAATTAGTTCCTTTGTACCTCATATTACTAAGATTAGAGGCCCAGTGCACAAAATTTGGGGGTCCCTCAGCCCGGACTGCAAGAGGGTGCAGGCCAGGTTGAGGGACCCTACCGGTACATGATTGGGCCAGTGAGGGACATTGGAGATTGGCCAACCAGAGTGCTCCAGGGTTTGTTCAGCCCATCTCACGCAGTCCCAATCAGCTGGACCACAGCAGCAAGCTAACCTACCAGTCAGAGCATCTGCCCCCTGGTGGTCAGTGCATATCATAGCAAGCTGTTGAGTGGCCTAAGCATGTCATTAGCATATTATGCTATGATTGGTTGAACAGATGACTAGATGACCAGACACTTAGCACATTAGGCTTTTATTATATAGGATGTCATTTCTCCTTCACAAAACTTCAGTGGTGCCCTTGAACTTTCACAGTCTAGTTATTTGTTAAGAGCAAATACTATGCTGTCAGAAATATCCAAACTCTAATTCACTTTTTGCCTGGAGAAAAATGTTTTTATCTTTTCAACTTCATCATCAGTTGGATATATATATTTATAATAGTGAAAATTTTCTGATGAAATTGACATAAATACAGAGATTCAAGATGGTGGTAGATTAGGTGGATATTACACTCACCTCCTCCCAGGATGAAACTGGAATTACAACTAAAATACAGAGCAATTAACCTGAATAACCAACTGAAGTCATGTTAAAAAGAAGGCTGGAGATGTGAGAAGAGCTGGCCCTGCTCCCACAGGTGTTGACTGAAATTCCCGAGGGAAATCAAAGCTGCAAATGTTCTCCTGAGAAGCATGGACTCCCAAGCTGAGCTCCTCAGCCTCAAGCACCATAAAAGGGAAAAGACAGCCATAGAACATCTAGCTGTGAAAATCAGTAGAACTGATTGAATGGAGCACTCTGTACCTCCCTGCAAAGGGAGAGATAGGAGTCTGCTAGGTACACAGGTGCTCTATTAAAGGGCCAATGCACAAAATCTCCTTTGCAACCACATAACCTGGGATCTGGGGGAGGGAAGGTATTGCTAACTAGAGTTGTGTGAGAAGAGATTGGGCTTTGTGACTCTGGAGAGAGAGCTGAAGAGACAACTGACAGGATCCCTGCACTGTGTTCCTCTCCCAGATGCCATCTTTTTTGGGTGACGAACTCCTCTCCTTATGGAAATAGTCCCACATTCTAGACTCCCTGTCACACTACCCTATGGAGCTTACACCCTGCTGAGGAATCAGTTACCAAGACTAGGGGAGGGGGTTAGTGACTGAGTTGTGAGGCATTAGGGCAAACTCATTCTCCCCACTCTCCTGTAAACCTGACTGGTAGCCTCTCCATCATGGGTTGGATATCCACTAGCCCCACTTGCTAGGCTCCCAGTGATTGGACAGGCACTTCCAACTCTTGGTAGTTCTGGCTTTCTACTATCTGGGCAATATCCAGGACAAACTGAGTGTGTGGTTCTAGGATAGGAGGCATTTTTCCTTCACATGCCCTAAAGTTTCAGTGTTCTTTCTATTCACTTGGCCAAGTCTTGATCTGTTTGGGCCTGATAAACTCTGCTGGCCTCAGCCTAAGAACTCCTAGAGTCATTCCTCCCCTCCTCCACCCCCAACACAAACACCCGGAAGGGAGCAGCTAGACTTAGTATACCTTGGGACATTTGCTGAGTGGCCTCAACCCAGCACTGGCACTGCGTTTGAACTTGTATCTATTTGGTGGACACCACTTGACCCTATTTGGTGACTCACTGAGAACCTACTTCATGAACTTGAGTACCAGAAGAGGCTCCTTCCGTTACTGAACCTAAATGGCAGCCAACAGGTGGAAGCAGGGGGATCTCAGGGTGCCTTGGGACTATTGCTGTTCTGCCCTAGGCCTGGTGCTAATAAAAGCCGGCTTTGGTGCACAACTTGGTCCTTCCCATGCACATCCAGATCTAGTAGAGGTAGCTACAAACTTTTGATCTCTTTGTTGATCTAGTTTCTGATTGACAGAAATGCCTACTGAATGTGACTAATGTGCAGTTGATGTAGATAGCATGATGTATATGAGAAATATGTTTCTTACAACAAATCAGGAAGCATAAATCTATTTTATGTTCTAGAGTTTCTGAATTTTGTTTTGGTTAGAAATATACTCTCCTTGAATAAAAATGAGATGATCTCTTGACTAGACTGTGATGAAAACCAAATATTTTAAGTATTTTTTCTCTGTTCTCCAGAGTCTGTTCTGCTATGCTAAGTATCAACTGATACATAGAGAGGGAACTCATGGGTAAGTAAAATTGCCAATCTTGTCTCATATGGAAATCTGCACTTTGAACTAGAGAACTGTCTCAGACAAAGGTAGTGTTTTGTTTTTTATAGAGATCATAAGAAATCCTCAAAGTATCCATAAGAACTATCACCATATTCCCTTAGATATTTTTCAGAGCTATATTACTGATTGATAACCTTTTTTATTGTCCTTACTAGGCTGTCTGGTACACTTCACAAACCAAGTTCTCACATTTCTGTGCCTCATGTTTGGAGTTATACCACTACTTTTTTCTCTAGCTTATAAATAACAGAAATTTATTTACCACAGTTATATTGTATACTACTCCTTTTACCTATTATAGCAAGTTGAATCTGTCACTTATCATCCTTAAGGGAGAATTGTTCCTGACAGAAGTTGCCACAACAGTATATATCAAAGTTATGCTACACTTGTATGAAGAGTTTATAGAACACTAGAGTTCTCTACAAAAAACAGTTGAGTGCCAATGAACAGAAGGTTTGAGTGACCACCCCATAAAAATTTCTATCTGATTAATACCTTTTCATCTAAACTGAGTTATATTTTTGAATTTTTCAAAGACAGTGTATATATATCCATTGGATATTTATATTAAATTTTACAAATAAAAATTTCAAAAATACACTAGTATATTTTATCCTAATTTATCTTGAAATCTAATTTTGTGGATTTCTTTATGAGTAGATTCATTAACAAGTCTAACAAATGATCTTTATTTTTGTGCAAATTCCTGATAATGGAGATCTTGGAAAATTACACATTGCACTAATTAGTAGCTCTACAAATACTTGAAATAATACTTAGGGGATTTTTACATGAAATAATAATTTTACAATATCAGCTTGATTATATTAATATTGCTAGCAATCCTATCACATTTATCTGTCCATAATCTTTATTTCTTTCTCTTCTCTCTCTTCTCTTGCTCTCTCCTTTCTCTCTTTCAACTGGAGGATATTTAAACATTTTGATGTCCCTCCAACCTCCAGCACTTCTTTGTTATACTCTTTTTCAGTTGGGGCCATTACTTCTTACACTGAGACAACCACCACTATAACTATCCATTCACCTGCATCCATTTCCACATCCTCTGACTTCCTTCCTATTATTATGGATGAACTGTTTATGTTTTAATATAATGTTGACCTTTCTACCTGGGCAGAAGACCTCAGTCCTCCCTTCCTAAAGTGTATCACTCCAATATTACCCACTGTTTCTCTGCATCATTAATTTACCTACCTCTATGGGATCATAACCATCAGCTCACACATTTTCAATACTTCCTCCCACCTGAGAAGAGCAAAAACCCTCCCCCTTAATCTAATATTTCTTCTAATTCTTACCCATGTCTCTTCTTTCTCTAAGAGTACAACTCCTCAAATGAGTTGCCTATGCTCAGATTCTCCAATAGCTCTCCTCCCTTTCCAGTCAAGCTTTAAATCTCTACCCCTCCATTGACACAGCTCTTGTCAACATCATTATCAAACTTCATGTTGCTAATGCAAAAGTTTAATTTTTATTGTCCGTCCTACTTGATCTGTTAGCAGATAAGTAGCTCCTGCCTCAGTTTCTTCACTTGGCTTTCAGGAAGCTGGTCTCTGCAGGTTTTCATCCTAATTCCTTATTTCTTGTCAGCCTCTTTTCTGGTCTCTCAGTTTATCTCCCTGACTTTGAAAGTCAGATTTCTCCAGGGCCAGTTCTTAGAATACTTTTCTTCTCTGGACTTATTCATTCTTTGGTGAGTTCATATTTGAGCTTTCTAATGTTTAAAAACATTATTTTTCTAATGTTTGAGCTTTAAATATTTGGTGACGCAAATTTATATATCTAGCTTACATGCATTTCTTGAATTCCTGGCTCTTATTTTCAACGTAGAAGCCCCAGTGATCTTTTTAAAATGCAAATTAGCTAATTCCCTTTCCCTGTTCAAATTTTACCCATGGGATTTTATGTCACTCAGAATAAAAGAAAAATACCTCTTATTGGCCTATAAGACCTCATCTGAGCTGATGATCTTCTCATTGCCTCTCTGCCTTGTTTTCTTTTGCTCTCCATGTCACTCACTCAACTCCAGCCATGATTGTCTTTCTCGTGTTCTTTAAACTTGGTGAGTGCACTCCAGCCTTAGAGCATTTGAACTGACTGTTCCTCCAGATATCTCTGACTCACTCTCCAGTTCTTTAAGTTCTTGCCTTCTGAGTAAGGCCTCCCTGATCACCTTTATCATACCCGCTTCACCACTTCATCAGTCATACATCCCATTTTCTTTTTTGTTTTTCTTCACCACACTTTTCACTACATAACATATTGAATATTTGCATTATGGATTTATTGTACATACTTATCCACTAGAACATAACATACATGAGGACAGGAATTTGTATGTGTTTTGTTTTTTGCTGCTGTATCTCTAGAAAACAGCACTTGGCAAATATTCATGTTCAATATATTGCTGTTTTTCAAAGTGTGGTTCCCAGACCCCCAGCATCACAGTAACCAGAACCATTGAGAACATGTTAGAAATGCCAATTCTTGGAGTCTACCATAGTCCTACTAAACTTAAAACTTTGGGGTAGAGTCTGCCAATCTGTGTTTTACAAGTCCTCCAGGTAATTCTTATTTCTACCCATGTTTGAGGATCAATGTACTAAATGTTTCTTTTTTTAAGTATATTTTATTGATTTTTTTTACAGAGAGGAAAGGTGAGAGATAGAGAGTTAGAAACATCGATGAGAGAGAGACATTGATCAGCTGCCTCCTGCACAGCCCCAGTGGGGATGTGCCCGCAACCAAGATACATGCCCATGACCGGAATCAAACCTGGGACCTTTCAGTCTGCAGGCCGACGCTCTATCCACTGAGCCAAACCAGTTTCGGCAAAGTTTCTTGAATTAGGGGAAAAAAGGAGAATTTTTTTTTCTGTGTTAAAATGTCATGCAAATAAGTGTAAAAACACTTTGTAGAATTTGTTTCCCTGATATAAATCATAATATGCCTAATTTTTAAAAAAAGTTTTAGTTTATCATTTAGAAAGTGAAAAACATACATTATCTTCTGCCATGAATCCAAAACTATTGAAAAGTGGTAGACTTAGTCATAACTATACAATTAATGTATGGTTTAAAATTTAGTGGAAAATTATGTTAAAAATTAGTGCCAAGACCTGTGTCCCTATGATTTAAAAATTTAACAAAGTTGTTAAAGCTATCCTTACCTCTCGTGATCTTTCTTATTCTTAGACTTTCAACTCTAATTTTCTTTCCTTGAACTGATCAGTGTCTCTATCTTCTAGAGCCATTCACATCACACATGAGCCTCTATTCTGCATTTCATGCCTGGGATACACTCTGCTCTCAAAGAAAAAGGACAGAGAATGTATTTCAGTTGGTAAAATCACCTATTGTAAGATTATGAAGCAAGTGGATAACTTCTTCCCTTACTGTCAGTACATGAAGTTGTTAAGATCCTCCCCAGTGGAACAAGGGACTCTGTTAGCCCAGCACAATTCCAGTTTATACTCAATATCGTGATGTAGTTATTAATTGCATCCTTTATTGCCAAAAGTGTCCTATCTTGATGTCAAATTATATGGTCAACCTATTCATTTTATATACAAATATGTAATACACACACACACACACACACACACACACACACACACACACATATCACTTTTAATCTACATTTTTACAAAGTGTGTAATGAATATTGGAAACCAGTGTTCTATTCTATTTTATATTCATTAGGAATGGGAGGCATTTTTCCTTCACATGCCCATGACAGTTATTCAAAAAGTCTAGATATTAGTTTTTTTAACATTATAATGAGGAAAGAGAATTTTAATGTAACATTTGTAAAAATCCTATCTAATAAAAGAGTAATTTGCAAATTAACCATCACTCTAGTACACCCACAAGCCATGCCCATCAGCCAATCAGGAGAGAGTATGCAAATTAACCCACCCAAGATGGCTGTAGCCACGTAGCGAGCAGGAGGCTTGGGTTTCCCTGGCAATGGAGGAAGCCAAGCTTTCTGTAACCCTGACCTGCCTTGACCTCAGCTTAAGGCTATAAAGTTTCAATTACAGAAATAAATAAATCTCAGATACCAGGGCCTCTGCTTGGGTCACTAGAGGATGTGGCTGGCCTGCAAACTACCACAGGCCCCTTGCCCAGGCCACCCCATGCCCCAAGGGAACACCCACCCTGATCTGGGACACCCTTCAGGGCAAACCGGCAGATCCCCACCTGTGCACCAGACCTCTATACTATTTAATAAAAGAGTAATGGGCAAATTGACCATCACTCCAACACATAAGATGGGTGCCCCTATGTGGTCAAAGATCCTGTCCCCATGTGAACACAAGATGGCCAGCAGGGGAGAATAGTTGGGAGGGACCAAGCCTGCAAGGGAGGGAAGTTGGAAGAAATCAAGCCTACAGGGGAGGGCAGTTGGGGGTGACCCAGGCCTGAAGGGGAAGGTAGTTGGGGGGGACCAGGCCTGCAGGGGAGGGCAGTTAGAAGTGACCAGGGCTGCAGGGAGGGCAGTTAGGGGCAATGAGGCTAGCAGGAGAGCAGTTAGGCATCAATCAGGCTGACAGAATAGTGGTTGGGGTGATCAGGCTGGCAGGCAGAAATAGTTAGGGGCAATCAGGAAGGCAGGCAGGTGAACAGTTGGGAGTCAACAGTTCTGGATTGTGAGAGGGATGTCCGACTGCCCATTTAGGCTCGATCTTTCTGGGATTGGGCCTAAATGGGCAGTTGGACATCCCTTGAGGGGTCCCATATTAGAGAGGGTGCAGGCTGGGCTGAGGAACACACACCCCTGTGCACGAATTTTGTGCGTCAGGCCTCTAGTATTATATATTTTACTAAAATTTCTACTTATTTACATAGTTTCTTACCTGCTTTAGATTTCACTTAAACCTATTATAATTCTAATACAAAATGCTAGTATCAATTTCCATGGATATCATGTTTGTCATTACGTTTTACCAGGATAATTTCATGATGTTCCTACAACAGACAGAATAGTGAAAAAATGCAATTCTAGATTAATAAGCCTGAATTTTCCCCCTTTACTAAGTCAGCTAATCCTTTCATTTATTTGATATTATAAAAATTTAACCTCAGAACTCATGCCCTTTCAGAGGGCCAATAGATGTGTGCAGAATTATCACTGGTTATGATTAGAATTTCTTGGTCAGTGTCTTCAGAAGGGTGAGCACAGCAGTTTTTGGCTTGGATCTGTTTTCAGGCAAAATTAAAATAAATAAATAAATAAATAAATAAATAAATAAATAAATAAATAAATAGATAAATAGATAGATAAATAAAATACATTGAAGTATAGGTTGAAAATGAAGTAAATATAATAAATACATTTATCTTACCAAATAAATACACTCAGGGACTTCTCTTTTTTTCTTTCTTTTAAGAATTCTGATCTTACTTGAACATTAAAGTACATTACTCTGAACCAGGTTTGCTTGTGTGTGATTACTCCTATGCAATAATTTTAAAGCTAATATGACATATACTTTATTGAGAACTTATTGTGAACTAATGTAGTGGGTCATAGGCTTCATCATCATATATTGTTTTAAAAGAAAAATAGATGTTAATTGAGAGTAATGTCAATTTGTAAAACAATCTATATTGGATGTTTCAGCAATTACTTAAAGTATATGAACCAATTGTACAGTTCCCTCAGACTATTAGTCTGGGTAACATAGATGCTTACTTGATTGATTCTTAGCATAGATAATCATCCTCTTTCTGGCAGTCTGTTCATTACAGTCTCTTTTGGCATCTATTCCACCTGCAAGACTCAGAACAACTCTGTGGAGTTATGCATGTATAACAAAACTGGATGACATAAACACAGTGACCTTAGCATGACACCTCGTGTAGGCGGTTTGTATACATAATCATGGCCACAGCCTGCTTGGCTTGTTCAAGGTCATATAACAAGTGTGGGTTTGGTTACCACTTGGAGTTGTTCAATTTCTAGTCTGGGACTGACCTTAAAATAGCCAATCCAACACTTTTTCTTTCTTCAATAGTGCTTTAAAAGTAGTCTCCATTTTCAAGCGTGCATTATTTCCATGAGAAAAAAAAAAATGTTGCATCAATCTAATGCCATTCTCTTTAACGACTTGCTTTATAACTGGGAGGCATGAATTTATGAGTTGTTTTATTCTGGACCAGAAGGTATGCCTGGTCTGATATCATGGTACATCTTCACTGAGTGTCAGTTCTACAATATCACTCCATGAAGAATAAGATATGGTGAAATAAATATATTATAGAATAGCATACAAAATCCTTACCCAGTTTTAAAAATATGAGCCTTTATAAAGTTGTCTTGTGAGTCTGGGTTTAGTCTAAATAGTCAGATACTTTGGAGCAGAGTTTCTTCTATTCTGGGTACTAATTATGGGTGTTGTTTTTGTTTGTTTGTTTGATTTTTTGATGGAAAGGCTTGAGACTGGCAAATCTCAATGTCAGATTTTTTTCACTTTATTTAGCAAGTTTGATACTTTTGAATGCTACATTTCCTCCGTCAGAAAAAAACAACAGCAATAATTAAAGTGTTCTATGTTTGCATTGGAACAAGTTTCAGTGATCTCTAATCTATTAAAAGTAGCCTTATTCAGCAATTTAAAAATATATATAACTTTAGGACCAGCTATACTGTTTGTATTAAAACACATACACACACACACACACACACACACACACACACACACACACTCAAGCAAAGAAACAAAAAACTTTTGTCACAATCTTACTTTTTTGAACCTCCACCAAACTGAACTATCTTTATGCTCCTTATTTTTTAACTTATGCTATACTTGTTCAGTTTTTCTTAGTGAAGGACTGTGTCATATCCTATCGAATAAAAGAGTAATATGCAAATTGACTATACCTCTGCTATACCACAAGCCACGCCCACCGGTCACACCCACTAGCCAATCAGAGTGAGTATGCAAATTAACCCAACCAAGATGGCTATAGCCACAGAGAGAGCAGGAGAGAGGCTTGGGTTGCCCCTGGCAATGGAGGAAGCCAAGCTTTCTGCTCACACTGGCCGACCCAGGCTTCTGCTTAAGGCTACAAAGTTTCAATGGCTGTGTGAGCAGAAGGCTTGGCTCTGCTCCGGGCTACAAAGTTTCAATTGTAGAAGATAAATAAATCCCAGATACTAGGCCTCCACTTGGGTCGCCGGGGAGCAAATCACCACAGGCCCCTTGCCCAGGCCACCCCACACCCCAAGGGAACACCCCACCCTGATCCAGGATACCCTTCAGGGCAAACCAGCTGGTCCCCACCTGTGTACCAGGCCTCTATCCTATCTAATAAAAGAGTAATATGCAGATTGACCATCATTTCAACACACAAGATAACTGCCTCCATGTGGTCAAAAGATCCTGCCCCCAAGTGGACACAAGATGGCCACCACAAGATGGGCAGCAGGAGAGGGTTGGTTGGCAGGGACCAGGCCAGCAGGGGAGGGCAGTCGGAGGTGATCAAGCCTGCAGGGGAGGGTAGTTAGGGGTGACCAGGCCAGCAGGGGAGGGCAGTTAGGGACAAACAGGCTGGCAGGGGAGTGGTTAGGGGGGATCAGACTGGCAGGCAGAAGCGGTTAGGGCAATCAGGAAGACAGGCAGGTGAGCAGTTGGGAGCCAGCAGTCCTGGGTTGTGAGAGGGACATTTGACTGCCTGTTTAGGCCTGATGCTACCTGGATTAGGCCTAAACGGGCAATTGGACATCTCTCAAGGAGTCCCAATTGGGAGAAGGAGCAGGCTGAGCTGAAGGACACCCTCCCCTCCCCCACCCCACCACCCCCCGTGCACAAATTTTGTGCACCGGGCCTCTAGTGCATATGTAAAAGAATTTTGAACACAAGTTGATGCCTAATAAGCTTTTGAGAATGGATACATTGTGAAATAGAAGCTTGCATCCTGATTATTAAGACTCATATCTAGTTATTTAAAGGCCCCTGTTTTAATTATTTAGAGGCCCTTCATTATTAAGTCTTATAAGTTTAGTTATTTAAAGGCCCCTGATTGCTTTGAGTCTGGAATAGAGTCAGTGTTCAGAAAGTAAAGCAGTTTTGAGAGTTCTGGGTGCAGTTTTTTTCACATCTGCCCTGTTTCTCATAGTGGATCACTCCAAGTTCACTTTATTAATGTGTTTGAGAGCAACACAGATTCTCGTCATTTCCCTTTGAGCCTGTCACCCTAACAGCTACAGATTTTTGAAACATGAAATGCATTGCTGCTCCCATGTATATTGAATAGAGTGAAATCCAGACAAGCTTATTTTTTGTTTTCTGAGTATAGCAATTGGAACATAATATCCCTCTAAAAACACTTCTCCCCCTCCCCAAATAAACCAGAGCATTAGATAAAATTGGTAGCACTGAAATTGAGGATATCTAAAAACAGCAACCTACAACCTTGGGGATTTTGAATGATATAAATACAATGGCTGAGAACATTTTTAACCACAGAATTTTTGCCTATTATACTTAGACACTTGCAAGGTTGTTGAGTTGCTCTTCTTGTAACCCATATGAAAATGCTTATGTTTGGGAACTATACAATTCACAATCCAGACTTTCTCCCTCCCCCACCAATGAGTCCATATTTGTAACCAACTTGTAATGTCTGGTTCAATTCCCAACCAAACAAGCAAATACACTTTCTGAAGAGCAATAGTAATTCTATACCCGTTTGTTTACAAATTGTCTGACAATGACTCATAAGCCTACACATTTTTCTTTTCTTTTTTTTTTTTTGTATATAACTCTTCACAAATTGATTTAGCAAACTGAAATAATTTCCTGTCTTCCTTTCCGTCTTTATAACCTAAGCAAAGTGACATTAATGCTTTCAGTCTTTTTGCCTGATACGCAAGTGACATTGTGTGTGTCACAGAGAAAATAATGCCTTCTCTATTCCATTAAATTGTACTGACTTATCACAAAAACCTGGTTTTTGGTTACATCATCACTCAAAATGTTGCCTGTGCCTGGGGAAACCGGTATTCCAATTAGCAGTAAATCAAAGTTCTTTCTCTCTGATGCAAGATGACTATGAAATAAATTGTGATGTATCAGCAAGCACCAGTGATTAGGAGGATTGGCTGACAAGTCTATTAAGACTTCTCCAAAGGAAACCACACCCATTAAAGGGCTAGGGATTACATTTTTTTTTTTTTTTGTGGTTTTACTGTTGATCTCTGTTTCCTCATACAGAGTTCACTATAATTTACAATCAGGCTGGTACAACACAGGATGCTTTAATCTAAATATTTCAAGGTGCTTCTTATTTATTTGTTCATTTGTTTGTTTGTTTGTTTATTGTAATCAAATGAAGTAGGATTTTTAAAATTGAATCAACAGGAATGTAAGATCATGGTTATAAGCAACAATCCAAAACATTAAAATAAACAAGGAAAGGCTGTGCTCCAGCAGAAAAAAAAAAAGAGAGAGAGAGAAGTTGATGGATACTCTTCTGTTAAATGCACATTATATATTTAGCAAAAAATGTACAATTAGCCTGAGTTACCTCTCTTGTCTGGCTGTAGTTGTAAATTATAAATTGAACAGCCCTTCAACCAATTTTGCTTGTGTCCATTTTTTGTAAATTCTAAAAAGTTTAAAAAATACTCTTTGCACAGTTCGATGTAGATACACTTAGTTAATTCTAAATCTAAATTTTAATTTTATGAAAAAAAGTGATAATATTCCAAGGACATTACCATTGATAAAATTACTGATCTTATTAGTTTTTAGTAATTAAGAGTCATTTTCAAGAAGTCAGAGAGTACATGTCTCATTGGGCTAAGTGACTACTTTGCAATTTAATTGGTAGACATTGGAGAAATAAGTCTTTTCTCTACTTCTTTTAACCTCTTTATCAAACTCTAAGCACTTCCTTATAAGTCCTGCAGCACTGTTATCAATGGTTTTCTACCTTGGGAACATGTAAAGCTATATTTAAGGATTAAAAATACCTTTAGTTACACTTGAGACTTATGTGATCCTTTTGATGAATGTCACCCCAATAAATTTAATGAAACAAATGGGTTTCCAATGAACAAACAATAAGAAATACCTTTGATTGGGGGTCCTAAAGCAACTGAATTAGTTTTGCAGAAACAAGGTCTTGGCAGGGTGGGGGCAGGCATCAATATTTTTTCCAGCTTTATGGATATAATTGTTATGCTATGATGTAACATATCACAATGATGTAATATATCATTAACAACGATATATTGTGCAAATTTCAAGTATACCATGTAATGACTTGATATACATGTGCATTGTGAAATTATTACCATAATAAGGTTTATAAACATATCCACTACCTCACACATTTACCATTTGTATATGTATGGTAGGAACATTTAAGTTCTACTCTCTTAGCAAATTTCAACCATACAATACTATATTGCAGACCATAGTATAACGCTATGATACTTATCATATAGTTGAAAGTTTGTACCATTTAACCAACATCCCCTTACTTCCTCCATCATCAGCCCTGACCCAAAGGAAACAAAATCACTATCTCAAAGATAGATTTTCACCCTCATGTTTATTGCAGCATTATCACAACAGCTAAGACATGGGGACAACCTAAGTGTCTATGGATGGATGAATGAATAAAGAAAATCTAATATACATATCCTATATAATAAAAGGCTAATATGCAAATAGACCAAATGGCAGAACAACTAAACTGAACAATCGGTCGCTATAATGTGCAGTAACCACCAGGGAGCATGCACAGAACATGGCTGGCATTGGCAGCAACCAGCAGTCCATGGAACATGGTGGGTGTCAGCTGTGGTGGGATGGTGAGCACGTGAGTGGGGGCACCAGATCAAGGTGGGGAGCTGGTCGCTGTCATCGGGGTGAGCCTCTGGTGGTTAGTGAAAATTCTTTGCTCCCAGGCATGGTGGTCCCACCCAGCACTCGCACCTGCTGCCAACACCTGGTGCCGATTTCTCAGCACCATCAGCAGGTGCAAGCACAGCAGCTGCTGGCTCTGATCACCCCTCATGGCTTCTCTACCTTCTCTTGCTCCTGAGGGGCAATTGGGGACAGCAGCAGCTGCTCACAATGGCTCGGGTGCAGTGTGAGCAGGGCCAGCATAGTCAGTGCGTGGGAGTGGTGATGGTGGGAGTGGGGCTGCAGGCAGAGAGGGAGCTGGGGGATATGACGGGAGGGGCTGGGTGGGGACATGGAAGATGATCAGAGACCTGTCCCTGTGCCCACTGCAGCCTTGTGACCCACAGTTCCTTCAAGGTGCATGAATTTGCGCACTGGGCCCCTAGTATTATATAATAGAATATATACATAAAACACATATAATAAAATATTATTCATTCATATAAAGAAGGGAATCCTGTGATTTGCAAGAACATGAATGCACATCTAAGGCATTAGCTAACTGAAGTAAATCAGAGAAAGACAAATACTGTCTGATCTCATATATAAGTAAAATCTAAAAAGGCATCAATATTTTTAAAGTGCCTCAGAAACCACTGGCCTCCATGCTCTCTGTATCTCCTCCCTCTCCCAGGCACTATCTAACTTCAAGTCACACTTCCCTCTTCATCAAAATAACAAATTGTTCCTGGCTTTGAGCATTTGCACTTGCTATTCTCTCTACCTAGAATTTCTTTATTTCAGGTCTTTCTATGGCTGTGTTCTTGATATTTGGAGTCCAGCTCAAATGTCACTTCAAAAAGAATTCCCCCAAATGCTCCCCAAGTCACACATTCACATTATCCTGTGCCATGTTCTTCATAGCCTTCTTTCAAAACTTATTTAGGTATTTGTATGCTTGCTTACTACCTCTCCAAAGCATTAGAAAAAGTTTCATATTGCTAGAATTTTGTATTTCTTCCCCATTGTCAGCTGCCCCTTGAACAGTGTCTTGCAGCACATTATAGATACTTGATCAAGTATCCCATGTTAACAAATGTTTATGAAGCATTTACTATGTTGAGGTAATGAAGTAAGTAATGAGGATAAAGCAATGAACAAAACAGAAAAAAATAAATGAAGATTAAGTACCTTGTTATAGTGCCCAGTGCAGAGGTTCTAGATTAATTCTATGCTCACAAGGAATTTTTTTTATATCATTGAATTTCCACAACTAAAAGGAAACAATCCACAGAGTTGTGTTCAAAACTTATAGGACTGCAGCCAAGTCTACTAGATAGGATGCAAGGCTTGCCATCAGAGAACCTGAATCCTAATCCTCGCTCTACCTATACCAGTAGCAATGAGATGCTAGACAAACATGTACTGTTGTTATCATGAGCTCAGTTTTGGAGGAAGCTGGTTTCAAAGATGGGCATTTACAATATATTCATCTACTCTGTTGCTTAGTTTTCTAACGTATAATATTTGAGTCGTGGTCAATCACTGCTTTATTAGATTAGACTGATAATGAAAAAAAGCTAAAAATGCACAGAATGCATTTTAAATAATAATAGCTATGATTATATTACTTATCCTTCTGTTCCTTCTCAGCTTTATTTTTTTTTAATTTGTGAAACAATAAAGGTAAACTATCATTTCTGTCACCTTTTCCAGCTCATATTTTCAAAATATTTTAGGTCTGACAGCCTTGCTGACTACACTGGGGTCCCTGACAATGAATACTTTCTGCATTTTTTACTGAATACATACTCCAGAAATATGCAATGACTTGTTTGAGCTTTCTTGGTTTTTTGATTCTTCTATTTTCAGATTCTAGGAGTGATGAATATGAACAGTGGTGTGATAGTACTATGCGATTTGCTACTTTTAAGGTTTATTTTTGCCTTGTTTTGCCTTATCAATCTACAGCTTTACTAGACACCATGGAGTTTTGTTTTGCTCTAAGCATTGCAATTTTCAAGTGTATTTTTCAGAAACTTTTTTTTTTAATGGATAATTTCAGCTCAATGGGATTTGTTAGCCCACCCCTCATTTCATTGCTTCTGACTTTGAGTAATGGAGGAAATAGCTTTGGGTGGGTAGTCAGCCAGTCTGGCTAGTCCATTGGGCATAGGCTCCTCGGTCACTGGGATCACTAACGCCTAATGCCTCTCTAATTATAGACATGTCTCATTCCTGGCTGCTTAACAGCCTCACCACAGGGAGTGACTCCACTTCCTGACTGGAAGCCTACCTTCATTAGCGTAAACTGTACATCATAACCTCCTGGTTTTACAATAACCCAAGGGGCCCTTCCTCCCAGAGCTGTGGCATTGTGACAGTCTTGGTATTTGAACATTGGAGGCAGATGATAAGAATTTGTGACTTCTAACTTTAAAATGCAAAAGGTAAACCTCTATGTGATATGGTTTTAAAAGAAGTCATCTGTTCCGATAATGGAGAAGATACAGGGATTTTGTTCTATTCTTTGCCCTATTCATTCCCCTCTCCAGTGTTCCTTCCTTTCCAAGTGAGGCAAGGCCTATAATAAGATTCTCTGTGCTAGCAAAGTCTGGATAAGGATGGAGACTTTGAAAAGTAAATGAACCTCTAAAACAACTTTATACTGATTTAAGATTTAATAAGAAGTATTGCTTAGTATTGATTAAAAGTTGAGAGTTGTAATTCAAGCCTTGCCTACTTTCATCATCATCATCACATTTGCTACATTTTATAGAAAACTCTTCATATTCTATATTTTGTACTAATCACTTTAGATAATATCTTCCCAAATATTATCTCTCTAAGCACTGCAAAGTAGTTTATTAACAATCTTGTTATTTAGCAGTTAAAATGTTAAGTCCTGGTCCATAATTACCATAATATTTTAAGAAACATTTAATAATACTGTAAATAGAGATAGCAAGCCAGAAATAAATTATAATTTTAAGATAGACCAACAAAAATGATGAAAAACAATTGTCTATTTAAAAAGGTTAACCTAACATCTAGTATAATGAAAATAAAGTCATTATTTATGTATGTTTTCCTCATTTCACTCCCAAGTGGTCATACACAGCTATGTACTATTAAATGAATACTAAAAGAATAAAAAAAATAAAAAGTTGCCTGACCACATCTATTCTAACTAAAGATAATTTTGGTTCATTCAAAATAATAATCTAATATCTCTCAATGCTGACAGGGACTTTAGGAACCCCTCAGGGGGAAAAAAATCTCTCATTTAACTGATTTTGCACATGAAGTGTAGATATAAGTTTATACAGATAATTAGGCCTAGAATTAGAAGTCAGTTTTGGAAGCTCATTGTTCTATACCTTGCCCATAGCAAAATACAACTATCTCCCCCCCACCCCATCCCTGCTGAATAGAATTCATAATAAGTATTTTTCTTTATTATCCATTCCAAAAATTAACAAAATAGACACATATTAGGTCCATGTCCTTATACTGATCCAGACAAGCATATCTCTAGACTGGATTACTAGGACGCTCTGGACAGCTACTCCTGCTTCTCCTCTTGCCAGAGGGAATCTTTCCAAATGTAATTTAGAGTCTGTTGGTCCTCTGCCTTGGAATCCTGGTCTCTGATTTAAGGGTAAAAGTCAATGTCCTTTCAAAGACCAGAAGGCCCCAAACATCTCACTACCTGTGCCTTTCTGGTCCCTCATCTTCTCCTCTTCCTCTGGCCCGTTGCAATCCATCTCCACTGCCCCCTTGTTGTACCACCTACACATCTGGTTGCTTTCCTCAGGTATATAGATGTAGCTCTTGCTGTTTCCTCTGATTAGAATATCCATCATCCATACACTGCTTACTAATTTATTCACCCCATTCAAGTTTTGCTCAGATTTTACAACCTCAAGAAAGCTTACCATCATGACCCCTTTTATTTTAATCTTTTAACTTGTCTATCTACTTGTATCCTCTGCTACCCTGTACTCTCAATTACAATTATTCTGCTCTGTCTTTAAATTTTTCCAGATTGCTATCGCCATCTATCTTATAATTTCATTAGTTAATTAATCAGTTAATTAATTCCATTATCTCCACCGGATTCTAAGCCCCTCAACAGTGGGGATTTCTCTTTTCTATATTCCTCACTGTATCCTAAGCATCTAAAATAGTACTTAATACGTATTGATGCTCTTTGTATATTACTTAGATTACAAGTCTATTGGGTTGTAGTATTATGAGACTATAGTTTTTATTTCAACATTCTATTTTAGCAGGCCTACTCTGATATCACTCTCATGAGGGAAGAGTAGACATTACCTCTTATTGCAAGTGGGGTGGAAATCCAAGTTACCAACTCAGCCTCCACTTATAACTGTAGGGAGGAATCTCCTTGTTATTACTGGGTGGAAATGGGATTTCTAGCTTCCCAGTAAGCCTCTGAAGGTACCCTGTTAATAGGAGAATTAGGAATGCCTCCTTACTATTCCCCACTGACACTATCGGGTGAAAGTGGCCCTGCTACTGCTAACAGTGGTAAAAATTCCAACTCTCTATTAGACCTCTTCTGACCTCACTGTATCATGAGACAGACAAACACTAGTTTACTACAGGGGAGAAATGGAAGTCCAGGTTCTTCATGTGGCCTCAACTGATATCTTAGATGTGTGTGCTTGTTACTGCCCCATGGAGATGAAATTCCTGGCTCTTTATTGGATCTTCTCTGACACCACCCCAGCAGGGAGGTACATGCATCTTTAAATTTTTTTTTTTTTTTTTATAATTTAATTTTGATTTTTTTTTAAATGGTACCATGGCTTCCAACCATTAGAGTATAGGAATATGATGTTTGTAGAACTGATCTTTGAAAATTTTTATTAGTCTTGCATATACTATGCCAGCAGTATATTTTAAAAGGGACACAAAATAACTAAGAAGAAAAATACTAAGTTTTCTCTTTAAATATTACAAATGATTTTCTGGGATATATCTATGAATCATAGACATTAAGTGACTTTAATTGTTAGGGAGGCCAGAAAATCCCAGAATAAATGACAATATTTAAATAATGAATAAAGGTCAGCTTATACATTTAGTAAGTATTATTGATGAATGTACATAATGATGATGGTAAATGCCCACCAAAAAAAAATTAGATTAACAACTCTTACAGCATGCTGAATTAGAAGTAAATAAGACAAGCTTTAAAAAAAATTAAATTTTTGTTGAAGATTTAATTTGTCCCCTTTGTCCCCAATTGGCCCCTTCTGGCCCACCCTCACTCTGCCCCAGGCCTTCACCATCCTATTGTCTATGTCCAGGGGTTATGCATATATGCATACAAATTCTTTGGTTAATCTCTTCCCTCCCACCACCCTCCTCTGCCTTCCCTTTTTTTAAAAAAATTAATTTCAAAGCACTTAAAGGTTATATTCTATGGTGCTATAATAATAGAGGTTTATATTGCTACATTATCAATTTTACTATAACAATGAAAAAAACTAGAATAATATTATGGAACATTAATAAATCAGCATATTGTTATTGATGACATTGTTTTAAAAAGATCCAAAATTTCTTTATTTACTTGTTTTATAACTCCATACTTGTAATCCAAGATTATGTGTTTTAGTATTTAAATAAAAGTAAAGAGTGTTTGCTGTTCAGTGATTGGTACTGTCAATGATTGATTTTTATTTTTCATTTCGTGAAATGGTTTCTCAATGCAAATTTATTTTATATATTTTTAAATGATGAAAGACTTCGAAGACATGGACATGACCATGTCTGTTACTTTTACCAATTTTTATTTTAACACAACAATAAACAACAGGTCTTAAAGTAGTGTATTTCATTATGACTGGATTAAGAAATTGGTTGCTCTTCCTCCCGAGGCCACACCCATGCCTTCCCCTTCCTCCTCTTCTTCCCCTACAAGCTTGAATCTCCTAACAGAGGCAGCTCATTCTGGGCTAACCCCTTGAAGGTGTCCCTAAGGCCCCCTTTTCTCTGACTCTTCAGTGAGCTGATGGCAGCCCCATCGTGGCTCACTTCTTTCCCATAATGTTTCTAGAGCCAAAGCAGAGCACTGCCTAGGTTCTGTCCCGTTGCTTCTTCTATCTTAGATAGAAGCCTTTCCTTGTTTCACTGCCCCCAGCTTTAAAAAAATGTACTATCAAATTAAATGAGTAAGATAAAAATTGAAAGTGAAAATTAAATTCTGGCACATTAGCCAGTAATCGAGGAGCCAAGATTAGAGTTTCTGAGTTCAGGCCCTCGATTTAGAATGGCCTAGCTTTAAGGCTGATTGTGTTGCTTACTAATTGTGTGAACTTGGAAAGTCATTTAAACTCTCTAACTTTAGCCTCCTTATTAGCAAGTTGGGATAATATGTAATTTATAAGACTGGATATCACTATCTCCAAATAACTCCTGAAGAAGAAATGGAGAGTAAGTTCTGGAGCATTTGAGAACCAAGTGATCTTAGGACCCCGATGTGTCACATTCCTTCTCCCATTTGATTATCCAGTCTTTCTTCAGATTTTACAAGGAAATTAATTTTCCCCCTCTCTCTCATCAAGTCAAATTATATATTTTTTTCAGTCATGTAGTTTGATTTATATTGACTATGTTAATGAAAATGTTCCTCTACACAGCCATTTGAAAACTTAGGGTTGAAAACTGGTCAATTTTCAGATGAGAGAAATAATCAAATATCTGGGGAGAGTGAAAGAAGCAAAAACATGGTTTTTCTCAAAAGATAAATCCCCCCAAAATATTATAATAGCAAAAAAAAAAAATTAAGACAATTTAACAAGCATTTTTCAAAACAAACTATTGTGTGTGGGAAAGAAAAATACATAACATGTGGTCCTACTCATTTTTCTTCTTTATTGCTTTTTCTCCTCTGTGTTTCTCACAATTCTTTCATATTCTAATCTCTGGCTCCAAGTTCTTTTTCTTGGGTTAGGTAGTACTTCAACAGGATTTCCTTAGACTCAATCAGAGGATAAAAACAAAACAAAACCGTAATAAATTTCCACAGTTACCTTTGAGTAGGTGATTTTTCATAACATACTTGATAAACATAAGTCCTAAGTATTTTTTTATTTCTTCCTCTATGGATCTGGATTATTTTTTGCTTTTGTGAAGTCTGTCATCTCTTCATGAAATGATCTAAATACTAACATGCCCCCAATCATCTGTTTCAACTAATTTGCCTAAAGCCACCAGATATCTCATTCATTTGAGTTTATATTGTGAAGATTTTCAACAACAACAACAAAAACCTTTATTTTAAAATAATAACCTTCACAAAGTTCTTTTATTGCCATGATAAAGCTTGAAAATGGCATATGATAAAGAGTGACAGAGATGAAGGCATTTTTTTTCTACAAAATTACTATGTAGAAGAAAAAGAAATAAAAGAAGGAAACATATATAAGAAATCTGTGTTAGAGATGTGGAAATAAAACACAAGATGATAAACCTATAATCATCAGCATTGATTTTGAGAACACTAAGGATAGTATGTGACCTATAATTATTTAGGACAATTTACTTAAACATTTTGGTTCATATTTACAAATACCAGCTCTCCAGTATAGATAGATCTTAAAGCAGTAGTTCTAAAAGACTGTATTAAATATTAGGGATTTGGAACTCAGGAAATTGAATATTAAATAAGTACTCAGATGATTATAATGCACAATGAAGTTTTAAAATAACTTGCCTAAGTTGCCTAAAAGTATTCCAGGGTTATTATTATAAAGTATGACACCAGGACTTTTAAAATTCTGTCTTTTGTTATTTTTTTTTTTAATTCTAAGATTTGTAGCACTTGTGTCTGTAACCAGGTGGAAGAGAAATAATAATTAGAGGGGAAACATGGTGATTCTGTGTTTGAATTACTGTCTCTCTTGAACTGTGGCCATCTGTCTTTTATTTCATAATTAAAAGACACAATAAAGATCATCTCATTTCCTAAGCAAAAAGTCATGAGTGTGCACAGTTAGTTTACTGTAAGGATGGTCATTATAAAGTATTTATAAAAAAGAAAGCCTTCCCCTGATATTCTGTATATACCCCAGTCTTCATGGACTTTATATTCTCAAGGTGTTATACTTCAAGACCAAACTCAAATAACTCCTCTACTAAGGAATAGTCCCCATTCCCTACAGTCAAAACTAGTCTTGCCTTCTTTTGTACATATTACTTTTCTTTAAAGCAATTATCATGTTATATCAATTGTCTACTGTTGCAAAATCTCATCACAAAAATTAGTACTTTGAACAACCATTTATTAGTATTTTTCATGTTTCTCCAGATTGTCTGAAGCCAGTTGGACATTCTTGCTTGGAATGTTATATGGTTGCAGTCAGATGGCAGCTGGGACTGGAGTCACCTGACTAGGCTTGGTGGATGACAAGGCATTTTCATTCACATGTCTGGTGCTTAACAGGAGCAGATGAGGGCTGGCTGGGCATTTCTGTTTCTCCATCTCTTTGCTCCATGCTGCTTGCTTTGGCTTCATCACAGCAGGATTGTCTCAGGATAACTGGATTTTTTATGTGGAGACATGTTTCCTTCAGAGCTAGTGTTCCAAAGCTGAAACTAAATGCAGGCTGAAGTGGTAAGGTGTCTTACAATTTAGCTTTGGGAGTCCTAGAACTTACTTTTGCCATGCTATACAGGCCAAGGAAATCATCGAGGCCAGCCCAGATTCAAAGAGAAGGGAATTACACTCCATCTCGATGTGAAGAGCTGTACAGGGATGGAGGGCATGGATGGTGGCCATCTCTAGAAGCTACCTAACATATCTAGAATAAGAAAAAGTGTTCAGGGCTGAGGATTTGAAAGATCATTTGGCTTTCCTTTCTTATTTTAATGAAGAGAAAAAGAATAGCTAGAATGATGAAATTATTTGCCCCAAATCAAAGTATACATTTGTCTCACTTTCCTGCATGAACTAACCCCCCCCCAAATGAGGTGTTATTGTTCATAGCATGTGGCATGATTTGTTCAAAACCCAGCAAAGACCGTGAGTAAATTACACATACAAGTACTTGCTAAAATGAATAGGGTATGTTATAGAAAATAAATTTAGCTGTTCTGCATCTCATTTTAAGGAGCAAGGAAAAGGTCAGGTTTCTTACCATGTATACCTTTGCCCTGATTTAGTCATTGTTTGATGTTCTGAAATCAACCCAGACATAGTTAAAAAAAAAAAAAAGTTCCCACAGCTATACTTCTCTGAAAACATCTTGTTTTGTGTATTTGACTTTGAAACAATGGACATGATCTAACTATAGAAAACAAAATTAAATAAAAGTGAAGTAAAAGGCATTTTCCAAATGTAAAGGAAAATGAAAGAAATAAACCCATCAATTAGGTTTATTATGAAGTTATTAAATAATGATAATATGATATTTATAATATTATGGAGTGATTGTTCATTTTTTTTTAGATGCAATAATTATATTGTTTGGTTATGTTTTTAAAAAATTCTTAAAATTTTTTTTAGCCTTTTGAGATTCATAATTTATAGAGGATTAATATGATGATTGAAACTGGGCTCTAAATCATCCAGTATGTATCATCCAGTAGAGAAGGTATAAGGGTTTTGAATTTATCATTTTCTCTATTATGTTTGATATTTTTCATAAGAAAAAATTTTTTCTTGTAAGCCACATCTTCAAAATTATAGGCATATTTTTGAAAAATTCCAACTGTTGTTGGTTTCATTTTTAATCTCCTTAAATGCTTCAATAATTTTTTCATGTATATGTGAGTAGATTTTTCTTTTGGCAGATCTATAGCTTTGTTACATTTTCAAGGACAATTAAATGGGCAGGAATACTATTAATGATACCTAAATTCAAGAAATAATCTCCTTTGAAAGCCAAGAACTTGAAAAACCATATAGATAAAAATGTTATTAAATTATATTTATTGCTATAATTTAATTTAAGAAAACATTTTGAAATAGATTTCTAGTGGCTAGTGTAATATCTTAAGAGAAGAGCACCCTCTGCTGTCTTGACAAAAAATATTAACACAAATGAGGAGACACTATTGTGTCCTTGATTTTTCCAGTTACCAGCCACAGTAACTGGAACATATCATAATATTAATAATAATAATAATAATTAGTAGTAGTAGTAATAGTAGTAGTAGTAGTAATGGTAGTATGTTAATAATAATTATTATTAAAAATCAAGGTAGATGATATCATAGTTAACTTTTCTTTTAACACCACATCAGGAGAGAATATCGGCCTGTGGACTGAGGGGTCCCGGGTTCGATTCCGGTCAAGGGCATGTACCGTGGTTGTGGGAACATCCCCAATGGGAGGTGTGCAGGAGGCAGGAGATCGATGTTTCTAATTCTCTAACCCTCTCCCTTCCTCTCTGTAAAAAATCAATAAGATATATTTAATCACACACATACATACACACACACACACACACACACACACACACACATCAGGAATGCAAGGAACCACTATTGGCCTCCAAAGGTGGGGCTAGAATTTATTTCCTAAAATATATAAAGGCTATAAAACTAAGTAAAAATAACGTTAGCACACACATCTAGTGTGAACCAAATTTTACCCACTTGGACACAGTCAACCCATTCACTTGGATTGCTAGGTGAACATGTCTTTGTGTGAAACTAAGAACAAAATTATTCCCATATATTTCCCTGTGCATTTGAACTTGTCAGAAATGTGCCACTGCCTAGGAAGTCCATTGCTACACTGGGAAATTTAGAAATTCAACCCGGTGGATTCCACTTTCCGTCTGCTGTTTATGTCAATTCAGTGCATTAAAACTCTTATGTGGAGCTCACTTAAAGGCTAGGTGAGGCCAATGTTAGCCTACTCCATGGCTGCCTGTGCCTGTCCTTGTCATGATCCTAAGAGTCAGAAGAAACAATAACATGTTTTTATCCTCATATGTCATTTTCCATTTATTTTGTTTGAATTCCTCTTTCTTGAGGAAGAGTCTGTGAATACTGTTTTTTGTAGTGGCACTGTGTTGAGTAAAGTGTTCACAAAACCCATTTTTCTATGAAATTTGACCTTGGGTTAACTTTCTAGTTCTGTTCGCCTGGAAACCTGATAAAGATGGAATATCAGCTGTGTTACTGAGGAATATTGCAAGTGGTAAAAATGACCTCTGATTCTGAACTGCTTCTGACTCAGGAGGGCGGAATGCATTAAAAATATCAGTTTGGGAGATATTGCTTTGGATTTCTCAAGGTGTGATGATTCTTGCAATTCACATGTCCTTTGTGAAGATCCAGAAACTATTGTTATAAGATATACTGGTTTTGAAGTGGCAAAATTGTCTTCTTTTTTTAAAGGCTGAGTAATATCTTTGTGTGTGTATTACATTTTTTAAATCAAATTTTCAGTCGACAGATACACTTATGATTTTCCCATGTCTTAAATATTGTGAATAATGCTGCAATGAACATGGGGGTACAGATATCTCTCTGAGATTTCATTTCCATTGTGAAATTGCTGGATGATATGATAGTTCAACTTAAAATTTCTTCAGGAACTGCCATACTATTTTCCAGACTATCTGTATTGATTTACATTTCTACACATAGCATACAAGCTTTCTCTTTTCTCTACATCCTCTCCAATTCTTATTAACTTTTGATATTTTGATAATAGCCATGCTAACAAGCCTGGGTGACATCTCAAGGACTTGCATTTTCCTGATGATTAGTGATGTTGAGAGCCTTTCATATCACTGAACTGTGCACTTAAAAATAATTAAGATGGTATATTGTGTTATGTGTACTTTATCACAAATTTTATAAATATATAACTTAGAAAAAGAAGCTACTATAAAAAAATGGATCTTAAGATACAAGAAATAAGTTACAATGAATTATTTAAAGAAAAACAGGTATATTGGTTTCTATTAGGTATGTGGGGCCAGAATTGCACTCCTATGTCACCACTGCATCTATCTGTGCAGATCTATCACTGTCACAAGTTAACTATCACTTAGAGGCAGAATATAGCTCCTGGACTGCTATGTGGACTCTGTCAGGCCTTCCACTGCAGAAAAATGTTTGCTGTTGCCCAGATGGCAAGCTGTGTTTCGTCTCCCTCAGACCCAGGGCTAGGTGTGGCCTAGGGTATTTGCTTTAACTGAAAAGCTAGTTGAAATAAGAAAATCCCCAGAGTGCATCTTGCACCCATCTGTCATTTAGAAAATATGTATCCATGTCACTCATTATTCTGATATTGTGCAACCACAGCTAGATATAAAAAAGTAAATTGAATGCAGATGTCTAACCGCACTATAACCAACATTAATAACCTTACATTTCAACATTTTTAAAATTATCACAGCACTGTCTTATTGTATAAAGCTATGGAATTTGAACTGTTCAAAATACAAAAAGAAATATTTTTCTGATAAAATTGCTCTTTAACCTCTTGTATGTTGTGTTCCATGTAGGATTTTGATTGAAACAAAATTGTTTTTAGTTTTTCTCACTACTGATAAAGTGATTAAGCAAAGAGGCCATTAGAATGAGATGGCTGGAATGACATAGTAGCCTACATTAGCAAACGGAAACCTAAGCCCGAGTCACTGCCTTTGATCCCAGGAAATGAAACCTAAGAATGACCAATGACACACAGCCAGTGGGGCTTTCCCAAATACGGCACAGCTTAAGCTCTGGCTAATCAATAATTTATTTCCTTTGCTTCCACGTGTTCTCTGTGAAAACCTGGACCTTCGCTTCTGTTAGAGTATTCCCTAACTGCTTTGGTTTTGTGCTGCCCAATTCAAGTCAGTATTTGCTCAAATAAGTGTCATAAATTTTAATATGACATAATATGCCCTAGTTCCTTTTTTCTTTTTAACAGTTCAAACATGCACTGTTCTATTTCAGTCATATATAAGGCGCTCTGACAAATCAATATGACATATATTGGCTATTTAATTTAAACAAAATACAAAAGGCTTTAATAAGTACTTCACAAAAGATGTCCCAGTAGCCAATAAGCCTATGAAAAAGTGTTCAACATTGTCACATGTCATGGAAACAGAGAGTAAAGCCATTGTGAGGTATTTTATACCCACAGGAATGACCAAAATTAGAAGGACTAAAAAAATTAATTCTTTAAAGTAAGAAGAGCAAACTAGAACTGGTGAGAGTGTAAATTCATTTGATCACTTTGGAAATCTGGTGGTACCTACTAAAGCTAAACACATACTTACCCGATGAGCTACCACTTCTATTCCTCATTATATAAGCAAGATAAATTAGTGCATGTCTATCAAAAGACAAGTGCAAAAATTTTCATGAGTTTTCTTAATGGTCAAAAATTGAAAATTGGAAGCAGTCCAACAATCTATTAAAAATAGAATGGATAAACTGAGGGATATTCTTATAGCGGAACCCTAGGTGGCAAAGAAAATGAAAAATCAATTGCTACAATGTAACAGCATGAATGAATTTTATAGACCTAATTCTGAATTAAAAAAGCGAAACATAAAATAGTATGTATGCATGTGAAGTTCCATAAGTATATCATAATTAGTAAGATATTGGTAAAGTTCATAAATAGATCAAGTTAATGTATGGTAATAGAGGTCAGCATAGTATTTACCTTGTGAATATCAACTAAGAGAGGTTATAAAGAGGCATTTAGGATGCTAGAAATGCTCTGTATCTTGACCTAGTAGAATTCACTTATTAGTTAATTTAAAATCTATGTTCTTTACATAATTGAGTATCTCATTAAAAAGAAAATATTGTTCATAAAAAAGCAACAAAATAGAGCCTCTTAATACCTGAAACTAGCCAAAAAGCTCTGGAGTTAGGCTGGGAATGTCATTAATGGAGCCCTCTACCCAAAGAGAAGGGGAGACTCAACAGGTCACAGGTGTTTATAGTATGGTATTTTATTTTTATACCTTAGCAAGTAAATACCACTCAACATAAAATGCATAATGTAGGATCTGATTCATAGTGAACATTAAAAATATCAGTACTTCTATTGCTGTTGCTATTTACTATTACTGTTACAATTTTGTTATTGTGATTAGTGATTGAGTCTGAATCAGAAACTCTCATTGTACCCCTGTCAGTTTCTTCTCACTTCAACATCCCATCCTTCAGTCCATTCTTATTTTCTCCAATTCACCACCAACGGTAGCATAAGCTCTGGGTATGGAAAAATTGATGTAGTTTTATCGTTCAAAGCAGACTGTGGGCCTGAGATGAGGTCCAGGGACAGAAGGGCCTGAGGGATGGGCTTCCTCAGACAAGGAACTCACAAACTGCCAAAAGGGAGGCTGAGCAGCTGATGTCATTCCATTTGCCATCAGACAGGATCATCACACAATGTTCCTCAGAGTTGGCATTGTTGGGCTCATGAGCATTCCAGTTTTGGTAGGTCACAGGACTTCCTGTCAGATCCACAAAATGACCTTCTATATTCTTATCTGTGATGCCCAAGAAGGCATCTCCTTTGGTCACATACAGGATGGCCTTGTTCTCTTCATCATTCATGGGGATGGCCACGGAGCCCTGGGAATGGGTGCACAGCGCCTTCACTCTGTCAAAGGTCATCTTTTGACCATTGGTCAAGAATAACTTCTTTCCAACTTGCTTGCCCAGACTAAAGGCCAGCCCTGAAATAGAAAAAATGGGGATGACACTGGCAGTTTTCTGGATAAAGGCTTCTAGAGGAGAATTGTCATATGAAATACAGTATGCCCAGTTAAATTTGAATTTCAAATAAACAATGAATTTTGTTTTATTACAAATATATTCCCACAAAATTTTAAGGACATACTTATCCTGAAAAATATTAGTTATTTTTTAGCTGAAATTCAAATTTAAGTAGGTGTCCTGTTCTTTCATTTGTTAAATCTGGCAAATCTAACTTGAAAACAGACCTGAACAAAAGCCTTTGTCCTTTTGGATAAGAGTTCTAGAACATATGTAATCGGTGATTCTGTATTTTACCCCAGTATTCTCACTTGAGAAGAATGAAAAATGTCTGAATATTTGCTTCAGGTCAGCAGGGCACAAAAGGGGCAGGTTAGGTCCCATTGTCAGGTCTCAACACCAGCATAACAAAGAGAGAGAGGCTTAGGTTCCGTTTTCAGTGACACACACACACACACACACACACACACACACACACAGAGATAGTAGAAAGTATAGAATGGGGGTGTGGGAGAGAGTGTCTCTGGAGTCAGACTGGCTTCAATTTATAAATTACCTTTGACACTTACTAGCTTTGTGCCTTTGAGCAAGTTATCTGATTTCTCTTAGCCTCCATTTTTACTAAAAGTTTAGAAGGATTTCATGGGATCAGATCCTGAGGAACATTTATGCGGGTACTAGAAAATTACATGTATTTAACAAATATCTGGCACCTTCCTAAACTGAAAGCTGCCTGAAACATGAGAGAGAAGGCTTACATTTTTTGAGACTATCCAGTTCTGAGCGCAGAGCTTCTTTTTCTAAAGCAGCCAGGCCATCATCACACTCTGGAAAATATAAACAAAGTGAAAGAACATTGTTGGGAAGGGATTTCAGACCTATACTGGGTAGGGTATTTTTTTCAAAATTAAAAAAAAAATTCTTATACATTAATATTTGCTTTTCAAAGGAAAATAAAAATATTAAGAAGAAGTGAGGTAAAAGTACCTGTAGTGCCATCCCACCCAAAACATCACTCATCATCTATTGAAAGCATTGAAACACTTTATGCACATGCACACATACATGAACACATGTGCACTCCTGATAACCTAGCATGATAGCACTCCATACGCCAATCTATTCACTATTTTTTTAAATAAATAACTCCATTATGAATAAAAAATAAATTTCTTTGGGAATTATTATGTGCTGGTGAATCTAAAATGATTACAGGTTTTTGTCTTTAGGAAAGTTTTGGTTTTTTGCTTTTATTGTTTTGTTTTTGTTTTTTCTCAGAGTTTGTTCAGTAAACCAAGATTTTTGCGAATTGCACATTTTTTAAGGGGGGAAGGCATAAGCAAGCTGTGTGTCAAAGATAACAAAAATGGCCTCCATATGGTACAGCTTGTCTGTTTAAGAAATGGAGTCTATTTCCCCATTCATTGAACCCGGCTGGCCCAGTGACTTGCTTTGACAATAGAATGTGACAGCAGCAATAATGTACATGTTCTAAGCCTTCAGAAGGCCTTAAAGCTTCTCCTCTTTCTGCTATTGGGTATTTTGTAATCACCTCTATGTGAAAAAGCTGGGCTAGATTATTGGAGGATGAACGACCTGTGGGTCAATTACCCTCATCACTCCAGCTGACAACTAAACAACAGGCAGACATATAAGTGAGACATTGGTCATCACTCGACCACAGACACTGAGATCAGCAGAAAAAGCATTTGGCATATCCACAGAATTGTGATTTAAATAAATGGTTGTGTTTTTTGTTTATTTATCATGAAGTAAAAGATAACTGACATACCATGTGTATACTGCTGTTGTGAAAATAGACATAATAAGCCCAACACATATGTATTCTACTTTCTCCCTTTTGGACCAGAGCTTCACATTGTGGTAGCTAAAGAAAAGCTAGACTGAGATCCTTCAGGGAGTGCCTGGTGAAGGAGTGACTCTGAAGGGTCTGTAAGTCTGTACTCAGAAATCTTCCTATGCTCTAAGTAAGGGCTGAGTGTGCTGGGTCAGGAAGAAGAGTTGGGCATCTTTTCATAAAGGAGCAGAAGTGGCATCTTCAAACTGGTACTCAAAATCCCAGGACCCTAGGACTAGGCAGTCAGCCTAGACCTAGTTGAGGTTAGCTTCTTACTTGGACATATTCCAGCGTCTCCTTTTTGGCCCACAATTCCTGGTAGCCCAGGGGGTCCTGGATTTCCTTGAGGACCCAACTTTCCAGGGGGACCTTGAATGCCTCTGAGCCCTTGGCCTATGGAAAGAAGGAAACAGAAATTAGTGTCTCTGTGTTTGCTCTATTTCTCTCAGAACTTGATGCTTAATTTTTTTCCCAGGAGAACAGAGACATTAATCCAGGACCAGCTTTCTAAATCACTACTTCCACTGACTCAAAGGAGAAAATCTTCCCAGGTCCCTCAGGATGGCCTGCCATGAGGACCACTCGCAATCAGGACAACCACATGTCACCAACTCTTGTATGGAAGTCTGTGATGCCAGAGTCAGAGCTGTATTTGTTTTGAACTATACACTGAGTGGCCAGATTATTATGACCTCTGAACACATAATAATCTGGCCACTAACTATATATTGTATATAATAAAAGGCTAATTTTCAAATTGTCCCCTCGACCAGGAGTTTAACTAGTAGGCAGGCTAGCCAACCACCCATGTCCCCTCCCCCTGGCCAGGCTGGCCAGACCCCACCCATGCACAAATTCATGCACCGGGCCTCTAATACACACACACACTCACCCACTGAGTGGCCAGATTATTATGTGTTCAGAGATGTAACATGTAGTTGAGAGAAATACAACCTATATGAATTGAACATTGCTCTTACATCCCCAGGCAGTTTTGTCTGGCAGATAAAGATTCACAGAGAAAGAACAGCCCAAGCTCTACCTGGCTCTCCTTTTTCTCCCTTGGGGCCATCACGCCCATCTCTGCCTGGCAAGCCATTGATGCCTGGAGAAGCACAGGTGATCACAGGGCAGGTCTTTTGAAGATTCTCATCAGGTCCTGTTTCTGAATAAGATGTTGTCACCACACTCAGAAGAAGGAGAGAGAGCGACGGAAACAGAGACATGGTCCTCACCTTGGTGTGTGGAAAGTCAAGGTAGATTATCTCATGGTGTTCAGTTAATTAATATGTATTTACAAAACATTCCCTCTGTCCTATAACCTGTACTGTGCAGAGATGATGTATAGATGGATGGCCCACCTATTGCTGCCTCCAGATTGGGGATGTGGAAAAGTAAAATTTCCTTTGGATATTGTATGATTAGTACTTTAACATGGGTAGGAATAACATGCAGTAAAGTCCCCAGGAGGGGTCCCAAATGCTCCAGGCCTCTGGTTTTATCATTAGAAGGCTGTGCATATGCTCTCCATATTCTTTATGAGACCCACTTCCAGTACACTCATGCCTATTGGCTTAAGAGGTGGAAGTGAATGGAGACCCAGGAATCTGTAGGAGTTCCCACTCACCCCACTTCTCCCATTTGGGCCCGTCTGCCACCTGTATCCCATCTCATATTTAGGCAGACCATTGCCTTTCAGGGCCAGTTAACCAACACTGACTTAATGGCAGACACTAAACTGTAGGCTGGGTAATCCAGAGAGGAATAGTCACGGCTAGTCACTAACTCAGAATTAACATGTGTTTGCTTTCTTGGGAAGTTTTATTTCCTGCTATAGGAGAGACTTACCAGGAGTAGCATTTTGGAAATGTCTCACTCTCTTGTCTCTAGCTGGGTGCCAGATTTCTCTCTAGCCCCTGGCAGAAATGTCCCGTGTTCTGTGATAAAAAACAAACAAACAAACAAAAACACTGGCAATTACCACCTTCCTTGACTCCCCTTCCTATTTCTTAATCTTAGCAATTCATTTGCCCTTCAATGCTCTCTTTCAAAATTTTCATTTCCCAGGAAACCTCAACATACTAGCTTTGTGATCCTATTTCTTTATGGCTTTCTCTGGGAAAAAAAAGGCAGTATCATTTCTGCAAATGGTCAGGTAAATCCAGAAAGCCACAGGTGCCCGGCAAAAGCAAAGAAAGAGATGCCCCTGCATGATTTCTGCTGGCTATCTCCCCATTCCACCCCTCAGAAACCTTCTCATAGGCCTCCAAGGTCAAGTCAAGTCCCTAGACAGATCCAGGACCAGAGACCCATGTAGCAGAAAGGACTTACTGGGGCTTGTGCAGAACAGGGATGCAAAGATGAGGAAGATGGCCCTCAGGCTGGGGCTCTGGTAGATGTCTCAGGGTAAGGAAGGAGGCTGGACAGGGCAAGTGCAGGACCCAATCAGCCCTGTGAACTGAGACTCACAGACTGGCCTGGCCTTCAACCTCAGATTAATAAACAACTCTTCTCGGGGTTGCACTAAACTCCTAGCATTGCCCAGGGGTTCTGGCACAAAGCTCAGCAGCTGTTTGATTTATTACTGCACACATCATCCTTCAAATTTCCATCTATTATTTATTGTGATAAAATACACATAACATCATATTTGCCATTGTGACCATTATTAGGTGATAATTCAGCAGCATTAAGTACATTTACATTGTTGTGCAACCATCCCCACTAATCATCTCCAGAACTTTTTCATCATCCCTGACCAAAAGTCCATACTCATTGAACAATAATTTCCACTCCCCCCTCCCAGCTCTCAGTAACCCCTGATTACTACTGTTCTACTTTTCGTCTCTATGAATTTGTCTATTCTAGGTACCTTTTATTAGTGGAATCATATATTTGTCTCTTTGTGACTGACTTATTTCACTTAGCATAATGTCTTCAGAGTTTAGCCATGTTGCAGCATATATCAGAATTTTCTTCCTTTTTAAGACTGAATTATTCCATTATATGTAAATGCCACATTTTGGAAGCTTCATTTTTTAAAAATATGTTTTTTAAATTTATTTTTTAAAGAGAGAGGAAGGGAGAGGGAGAGAGAGATAGAAACATCAATGATAGAGTAACATAAACATCAACAATGATCAACTGCCTCCTGCATGCTCACTGCTAGGAATCTAGCCCAAAACCTAGGCTTGTGTCCTGACCAGAATCAATCTGGTAATCTCTTGGTGCATAAGTCGATGCTCAACCACTGAACCATACCATCTGGGCGGTAGCTTCATTTCTAACAGCCAAAATTACTAGAAATAATCCAATTTTTCTTCAACAAGTGAATAGAATATAAATTGTTGAAAACTCACAGACAACAGACTATTGACTCCTAAAATAGCTTGAATCTCAAAGGCATTATGTGAGAAAAAGAAATATAATTTCAAAGATTTACAAACTATATGTTCTTTTTATATAGTTTTCTTGAAATGATAAAATTGCAATAATAGAGGACAGATCAGTAGTTGGCAGGAATCAGGACTACAGGGAGGATATAGCTCTAACAGTGTAGCATGGACAATTTTCATTGGGGCTGATGAAATAGTCTGTATCTTAATTGTGGTGGTTACATAAACCTGTGATTGTGAAGTAAATTTCATAGGACTAGACACCAAGAAAAAAAAAACATAAAGGTAAGTAATAGTTAAATCCAAATAAGTTGTGTATCTTATTGTTTTATTGTTCCAATGTCAATTTTTTGTTTGGATACTTGCACTGTGATATGTCAGATCCTATCATTGGTGAATAATGGATGAAGGAAACATAAGACCTCTCTTTACCAATTTTTTCCACTTATATGGGAGACTGAAATTGTTATTTTTAGAAACTCCCTAGAGGGGCTTTCAAGGAAGTTGTGAAAGTTACAAAGATTATTCTTAAATTTTTCAGAACTTTGTCCATGCTTCACACTGTGAATAGGCTGCACAATGGCTTGAAAAGAAGACAAAGGAGGCCAGGTTCCCAATGATAATACTCTTTGGTCTGACTGGGCTTACAGTGTGAGATCCAAGTGGTGAGAAATTGACAATAGGATTATAACTTTTATAAGACTGTGGATCTCTTCCAAATGGTCATTAGAGGAATTTCATAAGAGAGAGATGATCAGATTTGAATTTTCAAAGCTTGTTCTGACTACAATGTGAGTTAGGATTGGAGGAGAGCAGATATGAAAAAAAAAATCCAACATGCAAGGTAGTACTTAGTATCACTTAAGCAGCTGATGATGCTGGCCAGAATTAGGATGATGACAATGGAGTCAAGAAGGTGGACAGATTTGAAATCATGTGCAAGGTACATTTGAGGGAACTTAGAAATTAGTTGGATTTAAATGGTAAACAAGAAGAAGGAATTTTTATGGACTCATAAGTTTCTAACATGAATATTTGGGTACCATTAACTGAGATAGGAAATAAAGGGCAAGTAATTTCAGCAGGAATAATGAATATCTTGTGGATCAATGGCTTGAACTATGTGATGGTGGTCAAGAAAGATAATCTAGATGGAATGGAAGAACAATCTTATGAAGAACAATGGAGTTAATTCTACACAACATTTCTAATAGAGCTGTCACAAAATGTTGTGTTAACTTGAAGTGAGGAGGAACCTCAACCTGGGAGCTTCATAGAGTTGTTGCAGAGCCATGTAGTGGGTTATTTTAGAGCCCTCAAATATCAGAAGGAATGTGGATGGATGAGATCTCCTTCTAGATCCCTTCCAATTAGATTTCTCTTGGCTTGTGAAGGGCCTGGTTTCCTTACTTTCTGCTGATCTGTCCCTGGACCTAATAATGTCCAGGATGGTAGAGAATCACATGCCTAAAGCATATGACAAACACCAAGGGATCCAGGGTCTAAATATGGCTGCAGGCAACTAGTTCATCCCTCTTGCCTACTCTTTAGCAGACAAACCTTCCTATGGCTCCTGCTCCAAAGTGACAGGAGGTGAAATCAGGTAACTGAATCATGTTGGAGGTGCTGCCTTTGATCACAGAGCTTGTTTTTATTGAACACTTAGTTCAGAGATCAGGAAGCTGCCCTCTAGACCCTGATATTTCCTAGAACTTGGCTGGGAAGCAGTGAGCTACTGCTCTGGGTATTCCCCAGCTTTGAGCCCCTTCTGCTCCCTGGAGTTGCCTGCAGGCCTTTCCCATCATGAAAGAGCCCTGGCCACATGCACCAGCCCCTAATTACCCACTCTTCACTCCACATCACAGAAAAGGCCATTGTGTGCATTTGTTCTGGAATTTAGACCCTTCCCAGAATTGCTTCCACTTGGTACCTCCACCAAAATTTACCTCATCTCAAGGGTTTTCAAGATGCTGTCTCTCTGACCTGTAGAAGGACTGCCTGACCCTTTGTACCCCCTTTCCTCTCATTGGGGCTGGAGTCTCAGTTCTGCTACTTCTAAATCCTTGACCAAGTTCTACCTCCAATAGTCCCTCAATTTTTTCATTTGTGGGACTTGGTTATGCAATGGCATGCCTTTTCTGGTCCACACTCAGAGTGCAAGCAGCCAGCCATACCAGGGCCTTCATTGCTTGTAGAATGACTGTTCAATAGTCTTCTTGGGAAACAATGTTCTTGGGTGGCCCCTTTTGGGAGTTGGGTTTAGAATCAGAAGACTTGCTTTGGGCTCATAATTGTGAGTTTAGACAAGTCCTCTGCCCTGACTGAGACTCAGTTTTTACACCTATAAAATAAGATTTTGAACCCCATTATCTTTCCCACAGGGATGCTGTGAGTGTGATGATGATAGTAAATGGGAAATGTCAGTGCCCTGCAGGCAAAGAACACCAAGGACATGCCTAAAGCCAAATAAAGTTGATTTGCTTCTTTTTAGTTTTTATAAATGCCATACTTATTATAAACAGGCTATTGCATACAATGGTGAACCATATGATTCCTCAGGAACAGATTATCAGGAGGGATTTTGGGGGGATTTGGCCTTGCGTTAGGTGATTTGGGGGTAGGGGCAAGTTTCAAGAAATGGATGTCTGTACTGCACAGGATCCTGGTGAGAAGCTGAAGCAATTCTACAAGTGAGTTACCCTAATAAATTTTATCAAGGAGGAGAGAGAAATGAAACAAGGCAAAGATATGGCAGGTGTTCCAGGAGAGGGACATATTTTCATTTTTGTGGTCCTCAGAGTGACCATTTTTTGTCTGTGTCCAGATAAGATTTTGGAATGATCTTTGTATCTCATAACAGAATGATCTTATTTTATGTTGGACAGCAGAGACCTGCTCCCATGCCACAGAAACCAGAACACATGTGACCTCAGAGCTTTCTCAGACATTCTCTGCTTATGCTTGCCCAGGGTTGTATTCCACCAACAGCCTCCCTCTAAGGCTGATTTTCCCTGATACTGTCATCTTCATTCCTGAGTCTCTGGGGCCAGGGATGCTTCTTGTCAGGGGTCATCCTCTGCCCTTACATTATCTCACTAGAGGGGATGCAGAGCAGGGCCTGGCAGAATTATCCAGTTAGGCCCGACACTCCCAAAGAGGAGGAGCTCACAGATGAGATAAGGAGAGGGCTGAGAGGATACTTCCATCACCACAGGGTCACAGGGGGAGAAATAAACATCAACTAATGCAGAATCAGTAGAAAGGACTGACTAGTCATTTAAAATAAGCATAATCAATATCCATCAAGAAATAAGTGAAAACACTTGTCATATTACTTAGATAAGAGGTGTTATAAAAGTGATAAACTAGACATATTAAAATGAATGGCATAACTTAACAACTGAAATAATGAGCTGTGATCTGATTATAATAAGAAATACATTATTTGTTTTTCTCTCCCGTTCCTGGTTCAGAGCTGCTAAAACCTTTGGAATTTACTAAGTGATTAAAAGAGAAACTGTCTTTGTTTTTAACGAGGTGACTTTTGGGAAGCTCCTAGGTGACCTAAGGATGGGCTGGTTGCCAGGAGCCAATCATGAGACAGACACCCAGAGGATCTAAACAGGGGAAGTTCAGTATAAAGAACGATTAGGCTATGGCAAAAAGTAACTATAGGATACAAGAACTCTCTGTGGCTCACCCCTCGTTGAAAGGCAGAGTTGTACCCAGTGGATGGCAGAGAACTGAGCTGGCAGGCCTGCCCAGAGCTGCTCTGCAGTCATGGGAAAGAGGAATGAACTTTCTGGAACACAGGCATGGAGGCCAGCCAGAGCTGGTGGCTGCTCTGCTGGGCAGTGAATGGGCTTGGATCTTGCAGACCCAAAGCAGTGTATGTTCCTGTTGCGAGAGCTGCAGGGGGCAGGGGCGGGTCGGGGAGACAGCAGAGGGAATGAGGCCAGAGGTGCAGGCAGCAAGCCTTCAGGCTGGATTTTCCTGTCAAGAGAGCTGCCTGGAGGTTGTCTCAGACCAGGCCAAGGGGGCGCACTTGCAGACTCGCCCAGGGCCAGAGCCTTCGGGCTGTGGCTGGGCCAGGGATGTTCTCCCATGCACAAGGCTCACCCATCAGGTGCCTCCACAAACTGCAGGTGCCCCTTTCTCCAGCAGCAGCTCTCTAGTGCCCCTAACGTGAAAGCCTATTACGCTCCCTTTAAAGAAGAAATGTTTACAGGACTTCTGTAGTTTAGCAGCATATACTGAAAAGTAAAGTTATAGCTGAGATCTCTTTGGTAACAGTCACAGTAGGTGTATCCATGTGTTTGTGCACATGGCAAGTCCACAAATGCCCTGGGTGTGCCCTCTGTGGACATAGGTTGCATCAGGGATTCCTCCAGCCAAGCCTCGTGGGAGAGGCTGAGAGCCAAGTGGGGCAGAAGGCTGGGCCTGGCTGGCGCTGGGCTGAGACTGCCTGTGGGCTTCCCTCTGCCCATTTATTGCAGCTTTAAGACACCCACGGTTAGAGACTGAAATTTGCCGACCCCCCCCCTCCCCAAATTCAAATGTTGAAGCCTTAACTCCCAATGTGACTATACATATATACAGATAGGCCTTAAAGGGGGGAATTATCAATAAATGAGTCATAAGGATGGGCCCCAATGCAATAGAGTGGGCATCCTTATAAGAAGAGAAAGAGACACCAGAGACCTCTTACTTGGTGCACACACACACCTAGAGACAAGGCCTCGGAGGACACAGTGAAAGGCAGAGCGGAGAGAAGTCTCATGAGAAATCACCCCTGCAGGCAACTTGATCTTGGACTTCTAGCATCCAGAACTGTAAAGAAACAAATACCTGTTGTTTAACCCACCCATTCCATAGTATCTTGTTAAGGCATCCTGATACTACTGAAACACGACTTAGGCCGGAGGAACCTAACCAGACCCAAACCACTTCTGTAGACCAAGAAGTTGGGGATACAGGGAAGACTGTCCTGGACAGGGAGGTATGGACCCTAGAGGAGCGTGAGTGGGCAGTGGAATGGATGTGGGAGGGGCTAAGGAAGATGCTCTCTGCTAGAAGAGCCCAGGGGAGGCTGTCCAGACACTGCTGACTGAGCTACATATCCCCTGCCTCTCCTCCACATCACCTCCGTGCCCAGCTACCAGCCCCCCACAATAGGGGTCAGGGTAAGGGCAGGGAACATACATCTGATTCTCAACCAGGCCTGAGCTTGGTGACTTAGACAGACTCTCACCTATGCGTCTCAATTCCCCAGCTGTTAAATGGAATGAAGGAAAGCCCTTAGAAACCAGAAATATGTTGGAGGGCTAGCTGGAATATTGTATGTATATGGAACCTGTAGCCCATGAGAAAAACATTCCTCTGACAGAGAAAGGGAACCAAATTTCCTGTGACAGATGAGAGAACAGAAACAGGAGACCCAGGCTTTCTGACCCAAGACCACTCCCAGGTTGACTTCCTGTTTAAAGAGAGATGTGATGGCGGGGAGTGGGGTCCTGTCCTTTCAGGTTGCTCTGCAGCAAGCATATCAAACTCAAAGGCTAACCTGGGCCAAATAAACAAGGTTTAAGATTATGTGGGCCACAAAAAAACAAAAGCTTCAATTTTTCCTGGAAACAGGTTTATTTCAACAGAGACACACTGAATGCAAAGGGCCAAAATAAATGAGTAATTGTTAATAAAAAATAATAGAACATATTAATAAAAATTAATATTTTTTCTTGAACATTAACTCACCAGACACTGAATAACTGCACAATTTAATCTGTGTGATGCAAATATACCTGTTTTTCTTGTTCTCTGAAAGCAAAATATTTCCTGTTGTGCATACCAAACAAGTCAGTCCAAGACTAATGATGTGGCAATTGGCTGCTAAAATATTCACTGCTAGTCTTAGTGGAGAGAAATGGTGCACCTGCATGTAAGGCACATAAGGGAAATGAAGGCAATAGGATTATAGTAATCAGTCACTAGTGAATGTTGTAGTTCATCTATAATAATAAAAGGGTAATATGATAATAAAATGGACATCATTCTGGACAACCTTCCAGAGGAAGCCTGCGAGGGAAGCCTGGGTTCCAGGTGCCAGAAAGAAGCCGGTGCTGGCAGCCCAGGGAAGGAAGGCCTATTCTTGAACGAATTTTGTGCATTGGGCCTCTAGTCATTAATAATTATCTATAACAGGATATTGTAAAAATTAAATTACAAAATTTTTATTAAAACGTTTCTTACATATCATTATATTGATTGGGCTGCAAAAATATTTGTTGTGAGCCCAGAGTTTGACATATTTGCTCTGCAGGCTTCCTAAGGTCCCAAAGATAATTTACTGGTCTGCTCTGCCACCTACTGACCAAACAAAGAATTGCCCTTAGTCAATGGCTGAACTGAGACATCACACATCACCATCCAATTCACTCCTTTTACAAATTGGAAGCTGCAAAATAACAGGCGCTGGGCCAGAACCTAGGAGATTAAGCAGAATATAATTGCCCTTATGAGATCACAATTTAATGGGAAAAGATGACACAAATTTGTAGTAAAAATAAAGGGCTCACAATAGATGGATCATAAGATTATGCAGTTAAGAAAGGCATCCCTGCAAGGAGAGAGTCCTGAAACATCGACTTGCAGGGAAGGGCAATTTAGGCCAGAGGGAGAGCATTTCAAATGCCAGATGTAGTAATGCTTTTGGCATTTGAAGGTCAAGGCTTGCTCCCTCTAGAACTGGCAGACTCTCAGCAGTGACCTCACCTGTCCCAGGGGAGCATTGCTCCTTCCTCAGATGGATGACTCTCAGAAGTGACTTCACCTGTCTGAGCCCCACTTTCCTCATCTGTAGCATGAAAATCTGAATAGTAACTATGTGGAAGGAATTCGTGGCCTGTTGGGATGCCATGATTGGCTCACTACTTACAACATTGTGCTGAAGAGGAGGACCCATCCAAGGGCAAGATCTGTCCTGGATTAGGTGCTCAGAGCCCCAGGCTTGTTTGCAGAAGAAATCAATTAAGGAGGATTTGAATGAAGGAAGGACAGAGCCATCTTATATCTTTCCCGAGGAGTCATACGTTATGCTCTGCTGTCCCAGCAGAGGACCCATTAGGCTAGAGACTTTAAATGCTGTGGATGTGAATTAGCAGAGCAATATTATTGAAAGGTTGAACAAATGTTTAGAATCAGGCATGCATGGCACATTTATCATAAATCACCAATCTGGAATACAAAGAGATCCTCAAATGTTTTTTAAATATAAAATACTTTCAAACTGAGATTACTTTCCATAATCTCATTTCAGGAAAATTAGGAATAAGTAATAACATTTAAAGTAATAAAAAAAAACTGGTTGGGAAATTCAGAGCTCTCCTACACAATCTCTGGGGTCAAAGAGCCACCAAAAACAATACTGCACAAAATTTTAAAAATACAAATAATGAAAACAATAACTATTATAATCTGTAGGACAGAGCTAAAGTTTTTCAAGAAGGAAAATTCATACCATTTAACACAAATGTTCTTTTTAAATATGAGAATGAATTGAAAATGTAATAATGTGTCTAAATATATTAGAATTATAAAGGAAACTCAAGTAACAGAGTTATCAAGAAATCATGTATAAAATATGTGAAAATATTTTGAAAACTAAATAGAATTCTACATGAATGCTATTTAATGTTTAAGTATTAGTAATTACTATTTTAATTTCTATTGCAACTGTATGAAACAGAAGATTAGATACTACTTCAGACAGAGGTCTATTTGGGTTCATGAACTAATGTCTGAAATTTCGAGACAATTCAAGATCTCATACTTCATTCCTTCACACTCAATAACTTGTATGCAAGCTCTCCTGACCAAAATATTCAAGAAATTACCTAGTGCCTTAGCTATTCTTTCGGAGAACTGGAATAAGGATGCAAGCATTTTAGTTAATATCTGCTTGAAGTACAATAATGCCCCAAATCATTTTATATATAATCCATGACATCACAAAATATACACTATTTATATACGTTGGTGGCAGTGAGAATAGCATCAGGTGTTAGACCAGTGGAGTCAGACCAGACCTTGGTTTAGCAACCTTAGTACTTGAGTTCTGGCTAGGAAAAAAATTCAGAGCCAAGATTCAAACTGTAGGAGAACATTCATTTAGAAAATCACAGAGGTGGATGGAATGAATGGCAGTAGAAATGGACTCAGGAAACAAGTTACAGAGGCAGAAGAAGGGCCCTTAGAGTGTAGAAGTGAGTAAGGTAATGTTAAAGGCCTGGGAGTAGGGAAGGAAGAGGAGTGGAAGGGGAAAGACAATCAATTAAGGAGGGAGAGCATAAGGGCCCTCCTTCCTAAAGGTTTTAAGGATGGCGATTTTAAGGAAGGTCCCAGGGGAAGATCTCAATAGAATATTCAGCAGCTTTCCACTATTCTTTTTTTTTTTTTTCCTATTACTGCAGGCCTGATTAAAACAGGAGGGAGCCAGATGCCTACATGCCAAATCCCTGCAGCTTGGATCCAGGCATTAGGGAGCCTGATCCCCACAGGCCCAAAGCCCTCAAGCTCGATCTCTGCAAAACCAATCCCCACATGCCCAATCCAGACAGGAGGGAGCCCTGTCCCCACAGACCTGATCCCCACAGGTTGGATCCTGGCAAACACAATCCCTGCAGGCCCAATCCAGATAGGACAGAGCCTGATCCCAGCAGGCCAAATCCCTGCAGGCCCTATCCAGACAGGAGTGAGCCCAATCCCCACAGGCCTGATCCCCTCAGGCTCAATCCCTACAAACCCAATCCCTGCAGGCCTAATTCAGACAGGAGAGAGCCTGGTCCCTGTAGGATTGATTCAGACAGGAGGGAGCCCAATCCCCACAGGCCCGATAGCCACAGGCTCAATCCCTGAAAACCCGATCCCTGCAGACCCAATCCAGACAAGAAGGAGCCAGATCCCGTAGGCCTGATCCCTCCATACCTGATCCAAACAAGATAGAGCATGATCCTTGCAAGCCTGATCCAGACAGGAGGGAGCCCGATAACCACAGGCCTGATCCCCGCAAGCTCAATCCCTGCAGGATTGATTCACACAGGAGGGAGCCTGATCCCCATGGGTCCAATCCCCACAGGCCCGATCCAGACAGGAGGGAGCCCGATCCTGTGTGTTGAGCAACTGTCCCTTGGTGATCAGTGTGCATCATAGCAACTGGTAGACTGGTCATTTAGTCCCTCAGTTGTTTGGTCACTTAGGCTTTTATATATATATATATTTTAAAAATATATATATTTTATTGATTTTTACAGAGAGGAAGGGAGAAGAATAGAGTTAGAAACATCGATGAGAGAGAGACATCGATCAGCTGCCTCTTGCACGCCCCCCACTGAGGATGTACCCACAACCAAGGTACATGCTCTTGACGGGAATCGAACCTGGGACCCCCAGTCCGCAGACCGATGCTCTATCCACTGAGCCAAGCCAGTTTTGGCGGCTTTTATATATTTAAACAGTTCGTTATTTTGTCACATTCTGCATTCCATCCTGATATTCTTCACTTTTTATTTTATTTTATTATATATTTTTTATTGTGTTACATGTATACATATTTTCCCATTGCCACCCCCTCCCAGGCATACCCAACACCCCAGTGTCTTATGTTCATTGGTTATGCTTATATGCATGTACACAAGTCCTTTGGTTGATCTCTTATCTACCCCACCACTCTCCTTAACCTTCCTGCTGTAATTTGACAGTCTGTTTGATGCTTAACTGCTTCTGTGTCTATCCTTTTGTTCATCAGTTTATATTGTTCTTTATTATCCACAAATGAGTGAGATCATGTGGTGTTTCTCCTTCATTGACTGGCTTATTTCACTTAGCATAAGGCTCTTCAGTTCCATCCAGGTTGCTGCAAATGGTAAGATTTCCTTCTTTTTTAATGGCAGCATAGAATTCCATTGTGTAGATGTACCATAGTTTTCTGATCCACTCATCTGCTGATGGGCACCGAGGCTGTTTCCAAATTGTAGCTGTTGTAAATTGTGCTGCTATGAACATAGGGGTGCATAAATCCTTTCTGATTGGTATTTCTAATTTCTTAGGATATATTCCTAAGAGTGGGATTTCTGGGTCAAGTGGGAGTTCCATTTTTAGTTTTTGAGGAAACTCCATACTGTTCTCCACAGCTTTCCTCTATTTTTATGGATTGAGAGGGACAAAGAATAGCCTGATTACCAAAACCGGTTTGGCTCAGAGGATAGAGCGTCTGTCTGAGTACTGAAAGGTCCCAGGTTCGATTCCGGTCTAGGGCATGTACCTTGGTTGCAGGCACATCCCCAGTAGGGGGCGTGCAGGAGGCGGCTGATCGATGTTTCTCTCTCATCTATGTTTCTGGCTTTCTATCCCTTTCCCTTCCTCTCTGTGAAAAAAAATCAATAAAATATATTAAAAAAAAAAAGAATAGCCTGATTGACCAAGGGACAACAGAAAGTTTCTGGTTATGAGAAACTAGTTGCCTGGTGCAAGAAATTTCATGCACTGCAGGGGGTGGGGGTGGGGAAGACCAGGGAGGGTGGTCCCTCAGCCCAGGCTGCACCCTTTTGCAGTCCAGGAGCCCTCAAGGGGATGCCCAGCAGTCAGATATCCTTAGTGCTGCTGCAGAGGTGGGAGAGGCTCCTGCACCAGCTGTCAGCCCTACTTGTGGCTGAGTAGAACTCTCCTGTGGAAGCGAACTGACCACTTGGGGCAGCTCCTGCCTTGAGCGCCTGTTCTGTGGTGGTCAGTTCATGTCATAGAAAGCAGTTGAGAGGTCTTATCATATTATTAGCATATTACACTTTGATTGGTTGAATGGCTGACTGGCCAACTGGACACTTAGCATATTAGGCTTTTATTATACAGGATGCTTGAAAACATCAGTGATAGAGCTCAGTTGTCCTTTACTTAAAGGGTTTGCAAATGAGCATTAGTGCCCAATAGTTAAGTTGCTGCCCTTGAACTGAGCCACCTCAAGAGTGGAAGGAGAGCTCAGCTGGTGTGGCTCAGTGTTGAGCATTGACCTAGGAAGTCACTGTTCAATTCCCATTCAGGACAATGCCTGGGTGGTGGACTTGATCCCTAATGTGGGGTGTGCAGGAAGCAGACAATCAAAGATTTTCTCTCACCATTGATGTTTCTGTCCCTCTCTCCCTCTCCCTTCCTCTCTGAAATCAATACAAATATATTATTTAAAAAAGAGTGGAAGGGGAATTGCAACAAGGGCCACCCAGATTACATAGAGTTTTCTCCCCTTAGTGCATCTGTAGCTTCAGAAATTGAATGTGTGTTTACCTTATCGTCTCTTTATTTAAAATCTTTCCTCCTATTTTATACTTCATTCATTTTAGCATATTTCTGGTTTGCTAGTCAGGGGTTTTGACTGTTTGGGACTCCAACCAGCTTCTGTAAGGAGTACCAGGAGAAATATTTCAGCACGAGAATGTGGCAGGAATGGCCGGGCTCCCATGGACACACATTTTTCTAGCCTGGGGGACTACCTTGAAGCAGGACTCAGTTTTATGTAGTTCCCAAATAGAACTCAATTCATCCCAGGTTAATGAGAAGCAAATATGTAGGCAGAGTGTCACAAATCACAATTCAGTGACTACTTTATCAGCTCTATCATTAGAAGTCCATGTTTGGCTTCCCCAGACTTTTTCTTTTTATTTTTTTTTCATTTTTTCTGTATTATTTTTCATCAAAGACTGCCAGAACACCCTCCATGAGCCTGACTAATTCCTCTATTTCTTGCCATGAGAGCACTCCACCCCCCCAAAACTGAAATCCTCATTCAATTGTGCCATCAGTTGTTCTCAAAGCCTGCACCTGTGGGGACTTAGTTAATTCTGAACATCCATGAAGGAAGTTCTTTGCTGGTTGGGGGTCTTGGTGCCACATTTCTTAGCATGTCTGGTGAGTGCCCCCCTCTTTGTGACAAGGCACCACTCTTTCCTGTGCACACCAAGCACTAAATTATTAGCTGGATAGCATCCCATGCCCAGGCTGGCTAAATGACCCAATAGACATTTGACTTGGAAAGACCATTTGGGTTGAAAGCCAGGAAAAGAGACTTGTAGTCAATGCTTTATCATTTCTGTTTTGCAACCCAAAACTGCTTTTGGGTATATTGATTTCAAGCTGGTTATTAAGAAACAACAGGTCCAGAAAGAACCTTTGAGCCTCCCTGTAGCTGCCTAAGAGATTCAAATGGAGAGGACACCTCCTGGAAGGGAATCAGCAAATTCACCTTAGTAGACAGGAAGGCCCAGGCAAAGGGTGTGGTGGTGAGATCCCCACCCTCTGCAGCCCATTGTGTCTGAATTTCCCTGCCTTGTATGTTCTACTCTTCCTCAGCTTCCTGTAGTCTATTTTCTTCAAAATCTCAGACCTCTCCCGCTTTTATCCTTTCTCCATTATGGCATATAAACTCAACTGCCCAATGCAGTTCAGATTTCATATCTATGAAACCCTCAGCATTCATGATTGCACATTTTCTGCTGTTAATCTGTCTCTGTTAATTTGATCATTAGCTCAGCTAGAAGAACTTAGCCTCCAGCACTTTTCAGTTCTTTTTGCATTGTTTTGGAAAGCAATCTTATCAAAAATTATAGTGGAACATAATGTAACAGATGAGGGTTATTACTTATTTCAACAAGTATCTCTGCGAATATGATACAACACTAAAGGGTGATCATGATATAGTTTCATAAGACAGAACAAAATCAATCTTTCCTTTTTATCTTTTATTCTATCTTTGTGCAGGGAAAGTACAAATAGGGGATATATGTGCCTTCTCACCTCCCGTTGAGTATTTTCTTCTAGAAAAACAGATTTAATAAAGATCAAAACTAATACAGAAAATTCATTTTCATCAACACTTTCATAAGAAAACATCGCTAGTCAAAATTTCACCCTTCCTGATGTAAATAAACATTCCCTGTGGATTTCCTTCTACTTTTGATTAAAAGGATATTAAAGAGGTAAGTGTATTTCTGCACTCTCTATAAGCTGTATAGCAATAAATAATTTGTGCTGAAGTGGGAAAATCACATAAAAAAGTCAATTTCTGATGTGAGAAGATAAATTCTGTAACTTGCAGAAAGAATATAACTTTCAAATATTTGAAATTATAGTACAAAATAAACCCTAAGGGGCCAAACATGCATTTCCCAATAGCTAACTACAACAGTCAACTTTCATCCATATAATAAAATCAATATTATTTTTAGTGACAATGCATTTTCTTTTCAAATTCATCTGTATTCCCTTATCACACAGACATAAAACTGAAGGATTTCTGAATACCTGACAACTCATTCTTTGTTTGGCATATCATTATGCCAGAAAAGCGTAGAAATATCAATATATTTGTTGTGAGGAAAATGAAAAAAGTAGCAATATAAAGTCCTTTGTAACCCAAAATTTTCTTTGTGCCTGTGTATACATGTGTGTTCCCAAATGCATGATAGTAACTTATTTTCAAATATTAGAAGCAGGGTAGAGATTGTATCACCACTCTTGTTCAAAGGAAAATATAAGATAACTATTACAATCCATAACTTTATTTAAAAAAAAAACTTCTATAGAATACATATCAGATGCAGCTTTCAGATTTCAATAACAACAGTTTCATTCCAGTAATTCAGGTGATGTTGACGAACTGGAATAACCAGTGGGAATTAGTAGTAAAAGTAAAACAATAAGCTTTCTTACATCCAAGGTGACCTCCATGGCTTAAATTGAAGGAATAGAGGAGTTTATGATAATACCCACCTAATTTGCATTCTTTCTATGTAAGTGAGTGCTTTAGAAAGTGGGAAGAGCGGTAACTCTATAACAAAGGCCTGCTCTCCAGTGAAAACCACCTCAGGAGAGGTGTGTGCAGGGGGATCTGAGAGCCCTGACTGTTCCTGATTTTTTCCTAGGCTTGCTTGCTCCTTCTGCAAGGATATTCTTTCTTGTTATTAAAAGCTTTAGGTGCCAAGACCGGTTTGGCTCAGTGGATAGAGCATTGGCTTGAGGACTGAAAGGTCCCAGGTTCATTCCGGTTGGGGACATGTATCTTGCTTGCGGGCACATCTCCACTGTGGGGCATGCAGGAGGCGGCTAATCGATGTCTCTCTCTCATCGATGTTTCTGACTTTCTATCTCTCTCCCTTCCTCTCTGTAAAAAATCAATAAAATATATTTTTTAAAAAAGCTTTAGGTAAGTGTTAAGTATATTATGTGGATTCTTGTCCTTTCAATCATCTGATCTACTGAAATTGTTATAAAAACAGACATTTCCCTGGCCAGCCAGTTGGGATCTCACAGCTCTCAAGATATTTAAGCTGGTAAAACCTTTTCACTGGCAAACCATCAAAACCATCTGGGCAAATTTCACAGCTGTATTAGAGCCTGAATCAGCAACTCAGGGCAGAACCTGGGAACTTATAATTGTGGATCCCTGACCATGTGGTTCGGATGATGAGCCAGGTATGGGCCCATCTGACGGAAGTTCTGGGAGCTCCACAGTTATCCTAAAGCTCCATCAAGGGCTCTACACAGTAGGAATGTTTCTGGTCTCCTAGAGAGAAATAGTGGGACCCACTTGGATAATAGGTACAGAAACCAAAGTAAATGTTGGGTTCAGGACTTAATACAGATTACCTTTTAAGCTTTTATATTAAATTACTTGGTAAATTATAAATGTTTACAAATGTTGCCATCAACTTCCAGGCATATTATGACCAGAATTACCCAAACTAGTAGAAAGCAACTGTAATTATAGAATGGTCATAGCTAGAAACAAGGTAAAGGATTGTGGTTGAGAGTGGTCTATACGTAGTTTTTAGCCACCAGGACTGTCCCAGACTTGTTGCTATCAGCAGTAGACCAGGAGTAATTTGGGGCCTTCCCCCACAAACCTCCCAACCCCCACCCTTCTTGCCCCCATCATAGACGTGAGCAAGCCAAGCTTTCCGGAATTAGTCGACAGGAGCATTTATGCAACACTGAGAGGGGATCTGACATTTCTGTTGCAGAAGACCAGAGAAAAATCAAGCAACACTTAGAGAGATGGAGTTCCACTTTATTATTATTATTACACCGGTGGGCTCAGAGCAGAATATCTTTGTCAAATTTGAGCAAACAAAGGAAGGAGTATTCCCTTTTTATATCCTTCTAGGTCTTTGTGTATGTTACTTTTGCAGATAACTTGTAACTTTGAGTGCATATCATATCTAACAAATACTTGTCATATCTATACAGACAACTTGTAATCTTGAGTACATATCATATCTAACAAACACCTGGCATGAGAATATTATCAGTATCAGCATATCAGCCCCTTACGTTAGATGGCTAGCTTGCAAGATCAGACAGTTAAATTTTTATCTTCTCCCTTATTCAAACTAAAATGGTTATTTTACACAATAAGGGTCCATCTAAAAATAACAGTTGACCTATAGAACAAGGGACTATCTAAAAATAACAGTAGTTTTACAAAGTAGGGGTTAGCCTTCTCATTTCTAAATTGACTTTATTTTTCAGAGATACATTTCATTTTGCTTCAAGTTTAAATTGTATCCTAAAAATATATATTTATGTATTAATTTTTGCTTCCTGTTTTGCTTAGATGCACACACAGACCAGGAAGAAGTAGAGCATTGTGATCTGAGGATGGGGTGGTGTGATCAAGAGTCTGACTTCTACACTGGCCCTCAGACTGCCTGGTTCAAGTCCTAGTATTGATACTTTGCTATGGGGCCCTGGCTGAGCCCGTTATCCTCTTTGTGCCTTTGTTACCTCACCTGCAAGATCTGAATAACAATATATCATGTTGCTGTGAGGATTACATGAGTTAAAAATGCAATGTGCTTTGAAATAAATGGCGATATTTTAGTAATTACATAAATTTTACATAATGTAGTATGTATGTTAGCAGAGTGTAGCTGTAGCTATGGTAGGAATTATTGATGCAGGCTATTCTATTCAACCACAACCTCTCTCGTCCCTTCCCTTCCTCAAACGACCTGGTCCAGAGAACAAACACATTGATCTGGTATATACCACAGAAGACGTATTTGAAACCAATTCCAAATAAATCATGAAGGTACAGGGCCAAAAAGAAACCAAATAGGAAAAGCAAAAATATTCAGTCCTTAAGGACCCATTGATTGCAGCATTTCCAAATATTATAGCTTACTAAACAACTCAATGTACACATTTAAAAGACAATGCTTGTTAAGTGCTACTTCTTGGTTTCAACTGATTATTTACACTGCACTTTTTAACCCAGTCTCTTTCTTAGGAAGTAGAAATGCAAGAATTATCTCCTGTGACTGAGTTAGATGTGGGTGCCTATGGGTCCAAGACAGAAAATTGTTTTTGTCTTTATTTACAGGTAGAAAGCAATGGGTTATTATTATTATTATTATTATTATTATTATTATTATTAATGACTGAAATATTATTCCTGATGAGAAATAATTCTGAGTCAGGACTGAAGAACTACCTGTGGGGATTAGGTAATAAATTTGGGCTCTAAAAACTGGATTCAGATTCCAGTGATAAATTTGAAGTCATCGGAAGAGCCAATGGGAAGTAATAAAGTTCATTCTTCATAACTTACTCTAATTATGAATACCAGTCAGAGGCCAGGCCGAAAAACAGATGGCTCACTCAGAAGGCTTAAGTCAAGAGTGTTTTATTGCAGAAAGGCTACATACAGAGGTGTGAGTAGGCTTTGAGGAATGCACCAAGTGTCTGAAGCACTTAAACTCCAGAAAGGGGATGGGCAAGCTGAAAGGGCTTGGAGCCAGGGAAGCAGGCCAGCTGGCACTTGGGGAAGATCTGAGGTTCCTCAACAAGCGGTTTTTACAGGAACTCTTACTAGTGAAATGTTCTTTTTGTTCTGGCCTCTTTGTTCTGGTCTTTATCTTCCTAAGTCAAAGACAAGGAAACTTTACCATATAAAAGGGAGAGATGATAACATTTGAAACTAGGAACTATGGGTTTTATACAAACTCCAGCATCTATTAAATGCATGATCTTTGGCAAATTGTTTACAGTCTTATGTATCAGTATGTTTGTTGACTTTGTTGATAAAAATTAAGAAACAACTTTACTTCTAGGAATGTCCTTAGGTTTCATTGAGATAAAATGGGTGAGTTGTCTAATGCAGTCCCTAGATCATATCAGACCTTTAAAAATACTAGTTTCCTTTTTTTCTTTTTTTTTCCCTGCAAATACCTTCTCATCACCTTCATTAGGCTTTCTATTCTGTAATATATTTTATATTGGAACATGAGGTCATATAAAATGATGGCTAGCTCTGAGTAGGTGCTTAAAAAATATAATGCTTTATTGAATAGAATGAAGTTTTTGCCCTAAAGGAGCCTACATTATAATAGGGGCAAACATGTGAGCATATGAAAAATATGCTCTATAAATGAGTAAGAAGAGAGTAAGAGCTGTAATATATTAGCATATATACTGGTACAAGGTAACTATAATTTGCCAACATGATGATAAAGCCCTCAGAAAAGAGATGGGAATTAGGCTGAGATACTATGGAGAGCATCTGAATATGGATACAAAGTGTGGAAGATTATTCTGTACTTGAGGAATTTTTTACGCAAAGGAGCAGAGAACAGTAAGCCAGAATATGTTTGAATGAATTGAAAAATGAGGCTGATTAGAGAGGAAGATTGTAAGATGGAGAGCAGGCGTATAAATTAATTTGGAGATGGCCTCAAATGCTTAGTCAAACAGATTTTATTCTATACCACAGGACAGTATTAAGGCCTTGGAGTATGTAAGTGACAGATCGAATAAGTGTTTCAAAAAAAAAAAAAGTTAGTCTTGGGCAGAATTGATTGGGCTGACGTCCTAATGTATATGTGTTAGGAGGCTCTTTATAAAATCCAGGCTTTAGCTGAAAATATTTTGAATGTTTTCTTAAGATTTGTTTAAATTAGGAATACATTGTTTCTTGTTAATATGCATGCAATAAAAGGAGTCCAACATTTGAGAGATATTGGTTAACTTGGAATTATTCAATATTGGTGTTTTGTTGTTTTGTTTTGTTTTTTTCCTAGCAGTAACACAAAGGAGCTCATGGAGCAAAATTGAATAGAGTTTGGGAGGAGAGGGAGGAGCTAGGACTTGGAATGCTCTTCTTATTTCCCATGAACACAGGGGTTTCCTGGATATTTGAAAATTGTGTGAAATTTAGTAGTGTCTTAAATAGAGATTGATTTCAATTCTGACTCTATCATTTCTTGGTTGTGTGTATTGATGCAGTCACTTAACTTCTCTGAGTGTCATTTTCTTTGTTGGTAAATAGAGTGATTAAGCCTACTTCTCAGGATTATTGAATTAAATGAGATATACAGATATGATAAATGGTTGGCATATAATGGATACTCAATGACATTATTTGGTTTCCTTTGTTTGCAAATCATGGTAGCAAATAACATACTGATGCCCATAATGATTGTTTGGGAAAATTGTCATGACTATAGTTAGTTATCAGCTATAATTATTATTTTTTTTTAAATCTCTGACAAAGAATGCCCTGGTTATTTTAAACTTTTCTCCTTGAATTCATTATTCATTGAACTATCTCTATTTCCCAAAACTTTTCTATGTCTCTTAACTCTTTGCATTGGTTCAGTCCACAGCTCACTCATATCTCTTTTAATACAAGATGTATGGTGCATAACAGCCATTTCTCGCCACCTCCTTGATTTTTGGAGTAAGTTCAGGCTTATCATTTTTCAGCTGAGCAACCCCAGATGAGAGAATAATTATCTTTGTCATTATCACATGGGAAGATAAGGGTGCTCAGCTCACTGAGCTGTAAGCCCAGGCATTTTGTCAGGACACATAATTTTTATGTGAACTGTATTTTATGAAAAATGAATCTCATCCCCCAAATACTGAATTCCTCACTGTTGAAAGTTAAATAACTGGTCAGACTCTACTGGTCTCCAAATCAGAGCAAAAAAAAAAAATTCCAGTTTACAAACTTCGTGTGGAAATAACATACTGTTGCCTACAGGATGGGTGGGCTCTCAAGACTTGTGGTGTTCTGATAACTTCGTGGAATCAAGTTTAATCAAAATGTGGGTCACTCACACAAATGAATCATGGCATTAATGAGTCCATTTATTAGAAACCAAGTTGATTTGTGAATGAGTCATAGTGGACAAGCATGTGAAGTTATTTCCAGAAATGTTACTGCTTCCTATTACTCCCAGGCAGCCCTGAATTAACCTTGGCCATGGAAAATAAAACTTAATTAGGTTTGATAGAGAAGAGCTGTTTCTCTCCAAATGCAGAGAGCATTTTGCAATATTTGAACACTAGGTGGCAGAAGTGCTCTGGTTAAGATTTGCTGAGCAGTCCCTAGGGCAGCAATTTTCAACCTTTTTATTTCATGGCACATGTAAGCTAACTACTAAAATTCTATGGCACACCAAAATACAGATTTTTTTTTTTTTGCCAATATGACAAAAATAAGTAAAATTTTGATTTGTGCACCCTGAGCGGCTAATTGTTTTTGTAAAGTTGGCTGTTGTTATTTTTTATTTGATAATCTCAGCGGTCGGCAAACTGTGGTGGGTGGGTTGACTAATGAGTTTGCCGACCACTGACTTAGACCCTCCATTCTAATAATTATAGGCTGTTGTTCCTTGTGATTAAGTCCCTATCCCAGTGGTAAGGAAAATCATTAGTCAACTGAGCGGCAAAACGCTGCTTGAGAGTCGCATGTGGCTCGCGAGCCGCAGTTTGCCGAGCACTGATCTAAGAGGAAAGAGGTCACTGCCCCTGATTAAAGTCAGGTATTGCATGTTTTAAAATTTCTTGCCGGTTGGAAGTCACTGGTCTAGGAGATCACCTTTATTCCAACAACAATGACCAGCTCCCTTAAATGGTCACTATACTATGAAGCTCACAAGGTGTTCTGATTGAAAGAGACATGTACTTTGTAATCTACAGGGAACCTGCGTTAAAATATCAGTGGCTTGGCCAAGGATGCTTTTTGTGTAGCCTGCCTGTTCATTTAAGTAATGGCATGCAGTTATTTGGGGATTTTCCTGCTCCTTCAACAAAGGCAGGTATTCAGAGAAAAATAAAATCTGGATTTAAACCCTGACAAAAGCATCATGTTTGCTATTGAGAATCTCTGCTTACACCTCTTGATATACACAAAAAAGATTCACAGGGGAAAAAAACAATTAGCTGAACTCCTTTCTCTCTCAAAACGAGGAAAAATTTAGTTAGATAACCAAAACTACTTCTAAGTGGTACTCAACTCTGTGTTTCTATCTTGACATTGCTTTAAGCAAATGCATGTGGTTTTTTTGTTTTGTTTTGTTTTGTTTTTGTTTTTGTTTTAAATATATTTTATTGATTTTTTACAGAGAGGAAGGGAGAGAAGGATAGAGAGTTAGAAACATCGATGAGAGAGAAACATCGATCAGCCGCTTCCTGCATGTCCCCTACTGGGGATGTGCCTACAACCAACGTACATGCCCTTGACTGGAATTGAACCTGGGACCTTTCAGTCCGCAGACCAATGCTCTATCCATTGAGCCAAAGAGGTTTGGGCCAAATGCATGTTTTTGAACACTACACCAGCCATGAGTCAGAATGCAGAGACAATGTATATTTGAAAAGCTGTACAGGTAATTCTGAAGTGCAGGCTTTCACCTTTGAGTGACATTGGCAATTCTGGAATAAAAGTCAACCCTATGTGTGTTCACTGCATACCGTGCCAGACTTCTGGAGCACTCCCAGGACTCAGCTAGCACATCCATTCTCTGTGTCAGCCTAGCAGTAAGCAGGAAGGTCTTAGTAGTGGTCATTCCTAGTGTCAAAGACTCAGGGATGAAAGACTCCATTTGAGACAGTGAGATGGAATACAAGTCGTTAACAGACTTTGGCTTTATAGATGCACAAAGTTTAGTAGATTTTCAAAAGCAATCAGCAAAGTGCTGACTTAAAGCACTGGGTTTATCAGGGTTGAGAAAAGTTTTAGGTCTTGAATCCTCTTAAGAATTACTGTCCTGCATATGATGTGGCTCTGCACTCACTAGTATCCCAAGGGCAACATGGTAAAGGGGGTTGGTTGTCAGGATTCATAGCTTCCCCCAACCTGTTTCAGAACTGTGCCTTGGGCTGGCTAAGCTCTCTGCTTAGTATTCAGGAATCAATTAAAAGGATGTATTTCTCCTGGATGCAGGAGTGGAGACGATGAATGAAATGCTCTCAGTGGTGCATTTAATCCCTGGGCAGTCACAGAGGAAACACTCATGTGTTCTCATGCTGAACACTCGCTTTGCTTTGAGAGCGAACCTTGGGGTTTTATGGAGTTGGGGCTGAGACTCTGCATTGGAAGGTTAAAAAGTGAAAAGTGTTATCCATCAGCCAAATGTGTGTGAACCCAATGTGCTTGATTTTACTTTTCTCTTTGTGTTGATTTATTTTAGTGGTATGTAGGTACAGTTTAATTGCTACTTGATTTCAATAAATTGTGTGTAACAACTAGTCACTTCAGAGAGAAAAAAATCATTTTACTTATAATTTGATAACATCAAGCACCAAAAATTCCCTTGATTCACTTAGCTTTTACTTTTTAAGTAAATGGAATGGCATGGTAACCCTAGTTAGCCTCCGTTGTTGAAAAATACCCAAAGAAACAACATGTCCATTTTGGGGGAAAACATCTCATTTATTAATGCTGGATTAGCCAAACACTCTTCTGGCTTTTTACTAAATTTTACCAGCCTTTCTCTCTAGGTGTTTTTAGCAACACATCGGTTATTGTAACCCCAAGGAAAGTAACACTGAATTCAAGAAATATCATAAACATCAATGCCATTGACATTTTGCATTCTCTATTTAATCAATGTCATAAATACATGCCTCAAGAAACCATTCTTACACAGCTTTCCAATGTTTACCGTGATCTTGACACAGTTCTGAATGATTTGGAAACAGTAAGAAGCATATAATTCACAGAAAAACTCCCTCACCCAGGAAGGTCTTCATGACCCTTTAAGTTGTGCAGATGATTACCATGCCAGGTGGAAGCCTGGGATGACCAAGCATCCTTGTTCACCGATACTCTCATGCTGAACTTCCACTGAACCATAAAGAAACATACATTTCCCAAACTCCATTTTCCCATCATAGGCATTATGGAGATTGCAGTTACTTCTCAGAGGGAAACTGTCATAAATATTTCATTGGAAGTTACTCAAACATTTATAGCTGAACTCAGAGATGGAGTTGCTAGTGACATGTAGATAGATTTGCCATTAGTGTTGAATAACGCTCTCCTTCACAGTCTCAGGAAACATTGTTCTGTACATTTTGCTTCTTATTCTCATTGAATGAGAACATGGCAAAAAGGCTTAGTAAATAGTCTGGAAGTGGCAATGTGTTGCTCTTGAAAGCTGGTTTATAAGTTTATCTTGAAGAGCTGTGATTTTTGGTGGGATGGGTACTGAAAGTTTACAGTCATTAGATCCTTCTCTCTTTACTAGAGGCCCAGTGCACGAAATTGCTGCATAGGTAGGGTTCCTAGGCCTGGCCGGCAATCAGGGCTGATTGAGGCCTCCCTTCCCCAGCTGTTGGCTAACAGGTGCTGGCTGGGGCCTTCCTTCATTCCATGCTGCCCCCTGGTGATGATCCCACATTATAGCAAGCAATCAAACTCCCAGTAGAACTCCCAAGGGGACACTTTGCATGTTAGCCTTTTATACATATAGATTATTTAGTTAATAATTTGTACCAAATGCAAAGATTTACTTTATTCAAGTACAAAACAGATTTCAATCTTGTTTTTTTATTAAGTAATCAGTTATAAATAAATAAGATAATGTAAACATTTCTTAAATGCCAATGACTAATTTTATGAGTTTTTTTTTTTTGCTTTAAGATATTTTATTTTATTAAAATGTATTTCTTAATAAAATCCATTTACATTGACTGACTATGTAACACCACCTGATGAATGTATGTAACTCTCTGGTTTTGCCTGCTAAGTGTGAATGCCTTTATCTGGGTGGCAAGAAATCAAGTTGTGAAATTTATAATAAAAATGTCAATGGAATGCATGAACTCTATGCAAATGTCCAGCTAAATCGTGCATTATCAGGTAATTGAATCACTATTTTGCCTGATTCTAGCTATAGTAATTAAACCATCAGACACTTTGGAAGAATTGGAAAGCACAATCCTTGTCTGGCTTAGAAGTAAAGAAGGTGATTCTGTACAGTGAAGAGCTGTCTCAATCCTTTTGATCATCCTTCAATCATAGCACTGTATATACTTAGAACTTATTTCTGTTTTATTTAGCATTAAAGTACATAAAGCAAGAGAAAACACTTTATGTCCTTTTAGTTGCTATAAAAACTTCAGGCAGCAGTTGCACATTTTATATCTCAAAATTGACATTCACATAGGTTTTGTTTAGCCTGTTCTGGTTTACCAAGTTTTGTTGTGTTTTTTTGTTTGCTTGTTTTTAATTATTGGCAATTCTCAAAACTTACCATTTGTATATTTTTGTAAAAATATCCATATATCTGGCTTCTGCCAAGGAATGGAAGATCTGGGAACACTGACCCTCTATTTCTACAGGCAACAATTATTGGAATTAAATAGCAGCTGCCACAGTTAGAAACAGTTCTCCAGTCTGCCACAATCTCCTCCCTTGGCTAATTTTTCTCTAATGAGATTAAGTGTTAATTGTCATTTATCATGCCTGCAGTTGCTTTTGTTTAAATAGGGCTGAAAGGAAAATATTGCTTATAAAAATTGCTCCTCAAAGGTGGAAAATAAAAGCCAGAGTAGGTGGGTTACATGTTTTCAGAAAAAATAACAGGATTTTATTTTAAAGTCTATTTCTCTGGATTCATTCCTTCTAGTCATCCATGGGGCAAAAATGGCCATATTCAAAAGCAGCTCCTGGACACTGTGCTCCATGTGTCGAAACTTGCTTCTGTTAGGGTCGCCGAAGGAGGAACACAAGAGGCCAAAGTGGTAAGAGATAATAAATACGTTAGGTCATCTGGATACCAGATGGGCTGAGTCCCAAAATGGTGTCAGCACCCAAACACAGGAATCAGAGGTTTTTAAAGGACTAGGTGGGCTTTTTCTGGCTGTAGAATTATCTGTGCAGGTCCAGATTCCAGGAAACTCTGGAGGGGAGAGATAATGGTCTTAGCAAGTGGAATGTGGTGTAAGCAAGTGGAATGTCCATTGTGAAGTGGCCTAAAGGTCAGTTCACAGGGGAGGGGGCATCAATTCATTTATTTGATCAGACCTAACACCTTCTCTCATGTGTAGCTTTTGTGCCACGGGTACCAAATGAACCATCAGGGACACAGTTGCTCTTCCCAATTATATGAAGTATTGATGAGAACTGTCGAACATCTCCCAGTATGCTTAGCTTTTCTTGTATTTAGTTTTTCATTTTGACAAAGACAATCTGTGATTTTTCTCCTTGTTGCCGAACTATTAGCACTATGACTATTTTCACAAATTGCAGAGCTCGTAGAAAATTTAGCAATTCCTTTTTTTCACCTCTGCAATGTTTCACATGACTTTTTACCTATTGTTCTTATATGTCAAGAAACCATGTTATGATCATAGAGATCCTGGAACCAATCAGACTTTGCATCTAGTTCAAATGTTGCTTAGGACCCAAATTCAGGAAAGGGCCATGGGTACCATTCCAATCAGAGAAAAAAGCTACCTCTATAATTTTTGAGAATTATAATTGCCACAAAAGGGTGAGGTTAAGATGCTATTTGGAAAAAAAAAACAGTTAAAGTACTCTAAGTTTCCATATATGGCCAGAATAAAATGGTGAATAAAATATCATTTTTCATTATGCTGTAGCCTTAGCCGCAAAACATTATATTCTCAAGGTACATCCATGTTGTCTCAAATGGCAGTATTTCATCTTTTCTATGGCTGAGTAGTATTCCATTGTATATATGTACTACATCTTCTTTATTCAAACATCTATCAAAGGATATCTTGTTTGTTTCCATATTTTGGCCATCATGATTAAGGCTGAACATTGGGGTACCTAAATATAAGACCTGAAACAATAAATTATATAGAAGAAAACCTAGGTACTAAACTGATGGACCTTGGTATTAAAGAATATTTTGTTTATTTGACCCCAAAGGCAATGGAAGTAAAGGAAAAAATAGAGAAAGAGCTGAGACTGGTTTGGCTCAGTGAATAGAGCGTCGGCTTGCAGGCTGAAATGTCCCAGGTTCGATTCTGGTCGGGGGCATGTACCTTGCTTGCGGGCACATCTCCACTGTGGGATGTGCAGGAGGCGGCTGATCGATGTCTCTCTCTCTTCGATGTTTCTGACTTTCTATCTCTCTCCATTCCTCTCTGTAAAAAAATCAATAAAATATATATTTTTAAAAAAAGAGAGAAAGAATTGGACAGGTAAGGAATCAAAGTTGCTTTAAAAAAATGTATTGGATGATATTGGTTTATAGGGTCATACAGGTTTCAAGATTATTTGACTTGGGGTGGTGGGCATACAATGCAATATACAGATGATGTTTTATAGAAATGTACACACAGTTGCTTTTTAAAGGCAACCTTTATAGCTATTTCAGGTAGTTCAGAGAGTTATAAATATCACTATTTCCTTTGATTTTTTAAAATAAGTTTAAATATGTGTGTTCCCATAAAAATAGGACATGTTAGCCACAGGAAGATTTCCAGACATACCAAATTCCTAATTACTTGATACCATTCCCTACATGTTTTCTCTCTGTGCTCTTATATGTGTAAAAGTTGTAACCAATAAGAATATGACCCTTTTGGGCCCTGGACTGAGCCCTGTAGATAATTATTAAGTGAGGACACCATAATTATTGACCTCAGATGGTGATCAACATGTCTCCCAAACAGCATTGTTTTGCTTCATTTCTTATTGCTATATTTTTCATGTGTTTCTCCTCAAATTGATTATAAGCTGCTAAAGCATAGGGCTCTCATTCATTCATTCATTCATTCATTCATTATATTATATGTGTTTGCTGACTATAAAAACATCAAGAAAATCAGTTGCAGAATTTATATTGCTAAACCATCCCTTTCCTTCATCCTTATATATTTAAGATAATTATAGTTCAGACCTTCTTTATCTACTCCATAACAGAGTGTCTTATTTCCTGTTTGAGAAGGATTTTCTAACATGCTGCACTTTAAGTCAGAGCTAAAAAGCCAAACCTGTTCTATTTCCCCTTAAAGGGAAATCATGTGATTCTCCTGGGTAAAATTTATGCTGATATTTTGCAAACTGTTATTAGCCAAGAGTTAGAATCTAGTGGGATTGAAAATCTCTTAAAGAGAAATATAAGAGAATTGCAGCGATAATAATGTTCATACACCATGAAAGTAGTACCCTTTCTTCTCTAGGCAAGCTTCCGGATGTTATCCTTTTATTAGAATGGAATGTATTTTTGCCTCCTTATACCCAATCCTACATATTTCTTTTGATCAGAAGTACATCTTGTTTTAATGTAGATCATGCAGCAGGGTATTTAATTGCCTTTTTATAATTAAATGTGACATTGATATTTTCTAACATAGTTAGAAGCAATGGTATAAACTATATCTCAACAGAATTTTCAACTTCGTGTTCTATGATTTTTACTGTTTTATCCACTTGGGGGAGTAATTTTGTGCATATATATATATATATATATATACATATATATATATTAAAACATTATTTTCTAGTGAGCCGCAGTATGCTGACCATTGTATTAAGGTATTACATATGTGTCCTTATCCTTCTTTGCCCCCTCGCCCCCCACTCCACTCATACCCTCACCTCCTTGATGTCTGTGTCCATTGGTTAGGCTTATATATATGCATACAAGTCCTTTGGTTGAATTCTCCCCCCTTACCCCCACACTCCCCTACTTTCCTTTGAGATTTGAAGGTCTGATTAATTCTTCTCTATCTCTGGATCTGTTTTTATTAATCAGTTTATGTTGCTCATTATATTCCACAAATGAGTGAGATCATGTGATATTTATCTTTCTCTGACTGGCTTATTTCACTTAGCATAATGCTCTCCAGTTCCATCCATGCTGTTGCAAATGGTAAGAATTCCTTCTTCTTTTTTTTACTGCAGCATATTATTCCATTGTGCAGATATGCCACAGTTTTTAATCCACTCACCTGCTGATGGACACTTAGGCTGTTTCCAAATCTTAGCTATGGTAAATTGTGTTGCTATGAACATAGGGCTTTTGTTATTAACAGGATTCTCCTTTATGGTGGAGCTCTATCCATTATTGCAATGAGGGTTAATGCAAGTACAAATCATTGCAAATGCCATTCTTTCAATGCCAGTTAAGGTTATCTTTACTGTGAAAGAAGAGTGGGGTCTTTAAAAATGGTCATATATGGTTATTTAATGGGAAGAGACAAATGAGTTTATAAATATCTTTATCCTGTTTTCTGGGAGGAAAGCTGGAGCCTTGAGAGATTTAAAACCAGTCTTTGGGAACTTCTAATAAAATTTCTCTCTGTGTGTCTGTGCTGTGTGTAGATTGACAACCTTTTCCCATAGGAAACAAAGAAGCGTCAAAGAGCTCATTTATATGCTTAATGTTAATATTCAGGACCATTCTTAAAAACATTGGGATTTTTGTTGTTGTAGTTCTGAGAGAATTCCTTAGGGAAAGCTTTCTAAATGTGTTTTGAGGGAAAGTATGCTTAGTTTCTACCAAACAATTCTATCTCTATGACAATTATTTGGTTCTACATCAATTAGCAGTAGAAAAACTACTTGAATGATGGGCTATTGAAAATTAGTTGGTAGTGTTAAAAAAAAACACTTCAGAGCAGACCCACAGTGAGGAGGAGCTAGAGATTCAGGTCATTGCTAATGAGTACCTAGTGTGAATTAGGTTTATGTGAATTGGTTTATTTTATATAATTTTCCCAACAAGAGTATAAAATATATACTTTTATTCTTTCCATTATACAGACAAAGAAATTGCGAAGGTAAATTTCCAAGTCATGCTGCTAGTATATATTACTCAACAAATCTGCATCCAAATTTGGCTATCTTTACCTCCATAGAACTATCTTACCCAATCTACTCAGTAATATTTTCTTGTAGTTACATACATGTATGCATAAGTTAAGTTACTTTAAACTTAAAATAAAATCCAGATTAAAAACCTCCCATCCAGATATAGTTATAAATAGATATTCATAATGAGAGACTGTTTATTCTGGTCAAAGTATACCTAGATTTACCATAAATTGTATCTTTTATAGAAATCTTTGTTAACAAGAATTCATTCTTTCTGCTCATGCTGTTTGTAGTTATTAAATTCATTTTTATTGATTTAAGAAAAAGAGAGAAAGAGAGACATTGATTTGTTATTCCACTTATATAGACATTCATTGGTTGATTCTTATATGTGCTCTGATTAGGGATCAAACCTGCACCTTTGGTGAATTCGTACAATGCTGTAACCAAATGAGATACCTGGCCAGGGATTACTTATTATAATCTAAAGCTCCTCTTCACTCACAAGGAGAAACCCAATGAATGTATCTAAACTTAACCATGAAGACTTGGAGATTCCTGAGGTGAGAAGACACTGTGCATATTCAATTTCTTCTTTTCACTGGTTCTTTCAAGCTGATATGAAATGTCTTTTGTGTTCTATGTTGTCTGCAAAGAATTCATTTTATAAAAATCATTGTGATGGCATGGTTATAAAATGATAGCCAGCTGCTCTTCTATATCGCTGCTGCCTCTAGGTTTTTGTCATTATTTTCTTCTAAATATTTTCCCTCCTACTGAATGTATTCTTACTATTTACTTTGTTGGAAAGAATGAAAATTTCTAAACGATTGTGAATTATATAATTTAAATATGACTTTATTCAATTGCTCATCTCTAGGCCTATATATGGAACCTGGAAATAGCTGTTTGATAAAGTAGGTCTTCTTTCTTCCTTTGTGATTTTTGTACATTGCAGCCCAGGTTCATTAAAAATATTTTTCTTTTAGACAGAAAATATTTTTCATTTGGATCTTGTAATCCCCTGAAAATTCAGGAGCATAATGATTCAATTTTTTTCTTTCATTGTGAAAACAATGTAATTTTTTTTTTTGCTTAACTTTTTCCCCAATAAAACTCAAGTAGAATTTATCTTGTGACATGAAAAAATAAATATACTTGCTTTTCCCTTGAGTATTATACAGTATATACTTCATTATTTTGGAGAACAAACAAGATACAGGAAAAGGGATATGAATATCAATGGAATGAAAAGTAAGTGTAAGCCATGATTCTCAAAAGACAAAATTAAGTCTACTGAACTTACTCCATTTTTCTCTAACTCTTTCAGTTCTCAAGTCGACCTCTTTCTTTCTTTACTTTTGCTTTCTTGTCTCCTTTCTTCCGCC
>JAAGEH010000426.1:6768159-6847004 GCA_011751065.1 Lasiurus cinereus
GTCAGCATTTTAAGGGTGTGAGGTACTTTGAATAGCACATTTGGAACCTGTTGGCAGGCCAACCCAATTTACATTATACAGTCATTAAGGAGTATGAATGACCAAAGAGGTGCAGTAATTGTCTTTGAAAAGACTACCTATTTGACAGTCTTTAAATACACATTTCATTTCAAATAGCCATCTGGATTAAGAAAGGTTATTTAAAATATCTTCAGTCATATTTGATCTCTTGACTTGCTCATTTCAATTTAATTAAAAACAGTCATCCAGAACACTTCTTACCTTTTTCCTAACTCTAGTCTTTTACAATTTCCCCCCTTTGCCTGGCACTTGGTGGTTTTGTTGTTGTTTTTTGTTTATTTGTTCTTTAATGTTTTTATTGGTTTTAGAAAGAGAGAAAGGGTGAAATAGAGAGAAATGTAGTTTCACCCTGACTGAGGATTGACTACATATCCCCGGTATGTGCCCTGACTGGGAACCAAACCCACCACTTTTCAGTGAACAAGACAATGCCCTAACCAAGGGAACCACACCAGCCAGAGCCTGAAACTTGGTCTTAACATAGATGCCATTTGGTCCAGCAGTTGCTCTTCATCTCCTTGTCTGGCCCAGCAGCTCTGTCCCTCTGACCTTTCCTTTCTCTTGCTTTCTTGGGTAGAACATCTTACTTTTGCTCAGAGCAAAACTTCAGTTTGCAACTATTTTGCATCCCTTCAAGTCTCTAAATCTTGTTCAGATTATTTGTGTGACTATTATGTTCAAGTTGTTTCTGTAATTCCCCAGTTTTTTCTTAGGGAGAGCTCTTCATCATAGAGGCAGTAGTTTTCCATAATTTTGTTGCTTGTGTATCAAGAAATAGAAGAAATATTGTTTTCACATTTTTTCCTAATATATGAACATCAAACCAGCATTTATTTAGGTCAGAATAAATGGTGAAAATTCTAGAAAAGAAATGGAAGCACATTTCAACTAGAAGGATATCTATTGAGGCTAATGATATCAGTAAGTTGTTATAAATTTTACAGGTTCCATTTTTTTTCCATTTATTTTTTTCTTTATTGATTAAGATATTACATATGTATCCTTATCCTTCCATTACCCCCCTCACCTTCCCACTCATGCCCTCACACCCTGGTGTCTGTGTCCATTGTTAGGCTCATGTGCATGCATACAAGTCCTTTGGTTAACCTTTCCCCCTTACCCCCACATTCCCCTACCTTCCCTCTGGGGTTTGATAGTCTGATAGATGCTTCTCTGTCTCTGGATCTGTTCTTGTTCATCAGTTTATGTTGTTCATTATATTCCACAAATGAGATCATGTGCTATTTATCTTTCTCTGACTGGCTTATTTCACTTAGCATAATGCTCTCCAGTTCCATCCATGCTGTTGCAAATGGTAAGAATCCCTTCCTTTTTTACTGCAGCATATTATTCCATTGTGTAGATGTACCACACTTTTTTAATCCACTCATCTGCTGATGGGCACTTAGGCTGTTTCCAAATTTTAGCAATGGTAAATTGTGCTGCTATGAACATAGGGGTGCATATATCCTTTCTGATTGGTGTTTCTAGTTTCTTGGGATATATTCCTAGAAGTGGAATCACTGGGTCAAATGGGAGTTCCATTTTTAGTTTTTTTTGAGGAAACTCCATACTGTTCTCCCCAGTAGCTGCACCAGTCTGCATTCCCACCAGCAGTGCATGAGGGTTCCTTTTTCTCCATATCCTCACCAGTACTTGTCATTTGTTGATTTGTTAATGATATCTATTCTGACAGGTGTGAGATAGTACCACACTGTCATTTTGATTTGCATCTCTCAGATGAGTAGTGACTTTGAGCAAGTTTTCATATGTCTCTTGGCCTTCCTTATGTCCGTGACATTTGATCTTAACAGTATTGGAGGCTTATATGAAACTAGAAAAATCAATCATTTCAAAGATTTCTTGCTGGCCTCCTGGTAGATTCACCATTGGTCATTATATCCAAGGAGGAATTAATAATATATCTAAAACTCTAAACAGCACTATCAAAGCATTGAACACTCTTCTCATCCAGCTATGAATGAAGCCCATGCAAGATTCTGTATCACACAGTCCTCCCAGTTCACTGGGATATTAGGATTTTTGAGGTTTTGTCACCCTGGAGCTGTTTTATTTGAACTATTAAGACAGGAGAAAGACTTTATACCACAAAGAGGCAAACCAGCAGTATTCTCCTTTTCCCCTTAAATATTTACCACCTGCCTTGCTATAGATGGTTATAATATGGTAGAATTTACAGAATTATGACTATAGAGTTTATAAAACCTTTAAAAGCTTATTTCTTTGAGTTGAGTTTGTCTGGAGATGGAAGACATGGAGAAGTGCATGCCTGTAAGCAGTGAAATCCCCTAAGTTTCTGTTGGCTGGCAATTGATCCCAACTACGTGGACCACAGACTCCAGAGTGGAAGTTGGCATAGGGTGTGTACAGCTTCAGACACCAAATATGCTGCCTGTTCAGAGAGCCACTGGTTCAGTAAAAAATTGTTAAATGTGCACAGTTAAATGTGATTTACTTTATTCTTTTTACCTACATAACATTTTTCCTATGAGTAAACTCAGAAGTAAGAAAAAACACTCTCTACCTATCCATATATCCTGGCTTTTATTTAAAAAAATATTGTCATTGAACCTAATGCACATTCATGAATATATGCTAGAGAGAATTGTAGATAGTGTTTATGCATTTGCAAAAGGCTCATTCCAGTAGTCTTGGGATAAGATGATTAAAATCATATGAAGCTTCGAGGAAGCCTTACTTTTACTGGCTGCAATTGGCTAGAATATTTTATTTTCATTCATTTTCCTCTTCTTCCATTTTTATGCACTAGCACCCTAGTGCTATCTGGAAGTGAATTAAATGGCTTAGAAGCTGTGTTTCTGCAGCTAACTAGGTGTTAGAAGGAAAGTTTCTATGTGGAGGTGTTTGCATATAGAATGTGCCCATGTTCATATTAATGTAAGAAGGCTGAAGGAAGCTTATTAATATCTTAAAGCATTTATTTCTTATGCCTATGTGGCTTCTGAATCAGTGAACAGTTGCTTTTTTTAAGTCAAGTGATAAATAAGGTAAATATGACAAAGGAGAAAGGCCATATTTCAAATGAAATATACAAAATCCATCTTTAGGCAGCTGGGACAGCTAAGGCAGTTCCCCATTCATTGAATATCAGTTCATCTGTGTGCTCTCTGGTCTGGCCTGGAAACTATATCAAAGAACTCTTAATTATTACCCTTTCATTTTATAAATACTTTCTGAAATTGATTGGAGGGTGACAACCATTTTTGCTTGGAGCATAATTTTGAACTTTTCACATTATTTCCATAAAATCCTGTATTTTTTCTCAACTGTAGTATCTCTATTTCTACAAAGAAAGCAGGGAACCACCAAAGTCCATTTATCATCAGAATCTATTTTAAATCAGGCTTTGAGTCTATGCTTCAACCCCACAGTGCTCTGAAACTCAAAGCCAGCAAAGAATACACCTTTCCTTCCTCCATTCTGTAGTAGCTCCCTTATCCATAGCTTCTCTTTCTATGGTTCAGTTACAGTCTCAACATATTAAATGGAAAGTTCCAGAAATAAACAATTTATAAGTTTTAAATTGCTCACCATTCTGAATAGTGTGATCAAATTTCATGACATCCTGCTCCTTCCTGCGCAGAAACTAGATCATCCCTTTGCCAAGTGTATCCATGCTCTATATGCTGCCTACTGTGAGCTACTTATTAAATCAACTGTCCTGGTAGCTTGAGGCTTGAATAACTGATAGACTGAAGTATTTACTTGTAAAGATGAAAAATGAAATGAAAGAAGCTAGTTAGTTGGAAATGGGTGAAATTAGGGGCATGATTTTAGACATATTAAATTTAAGTTATCTCTTAGATATCTAAGTGGACATGTAAACAGATAGGTATATACATTGGAGTTTAGGAAAGAGGTTGGGATAGGAGTTATAAATTAGTTTTGTTCTGTGTGTTTTTTAAACCACATTTAAAAAATTAAATTTATTGTGGTAATATCTGTTAATAAAATTATGTCTCATGTGTACAATTCTGTGATACAGATATTCCATTGTATGCCCACCATCCAATGTCAACTCTTTACCATTTCCCCCATCAACCTTTCCTCTGGTAACCACCATACTGTTGTTTGTGTCTATGAGTTTTTGTTTGTCTTGTTTGGTCATTTGTTACTTTCAGTTTTATATCCCACATATGAGTAAAACATAGGTCTTGACTTTTTCTGTCTGAATTATTTCACTTAGCATTATATTCTCTAGACCCATCGTGGTGTCACAAATGGCATTATTTCATCTTTTTCTTATGGCTAAGTATTATTTCATTGTATATATGTACCATATCTTTATTCAATTTGGAGATTGTCAGCTTAAAAATGGTTTATCTGTTGGAATTAGATTTGGTTGCAGATGCTGGAATAGCAACAAATGGGAGTTGACATTTCTATTATGCAAACGTTTTCAGATGAGCAGTCCACGAGCTTGACTCCACCATCATCAGGGAACTAGACTCCTTCTATCTTGTTGCTCTGCTATCCTCAGTAGGTGGCTTTGATCTCATGGGCCAATGTGGCTGCTTGACCTCCAGATTTTATGTCTCCATTTATGCCAGAAAGCAGAGGAAAGAGTGAAAAAGGATGTGGTCTGTCTCTTTAAGAGCATTGTCTAAAGGCTGCATGTGACAATTCAAATTAAAACCTATGGGTAGAACTTGGTCATTTGGACCCACCTGAATGCAAGGGAGCTGAGATAAAAGGTGGGGTTTCTCTTAGTGTTGAAGAACATCTAAAATACTATGCTATACAGATGATATTTAAACCAAGGCACTGAATGAGCTTACTTAAGTAGTGAATGTAGATATACAAAAACTAGCCCATATTTGCCCACATGCACAGATATCTCTATTTTCTGAGCCCTCTGGCATAGGTCAAGCTGTGTCTTGATTTATATCAGCTAGTTACTGCTGTGGAATAAATCACTCCAAAGTTAAGTATCTTTTTATATAACAACTATACTGCTATTACTTATGCATCAGTGGTTTGACAAGTGTTTGACTGAATGTTTTTCTTTCCTATTGATTTTTTCTTGTGGCTTCATGAAGCTGTAGTCAGGTGGAGCTGTGGCCAGAAAGAACCAGGTAACATCACTCACATTTGTAATGTTTTAGTGGGGATGATTGGAAGCCTAGGGTCAGCTGAGATATTGGGATTGCTAAGGTCCTATGTTGCCCCATGCAGTTTCGAGGCCCTTATCTTTCCACATCACCTTTCTAAGTTATTTGTCCATGCAGTCACACCAACAGGATAACCAGACTTATTACATATCACTCAAGACTCAGAAGAACATAAAAGCAGAAGCTACCCCAACTTCCTGAGGCTTAGCTCCAGAACTAACAGTGTCACTTCTGCTGCATGTTCTTTGTCATAATGGGCACAGGGCCAGGTTCACTATGGGAGGAGCCCATACAAAAGTGTGGACACCACTCGACATGGCTCATTAGGGGCTATTTTTGCAGATCAGCTACTATGTGATATAATGACCAAAACTACTGACAAATATGGTATGAATGAATCATCAAGGAAAATGTTAGAAAGGATATTAAAGTTGTTGTTTTTTTATTTTGCCCAAGTGCAAAACCATTGTTTCCAAAGAGATCATCACCATGACCTGTAGGAATTCTGTAATAGAGATCCATAAAAGGTGACCTGAAAGTCCAGGGCACTGCCATGTGATTCAGGTAAAAGGAGCTTTCATGTGCATCCCATGTGCCAGATGCTGTGCTAAGGGCTTTAATAAATGTGATCATGTAAAGTCCTTACTCATAGGAGAACAGCACGAGATCAATAGATTGTACATTTCACACCTGAGGTTGAGCAAAGTGTCCAAGGTTGCTCATCTATTAAGTGTTAGATCTGGCAGGATTTAGCTCCTCATTCTCTCATAATGGACCTGCTCCCATTCTGACTCACTTTGCATTTCCTGTTTCTGTGGTTTAAAAATGATGTTCTGTCTGCCTTCTTTCTCCTTGATTTCTTGTGTATATATTTTCTAAATGTAGCTTAGGATATTGACATCTTGGAAACGTCTCCTGATAGCCTCTCCCTCATTTACCAATGGCTTTAGCCCATCCACTCCTTCTTAGGTGCCTTATACATGCTTCTAATTGCAAGTGCAACTTTGATAAGTATAATCTAAGTATAATGTTTGTCTTTCCAATAGACTGTGAGCTCCAATGTGGGCACAAACATATTTTTTAATCATTTAGTCCCAGGAAATACCTGAATTCCTGGCAGTTAGTGGTTTCATTGATTAAGGATTAAATGAATTAGGGCATAATCCTGCCTTTAGACATAAGTCATCAACTTCTGGGGCTGAGGAGATAACATCAATACAGATAATTAGACTGAAAATAAACTCTAGGGAATGAAAAGATATGGGCAGAAAACACATAGGTGATTGAAGAAATCTTGGTTTCATCTAAATTTAGAGTTTCATTTAAACTCTAAATTTATCAAACAAAATGAAAATTTAAAATACACACACACACACACACACACACACACACACACACGCACATGCATTCGAGCACACACACGGACACATCTAAAGGCCAGAATAGACTTATATGATGTAGTTTTCCACCCCTGCCGTAGGGTATTTGTAATTTCATTAAGAGAGACTCATCCTAAGAGGAACAAGAACAGACTGAATTAAGTCAGATGAAGACTTATGCACAGAGCTCCCACATTCTGCAGTACACTAAGGGGGTAAAGCAGATTAATTGCCTGGCTGAGCCACAAGCCACATCTTTAAGTGGTTTCTAGGATCACAACACTCATCCTCCTTTATTTAGCAGGCTCTTTATTCAGCATCTGCCACAGTGTCAGTGTGAGAATTTACACAGCTTCCAAAGGTAGTGTTGGTTCTACTGAATAATTATCAGAATCTAGAACATAATTTTATGATCAGTAGAAAGCCTCATAGCAGAATGGTCTACACAATTAATGGACTTTTAATTCAAATCTGGAGGGACTTTAGAGATAATTTAAATCCTGGGAAGTTATACTAGTATTTTTTGACTGAGGTCACATAGGTGGCCTGAGTCAGAGCCAAAAGGAAAACTTAAGTCCATAGATGTCTTTTCTGTGATCTTTCTATAACATGACATAGAGAAGCTAATGTACTGACCACTGACCCTTTAGTTGAGTCCTTTATAAAGTGTACTAGTATTCCATGGAGTCATCATGAATGCCACTGGTCAGGAGGAATTTGTTCTGTTCAAGCCCTGACATCTGAGCTGTTCTACTTTTTCTATGTTTAAAACATTGAATTTCTGCTAATTTAAAAAATAATAAAACATTTTTAGCAAAAAAGCACATATAAAGAAAATAAAATGTTAGTGTAGCTATCACCTAGCTTGGTCACATCATAACATTTCACCCCACTTATACTACTACTGAGGCCTGATGCACAAAATCTGTGCAAGAGTAGGCTTTTGCAGCCCTGGCTTTGTCCAGAAGGTCATTCAGAAGGACGTCCAGATGGTCATTTTGCTGTTTGGCCATTTAGTCGATTCGCATATTATGCTTTTATTGTAATAGATTCTTCCTTCCCCCACTCCCTCCCTCCACTTCCTTCTTCATCCCTCCACTCTTCCTCCTTCTTTCTCTCTTTCACTCCTTCCTTTCCTCATGCTCTTACATTCCTTTTACTCTTTTCTTTTTCTTCTTTCTACCTTTCCTCCCTCCCATTCTCCTCCCTCTCTCCTATCCTCCTTTCTTTCTTTTCCCTTTCTTCCTTTTTAAAATAAATAACACACTGCAGATACGGATGGAGGCCTCTGTGTGCCTCTCCCTGATCCCATTCCCTTCTTTTTCTCCCAGGGTGAACCTCTATACTTAAGTTGGTACTTTCCATTTCTAGGCCTATTTTATAACCTTGTTTAATGTGATCTAAGAATAGTACATAGCTCCTTTTGTACGTTGCACACTTTTATACACAGTGTCTTCTGCTACTTTTTTTTTTCCTGAGATAAATGAATGCAGACTATTTATAAGGGAACCTTTGAGGGATCACACCTGTGGAAGGGTAAGTAGGGAAACAGGATAGGGCAGGGAGTAGTTAGCTGCAATGAGGACTTCGGCTGACTCCATTCCTTGGCATAACAGACCTGCTTCTTAGAGAGTTTGGCTTTCTTTGGAGCACGTCTATTCTTAATCCCCTGCATCCTCTCTCCAGCCTTCTCTGTCTTCCCACTGTGGGAAAGGAGAGTTTTCTAGCTGCTACCAAGGGTGCTCTCTAACTTTCACACTTAGCTTTCAATGACCAGTTAATCTCATCCAAGTCTCTATATTTCACAGAGCCTCAATTGAGTTTAGCAATAGCCACAGAATTCTACTGCTCTTATAGTTACCATCCCCTCTGGATTGCTTAAGTGCCCAGCATATCATATATTACCTGCTAATTCATTCCCCTCTCTTGGTGTGCCATCCCAACTCACTGCCTGTAAATATTTTAAGAATTGAGCTGCTGCCTTGTGCCAGGATTATCTGTGCTCTATTTACTACCAGTGCTGGGTTTAATTATCTTGGCCTAACTTCAGCCACAAATAACACTTTATTCTTTATTATTACAAGAAGACCTATTCACGGGTCTATAACCCCAGGGAAGTTCTAATCCAGGGCTAATTTATTTTTATACTTGGTCTACAATTGTCATTCTATGAATGGATTCAGCCCAAGTAGTCTGTAAGTTTGGGACCAATGAGACAGTTGGAGCAACTTGGATGTAGGCTGCTCATGTTGATTGATTGTAAACCTGTGACAATTATATAAATGGTGTTTCCAAAACATTATAAGAATTGTAACATACCTCCTTGAACTACAGTTTTTCATTTTTTAGGAGCCTCATTTTGCATAGGTAGCAAAATTCACTGAAGGTCAAGCAAGATAGAGGGAGGTTCAGGAAGCACCAATCAGTACTCTGTCTTTTGCTCTGGTCAAGGTACTCTTCACTATCACTGGAAGTGGCACATTCATTTCAATTAATTAAAGGCACTGGAACTTAGCCTGGAATTCTGCTTGCCAGATAATATTTCAGCAGTTTAGTGGGCTCATTTCTCCATGGCTGGCTTCTCTCACATTGGTATCTCTGTAAATGTCACTAAGCGTTCTTAGCCACATAGATTTTAAGATTCTTTTTTGAAACGATGAAATTTTTCATGGGAGAAATTTTAAGTTAAACCAGCACTGTACACATGGAAATCCATGTTCAGGTGTTTTGTCTGAAGAGCTGTGTAAGTAGGATTATGTGATTTGGCAGCTATTACTGTTGTTTTATCAAAGAGAGAAGATTGAGGTCACATAGGTGGCCTGTGTCAGAGCCAAAATGGAAACTTAAGTCTGTAGATGTCTTTTCTGTGTTCTTTTTTTGTGGAATAACATTCTGACCACTGACCTTTTCTTTGAGTCATTTATAAAGTGTATTCTATAGAGACTTCATCCTTATATGTACACCAGTGACTCTGGAACTTCTAATCTTAACTATTACCTTGGTGATGGGAATTTTCTGTTTCTAAAGACTATATCCAAATCCTTACTTGTGCACTACTGAGGTTTCTCATCAAGTAGCTGAACAGAGAGGAGTGAGTTGAAAACCCCTTCACATACTAGAAAAGTGTTAGTCCTTATTCTCAAGAGAAAGAGAAAATGACCCCTTATGGACCACCTTTCCTTCTGTAGAAAGCTTAAAAGTTCATTCAAAATGGAGAGGAAATGGCTTGGGCTTAGATGAAGGTTTAGAAAAGAAGCCTTCCTTCATAAACTTTCATATTATGCTCTGAAATATAACGGAGTGATGACTAAGTGACTCACCAGAGATCTCTTTTAATTAGTGAACTGTGTGTGTGTGTGTGTGTGTGTGTGTGTGTGTGTGTGTGTCAGGAGAGTTGAACATATAAACATATATTCCAGAGTGGCCGGTGAAGCAGAAGAAAAGGTGGGTGCCAGGCATGTCATGGGCTCTCATTAGGGTCATGCTTACATTAGACCAATGAGCTGGTAAACCTCTGGCAAGTCTCAGCACCAGTGATAACACCAGGGAAAAATAGGGTGTGGCCCAATTGGAAAATTCAGTTGTAGACCATTACTCATTTAACCTTGAAGTTTTCCTCTCTTTTGTTTTAAAATATATTTGTATTGATTTCAGAGAGGAAGGGAAGGGGAGAGATAGAATCATCAAAGATGAGAGAAAATCATTGATCTGCTGCCTCCTGCATGCCCCACTTTGGGGATGGAGCCTACAACCCGGGGCATGTGCCCTGACCGGGAATCAAATTGTGATCTTCAGGTTCATAGGTTTACACTCAACCACTGAGCCATGCCAGCTGGACTTTCATCTCTTTTTCAAAAGAACCAACTCTGGCAATCTGTGAGGTCAGCCTAGAGGACTGTTTATCACATTCCCGGTGCTTAAAAAGGTGCAGGAATATGATCATGTTCTCACTCCTCAGCTGGAGGAAGCAGAGTCCATGCGCAGGTATCTGTGAATGATGTGTTTGCCTGCAGCACTCCAGACTCCTGGAAAGACCATTTTTCTACCAGCACTCACAAAACCCATTATCATTACATTTCATTTCCACTATCCAACAGACTCTGAACTCCTTGACCACCAACAGAAAAATATAAAAATGTTTCCGATAAGCTGTGAACAGTAGTTAAAGAGCAATACATTTAAACTTAAGTTAGGGAGATCAAATGGTAAATAAAAGCTGTTTTAATGAGGTGTTTTCTACTGAGTAAGTTTTGACATCATCTCGATAAACAAAGGCCAGCTCCTGAGCTGAGCCAGCCTTCTCCTGAACTCTGTGTCTAGCCTTGCACAGAAGTTTTACAAGGCTCATAAAATAACCTTTTCCCTGAGCTGCTGGCATCCAGGCATCCGTCCGAGTGCATGCGACGCTAGTAATATTTTTACAACAGCATCCTGCACACATTGAGTGATGCTGCCATTTGCTGGAGTCTCAGCAGTGAGTGTGGCTCTTCCATCCAGTTGCAACCAATTTCACTGATCAGTAGCTCTGGCTTAGCTCCCCCCACATACATTTAATAATTCACTTGGCAGGCGCAGAGCAGACAGATCTCCAAAAGCATGTGTAAGTTCCTGGATGAGCCAGGAAAGAGACTCACTGGTTTTTAAATTTGCTTTTGCATTGTGACTTTCAAGTTAGAGATGAGTACTTTCAAGTCAGTACTTCCAGGATGTTCAGGCACCAGAGATTTTTTTCAATTCTTTAATTTCTCTTTTACTTTCTTCTGCAAAATGACTTCAATCTGTGGAATCTTTTGAGTCATGGATATGTGCCAGTTGTTAAATGTGGCCAGTTGTGGACCAAAGGGTTGAGCTAGTGAAGCATAGGAACAGGGCATTAACTTTGTGTAGGCCGTGGGCATTGCTGTGGGCACACCCAACTATAATCTCTCTCTCTCTCTCTCTCTCTCTCTCTCTCTCTCTCTCTCTCACACACACACACACACACACACACACACTCACTCACACACACACACCTACACACACACACATGCACACATAGCTAGACTGTCTGGATCTAAATCTCAGTTCTGCTACTTACTAGCTGAATAATTGTAGGCATGTTATTAAGCCTCCTTGTGTCTCATCTTTAATTTGCAGACATTGATAATTCCCATCTCCTTCTTTCTGAGGGTTGAACAAATACATGTAAAATTGGTTTTTAAAGTATCAGGCATATAAGAAGCTCTCAATGAATGTTAACTTATTCTGTAATTGTTACCCTCACTTTCATGAAAAATCTGGCCATCATTTATAATTTTTTCTAATAGCAAAAATTAGCTCTTTGGAATAACTTTTCTTGAATAGGTAAGATGTTCAAATGATAAAAAAAAGTTACACAAAACTAAAGTATATATAATGAGACGTTGTCTCTTTCCATCTCTGCCCTTGTGCCCCCATCTACCTTCTCTGAGGTAATACCATTGTTTCATTTCTTAGGTATCTCCTAGAGATACCTAAGAAATGAATTTACTTAAATCCCTTAATTCAGTGGTTTTCAACCTTCCTAATGCCGCAACCCTTTAATACAGTTCTTTATGTTGTGGTGATCCCCAACCATAAAATTATTTTTGTCGCTACTTCATAACTGCAATTTGCTACTGTTATGAATCTTAATGTAAATATCTGTGTTTTCTGATGGTCTTAGGAGACCCTGCTAGCTGTTCTCTACCCACAGGTTGAGAACCGCTGCCTTAATTGTAAAATATATTTTGAATAAAATTGGTGATGATTACCTACCTATAAGGGCAAAGAAAATTTGTCTCATTTGAATTATGACTAATGAAAATTATAATGATAATAATTTGAATAATAATAGCTATCTTTGCTACATAGTGGGAATGCTACGTTCTAAGCAGAAAGTGCCCAACTTAGTACCTATAGCAACCCACTGGGATGGGCATTCTTGTCATCCCATTTGTTGCATGAAGAAACTGTGGTCAGGGGAGGCTGAATTTCTGAAGATCACTCAGCTAAGAGGTGGCAGAGTTGAGTTTCCAAACCTGTGCACTTAAAACTTCAGAAAGTTTCAGTAGAAGAAAGATTTCTTTTTCGGAAATGCTTTTTGTATCTTCCCTTTGATTTCCCTTTAAAATACCTTGACCTTGGAGAAAGTACCCCAATCTGGACGTCTCATGCAGCCTCTACTTCAGCTCATCTATCACCTTGTCCAACCTTTGGAAAATTCCACTCTTACTAACCCTATAGGGGTTGGTAGTCAGTTCCCTGGCTGATGGCATGTGGTCCTATTTCTACTTGGTTATGAGAATATTTTGAGTTATCAGAGGCAGGGGCTGTTTTTCCTTCATTTTCTATCCCCAGAGTTGAGGGCATTTGCTGGCATATTCTTGGTACTGAGCAAGTGTTGGTTGAATGAACAAATCCTTCCAGGCAGTTTTTCCCCATGAAGATGACTTTGGATATAATTTACTTGGATGTGGGTCCAATAGAGCAATTGCAAATTCTCTGATGCTAGAAGGTAGTAAAATGAACATGGAAAATTCTGGTCCATGAAACACTTGAGCAAATCTCAGGGACCTAAAGGTCTAAGTATAATTAATTCCAAGGCATATTGGTGGTGTAATACATGTAGATATAAAAGCATCTTATTTGAACTGAAAATATTGTAACAGAGGCGTTACAGACACAGTCCTCAGAAGTGCACCTCCCAGCAGAAGGCCCTAAAAATCGTTGTGCTTGCTTTGATTTGTAGTGTCTCAGAATCATTTTGATTTTCACAGCTGAAAGACTGAACTCACTGGACAAACTAGGCTAGAGCAGCTTCTTAGATCTGTTAGCATGATTTCTTAATTTGTTTTGGAAGGCAGAACCTTGGGATTTCTGGAACTGGGAAGGAATTTAAATGAGTTTCAGAAATAATATGACAAATAATATCATTTCATTTTTCCATACTAAACCCCGGAGATTTTTTATTCCTTTTTGTTCTGCATGTAAAGACCAGCTGGTTTAAGAAGAGGTCCCTTGACCCTGTATGCGGTTTTGCAGATAAATGTCAGTCGAAAGGGGTCTAGGAGACTGTCGTTTCACCAGGGAGCCCCTAGATGACACTGTGGGACCGCGTTGCTTTCTACCTGGGTTGTGATTTCCAAGGGGTGCAGAGCAGTTATTTCACACTGAACCCCATACTCCTGGCAGCCTGGACAACGAAAATGAACAGAACTTTCTGCTCTTTGTGTTTTTTCTTCTCCCTGCCCCTCTCTACTTCTTCTTCTTCTTTTAAGGGAAAAAATTGTAGCTTAAGAAAAATAAGGTGCAAAGATTAGGAAGGTGCTGGATTCTGCTTTGAAATCTGTGTTGGTTGAGAACAAAGAATAACCAGGAGGGTGGGAATCTGGGGAGGTGCCAAGGGAAAACGCACTTGAACTCCTCGGAGCCCGGACTCCCTAGAGGGGTTGTGTGCGCAGCTGCGGGATGCCAGACTAAAGGGGTTGGTAGGTGGGAAAAAGAGTCCAAAAAGTTGCATCCAAATCCTTTGCTTTGCAGAGTTCCTTCTTGCCCCTAGGCTGGCTTCTGCGCTGCAGGGACTGGGGATGTCCGAAGGTGGTGGGAGAACAGCAGGTGTGGACACTTGCACCTAGAGTTGATGGGAACTGAGCCCGCGCACATTGGGGAGTAGGAGGGGGTCCACTCAGGCTTCAGGGTCCAGGAGAGAGCAGAGGCCAAAGCTCCTGGGAGTCACACCCCAGAGGTCCCAGGAGGAGCCGGCCTTCCCCAGCCCCGCGGGCCCTGCTCCAGGGGTACGGCGCCCCCTGCAGCTGGTGACAGCGCCGCGCACGCGCAGGGCGGGGCCAGCCGAGGACCCACCTGCACGCGGGGGGCGGAGCGCGGGTTCCACGGCCTGCAGGTGGCGCAGCTGGCCCGCTGAGGCTCCGAGGGACCTTCCGGCGGAGCAGGTGGGGGTCGCAGCGACTCATGCACATTTAGGACGGGAGACCCAGAGCTGCTGGTTGTGCCCCAGGAACCAGGAGGGAAACAGAGTCACCCGAGCCCCTCCTTGTGGTGTTCCCGCTTTAAGTCAGTGTTTGTTGCAGAGGTTGGAGAGTCCATGAGGTTTTCTCTGGGGAGTGCCCACGGCTGTATGATTCGTGGGACCTGGAGAAAAAAAATGAAATAGTGAGCTCCTTCTTAAAAATGTGAGAATTTCAAGACTGCGGCAGCAGAGCATTAAACCGGGCTGGTCCTACTGAGTGCAAGGCCCTGTGACTGCCTGGGTAGCACCCACAAAGCCCAGAAGCCAGCCCTGCCTGTGAGCACCCCCCACCACCCTTCCCCATACCCTTTAGGGGTGTGCTTTTAGCCTGTCCCTGTCCTGTTTTCTTAAGCTTTCCGGACTCCGGTTGTTCTATCTTGGGCTTACACGGGAGGGACTCTCAGCATGTGAAACAAGCTGCTAATTTTGTACAAACCAAGTTCCTAACCCCGCTTTTTATTCATGTTAATTTAATGTCTGCCTTGATAGCTTTCAAAGGAACTGAAAATCGCGTGTTTCTGAAGCCCAGGAGCCCAGGTTTTCTGTGTTGTTCTGAAACAGGCTTGTAAGGAGGAGGCCCTGGATTTGGAAGGGCTCAGAAGAGGCCGCCTCGGAACTCAGACGGGAGCGGCTTTGAATCAGCTGAAAGCCATCCTGTTTTTGATGACCAGGGGCAGGTAGTTGGCTCTTTTGAATGTAAGGAAAAGATGTTAAATTTCAAAAATGGTTTTTGTATTTGTGATCTAAGGTATTCCAAATTATTTTCCTTCTCCCTTTTCAAAGAAATTCACTCAACTGCCTTAAATCAAATCAATTGCCTTACTGTACTTTGAATCTAAATGAATAAGATAAGTTTTATTGGTAAAATGAATTTTTAGTAATCTACACAAGATTTCATTTAGTCCTTGTCAGAAGAGCTCCACATTGTCATTTTCCAGAGGCGAACAGAGGTTCAGAAATATAAAGGAAATGACTCAAGGTCACACAGCTAGGGTCAGTGGGGGCATGAGGTTGGACCCTTTGTCTCCATACCCCTGCCATCTCCACTATACCATGGTGCCTTTTCAACAGATTGTCTCCTGGTCTATGGATAGAAAAGGTCAGGGGTTAGTCGCAAATTAGAATTTCTATTTTTTGTAGCCAGAGATAGTTTCCGGATAGATTAAAGTATCAGTCAGCATTATGTTCCTCTTCAGAACATGCAATTAGTGGTCAAAGAATAGGACAGCTTTGACCCTATTTTCAGAACAGTTACCCAAGAAGGAGCCCACATTTAAATAATGCCAGAAATATGCCCAACTGTACCTTCCCCCATCATCCAATACTCATTAAATACACACCAATCCTTTCTGTGTTCATATAAACAGGATTTTCTTAGCAATTTATCACTGTCCTCTTACATCTGGCATCATATATTGGTATTTCAAATATATAAATCCAATAAGATGATCTATAAAGTATCTAACAAAGACAAGACCTTTGATTCATAAATTTATCATTTCATACATTCACAAATATTTATTTACTTCATATTATGTCCCCTAAGTATTAGAGGCAGTAAGCAACATTGACATCACTGTCCTTTCTAGTGAGGAACAGAGAAAATAAATCCTACATAATCTATATAATAAAGAGGTAATATGCAAATTAACCCTCACATCCTTACAAGATGGCTGCCTATGACCTGGCTGGCAGGGGGGTTATGAGAGACGACCAAATGATTGAACAAGCAGACTGTGTGGGAGAGGGGGGGAACCAGGCAGGAAAGGGGGGCAGTTAGGGGTGATTAGGCTGGCAGGAGGGCAATGAGGGGTGACTAGGCTAATGGGGCAGTTTGGGGTGACCAGGCTAATGGGGCAGTTGGGGATGACCAGGCTGGCAGGGAAGGCAGTTAGGGGCAACCAGGCCAGCAAAGGCGGCAGTTGGGGGAAATTAGGCTAGCAGGGGGGCAGTGAGGGCTGACTAAGTCATTGGTGGGGGCAGATGGGGGTAACCAGGCCAGCAGGAGAGACAGTAAGGGGTGACCAGACCGGCAGTTGGGGCGGCAGTTAGGGGTGGTCAGGCTGGCACATAGAGGCAGTGAGGAGTAATCAGGCCAGCAGGGGGTGGGGTGGGGAGGGGAGTTAGGGGCAACCAGGCTGGCAGGCAGATGAGCAATTAAGAGCCAGAGGTCTGGGATTATGAGAGGGATGTCCAACTGCTGGTTTAGGCCCAATCCCCCAAAGGGTCCTGGATCAGTGAGGGTACAGGCTGGGCTGCATGAATTTCGTGCACCTGGACTCTAATATTTAATAAGTATACACAAAAAGTTGCAATAACGGCAAATGAAGAAAAAGAAGGGAAAGTAAGGATACAGAGGGACATGGGAGTTAGGTATCACTTTAATTGAGGTATTTCTACTGAGGAAAAATTTAGATAGAGACTCAACTGGGAGAATAATTAATAAACCAGCCTTCACAGGGCAGGAGTTTGACCTTAGATTGTTTGTATTCACAGGTTAACTTTATTGTCAACTTGACATCACAATATTCTTTCCCAAAGCTATTGATCTTATTGTTTTAATAGTATATTAGAGACCCAATGTATGAAAATTCATGCACTGGAGGGGCGGGGGGCATCCCTCAGCCCTGCCTGCTCCCACTCACAGTCTGGGAACCCTCAGGGGCAGGAGGCACCCTGGCAATCAGGGTAAGGCAATACCCCATCACCCCTCTGTTGATGCCACTGCTGGCAGCACAAGCCTCGGCCCACCCTTGTTACCTGAGCCTCAGATGGCCCTGGGCAGCTGGGAAGTTGACATCTGAGGCTTGCCTATGCCCCAGGCTGGCCCTAGGCATCTTGGGAGGTAAGGGGACTGGGGGACTCAGAGGCAGGTGCTCAGAGTAGCTAGGCCCATCTGGAGGCGGGCCTGGCTTTGCCGAGCACCTGCTGCCCCAGTGTGCCTAAGGGGACTGGGAGCCACCATCTTGTGGCTGTGGGCCCCACCATCTTTGAGGGCATGGCAGTCAATTAGCATATCCCCTCCTTATTGGCTATAGGCACCCTCATCTTTGAGGCAGGGACATCAATTAGCATATTACCTCCTTATTGGCTATAGGCTCCACCATCTTTGAAGGTGGGGCAGCCAATTAGCATATTCCCTCCTTATTGACTGTAGGTGCCACCATCTTTGTGATGGTGTGAGGGTCAATTAGCATATTCCCTCTTTAGTAGGTAGGAGAGGATTTGATATCAAAAGCTCCCCAAAGTCTGTATTGCTTCTTCATTTCTCTGTGCTGCACTGAGGTCTGTCTTTCAAATCACAAATTCTATCTTTTGAATTGTCTAGCTTACCATCTGTTCATTTTATTACTTTCTTAATAAGTGTTCCAGTTTTAGATTTTTTTTTTAAGTTTGCTTGTTCTTTTTAAATAACATTCTGCCTATCTTTGGGATTGGTTCTTTCCTCTCTCTTCAGTCAATGTTTTAAGCATTATTGTTCTTCCTTTGGATGGGAAATCTCTCCAAGATTGCATTGGCTGGTCAGCTATCATTTTTGGCTAGTTTCCTCTAGTGTTCTTTGTTTTCATGTGTGAACTCATCTTCAGTAGGAGTTGTTTTCTTTCACCAACCCTTTGGACAGAGAGGAATTTCAAAGCTGACTAGAGAACTTTTACACTAGCTTTTCCTGTTGGGTTTTCATACCAAGTGAACACTAAGAATGTGGACCTCATACAAACAGGGCAGGTTTGGGGGTTCCACATACTTAATAATTATCTTTACCCACATTTCAGAAAGAGAATCTGTTTTACATTAAGCCTTGGAGAAAGTGGACAGAGGTTTTTTTTGTTTGTTTATGTTCTAGATGGGACAGATGTCTGTCTTTGACTTTCAGGTTGTTATTTTTGTGCTTTTTGTTTGTTTATTTTATTTATTTATTTGTGTGTGTGTGTTTTCCAGAAGCACAATTCTAGCATTCCACCAGATATGGTCTCAAAAGCAGAGTAAGACTAAGAAACCATAGTTGTTCACGTATGTATTAGGTTCAGGTAGCACTAAAGACTTCTGCAACTTCATACACACTCACTGTTGTGGTCTTCCGTTCCCATTCTCTGCCAAGGAGTTCTCTTTTTTGCTTTTGGATTTGACATGGGTTTTGAAGATTTATTTTTTTTAATTGCAAATGGACAGGGAGAATTGGGGTTCTGTTCAACCTACTTTCTTCATGGGAATCTTTTTAATTAGTTCTTTATGTAACTGTAATGAAAAACCTGATAGTGAATGATTTGCCAATCACAAAATCTGAACCAAGAGAAAGGAATGGGGACTCACTGGTCATAAATCAGGTTGACTCTAAATGTCCTTTAAACACAATAGGATGTGTTATTTGAAAGAAGTAGTGGTCAAAAACTTTGCTAAAAATGAAAGCAAAGTGCCTAGAAACAAGTATTCATGGATGTATATAAATGTATTAACACAAATTATTGTACGTCTCTTTTCAAGATGGGATTGCAGGTTCCTAAAGTAGTTCAGCAGGTTTTGTTATGATTTTCCATCCAAATGCACTTTGCTGCCCACACTTCTTACATTTGACAACTCTGAATTCTAGAGATTTCAAGTTGAATAGGGATTCCACATTTTCCTGGCTTTAAGTGAGATCTGAATTGGTTGGTATGACATCTGGGGAATATCTGATAATCTGTAAAAGCAGTTACTGAAACAAAAGTAGTGAACAAATAGTAGCAGTTTAACAGACAGATATGGATTGGCATTTTAATAAGCCAATTTAAGTTCAAGATCTCCAATCAATAATCACAAGGTCAGATATGAATAATGAAGGTCTGATTTGCAATTGAGATGCTTCTCCCTTGGACAAGTATCAAAGGGTTACTTTATTTACTCAATGACAGGTAACAGTTCTTAGAATATAGTTGGATAGGTTGGCTAGAAAAAAACTTTTTTCTATGAATATTCAAGAAGAAAATACTATTGAAGAACATGGTTTGAAATACATTTAAATGTTTTATTATTTTATTTTATTTATTTAAATACTAGTTGGTCAGTTTATTTAAGTCATTTTTTTTGAGATTTTTATTAACTTTTAGAAGAAGGGGATGTAGGGAGAGAAACATCAATGTGAGAGTAAAACATTGATCAGTTGTCTCCTTCATTCCCCCTACCTGGGATCAAGCCCAAGACCCCCACATGTACCCTGATTGGGAATCAAACTTGCAACCTTTCAGTGCATGGATGGATGCCCAACCACCAGAGCTACATGGTCCAGGACTCAAATAAGTTTTTAAGTTTTCTGTCTACAGTCATTGTCAAGTACAATGCTCAGTCTGGCAGTAGAATAGAAGTAGCTTTGGAAACAGTGCAGCATGATTGGTTCCTGACTTCTAATGTTAAAGGGACCTTTTTAAAGCTTCTTGTTATTTCTTAGCTCATAGGCTCTCTTAAGAAAATGGAGGATTTGAGGTTAAAAACCATTTTGTCAGCCTAATAGGAATGATTTTCTCAAAGAGTTTCCCTAAATATGACAAAGTTAGGTGAAGGAGGCAATGTGTTTGAAATGAGAATTTCCCACATGGGGAAATTCCTCAGGGAAGTAGGAAGGTGGAGATGGAAAAGAATAAATCAGCTTGCTTAGTGACTAACACTAAGAAGTAGAAGGATGTTGAGATAATCTTTTGTCATCATCCCTGAGCCACACTAGCCAGGCATGGTGGGAAGTTTTAAAGTAGAAAATCAAGTCTTAGATTTTAGCAAAATTATACTCAGACACTAGTGGATAATTCACTGAAACTTGATTTTTATTTTGCAATCACAAAGAAAGAGCAATCTATTAGATAGCTCTATTAATACAAAGGCACCTTACTGATTTTAAATTCTAGATTTTTGCTGTTTGGTCTTCCAGATTTCTCAGAGGACTAATTTTTTCACTATTAGGAAAGATTGCCAGGCAATGTCATAATGATAAAATTTCCTCCTTTCTGACTCTTTCCATTCTTAACTCATCCCTCCCTCCCTTCCTCCAAAAAGAAACATAAAAAAAAGAACCTCTGTGAGAAGCAGATTTTTCCACAGAACATTTTCCTATCATGAAAGTTTGCCAAGGGCGATAAATCACAGGAATTTGCACTTGTGCTGATATAAAGAACAATCTATTTCAATCAGCAACTCCTTGTTGTGTATTACTTTCTAAATGAGTAGATTATCCATTTAAAGAGGAATTATGCTTCAGTATTTTCTTTATTGATTAAAATTAATGACATAGATTGCTGTAAGATAATCTAATTTTTTCCTATTATACTTACTAGTATGTGCATTTAGTAAACTGAAGTAATAATATCTGACTTGGGTGCTAAAGTCAATGAAGCACATATTTAATAATATATTACTACTGACTAGCTTACTATAAAATAACATTATGACATTAATGTAACATGTTATTTCATTACCCTTTGACATGAATGCAAAATAATTTTGTTAACAGTCTTCTCAATAATGGAAAAAAAATGCTACCTTGTGCTTATACTATCATAGGAGTCTTTAATGTTACTATAGTTTTATAAATATTCATTTGCATAGATCCCTCCCCCCGCCCTTTATACAAGTAAGAACAAATATGTTTGTCCAGAAGAGGGAGGTGAGTGTAGGGGTACATTGAGAACTAAAAATCAGCATTTCACTTAAGGTCTTCCTTAAGTGTATTTCAAACTTGATACCTTGCAGAATGAACATTTACTGGGAACACATTAGTACAGCATGCCTTTACAGCTGCAGTTAAGTTTGACTTCTGTAGGATTCTAGAGGACAAATGGTGCCCTACCCATTGCAGCTCTCCATTTATTCGACCACTGACTTCTCCATATTATCCATAATATACCTTTATCATATTATGTATTAGGATAAGTGGTTTATAATTACTCCAGACTAGTTAGAACACTTACTTCATCCACTTTTTCTTTTGGTGTGTGTTATAATACACTAGGAGTCCAGTACATGAATTTGTGCACCTTGAAAGGAACTGTGGGCCTCAAGGCTCTGGTGGGCACAGGGGTGGGTCTTGGCCCATCCTCCATGCCCCTGTCCATCCCCTCCCCTGTGTCCCCTGGTCCTCTATATGCTGGCAACACTGCTCCTGCCACCACTCCCATGCACTGATGGTGCCAGCCCCGTTCACACCTACTGATGATGTGGGGCGATTTGGGCCAGCATCTGTGATAGGTGTGAATGGCCTCGATACAGTCAGCGGGTATGAGCTGTAGCTGCTGCCCTGATCATTTCTCAGGAGCAGGGGGAGGTGGAGAAGCCCTCAGGGGAAATCAGGGCCAGCAGCCACCACTCACACCCGCTGATGGTGCTGGCAGCAGGTGCGATGGCGGCTCAGGCGCTGGATGCGGGTGCAAGCAAGGCCAGCACGGCAATGGATGTGAGTGGCAGTTGCTGGCCCTGATTGCCCTCAGGGCTTCTCCACCTCCCCCTGCTTCTGAGGGTTGACCAGGGCTGGCAATTGCTGTTCGCATCTGCTGACAGTGCCGAGTGATTGGGAGCAGTGCCAAATCCTGGCAGTAGGTGCGAGTGGAAGCTCTGGCACTGACTGCGGGTATGAGGGGGACCATGGCTGGAAGTGAGTGTGAAAGGGGCTGGAGAAGCCCTAAGGAGCAATCAGGCCTGGTGTCCAGCACCAGCAGTGGGTGAGAGTGGTGGCAAAGAATTTTCAGTAACTACCAGAGACTCGCCCCGATGACAGTGGCTGGCACCCCCGCTCACCTGCTCCACCATCCTACTGCAGCCAAAATCCCCCCATGTTTTGTGCTCTGCTGCCTGCTGCCGATGCTGCCAGGTACCACATGTGCCCCCTGGTGGTTGGCACAAGTCATAGCGACTGGTCGTTTGGTTGTTCTTTTCAGTCTATTTGCATATTAGCCTTTTATTATATGGGATTATATAGGATGTTCTTGTATAGTGATCATTTATTCCTCTAGGATCCCTTGTACATTTGGTTTAGGTGAAGATGTGAATAGAGGCAGACCCCTCCTTGGCTCTCTGCTTTCACTGTTTATACTACTAAATAAGAAAATGAATAAAGTGATGCATTAAAAACTATGGAAAATATTAAACTTCTTAAGTATTTATTGATTCACTTTGAACTTGACTACATTATAAAGTGATTGGATAAAATACTTTTTTTCCATCCAAGGGCAAAATTATTTACTGGTTATTACAATTATGGGTAATGTACTTGGGTAGATAGGGAAATAAAGCTCCATGTTCCTTTGAAATAGTGGTTGTCCAAAAGTGGTTTTTAATTTGGCAGTATTTATTAAAATACAGTGAAGTGAAGGGTGGAGTCCATGCCATTTGAAAATAAGTACAGGTGATTTTGATGTAGATGATTTTTAGAAATCTGGAGAAATGCCATGACTACACTTTTATTAGTTAAAAATGAAGTTATCATGTATTTGCTTATGTTTCTCTTTTTCTCTTATTTTTTGGCTTTAACAACTTTTTGTGCTTTCATGAAATCTGATCATCTAATTCTTTAGAGTCATTCTCTTCCCCCCCACCCAAACTCAGTCATCCAGCTTAGATTTTAATAGCTGTTATACTTACTAAATTGTGTGGAAAAAAGATAATCTGTTTTGTTATAATAAAATGAAATAAATCTGCTTAAGGTCAAGATGTAAAAATTTTATTAAAATCTGCTTTTGGGGGCAGGGAGAGTGACAACACCTTATGTATTAAGTTAGAATTTCATATCCATAGTGCACATGCAGCATCAAAGTTCTGAGCTGAAATAATTTTTAGTAACTCCGAAGTAATATTTTTATCTAATTCTGTCACAGTCAGAGGTTGAAACCAAAGAAATTTAATAAGTAACCTGTCACTGAAGGTCAAGTCTCCTAACAGAGTCTTTAATTAGCATGTGGAACATCTTAGGGCTGAAAAATCTCTTACCGAGTGATTTATTTTTTGGCCAGTTCACTCATGTGGGTGATAGAGCATCAAAGAAGTTATAGTTTAAACTTAATTCATATATACCTCTCAAAATATCTATGTATTTTCTGTGCTTATATTTTCTCTGCTGAATTGTGTCCCAGGTAATGGATCAAAAGTTGAGTAAACATTTTCAGGGAAGTGAAGAAAACTTGAGTTTTCATTGGGATTTTGGATAACAATATAATTTATGGGCATTTCATTAAGTTTTGTCTCATGAATGGCAACAGATATATTGGGGATTGTAGGTGATACTATAATTCATAGGGCAATTTGTGTCTTGTTGAAACACATTGCAACAATATGGCATAACTGTCTCTTGTTTGGGGTCCTCTTGGTTGGTCAAGATTGACTTTTTGCTCTCAGTGTTATTTGAAGGGTTCCAGAATATCTCTACCTTGGCACTTCACAAGCCAGATTTCTGTGATCTGTAATCCAATTTTGTCTTCATTAAAGCCCTTTCTATTAAAAATACAGTTTCATGAAAAATTGTTATGCTAGGACTGGGGCAGAAGTGGGAAATGGTCTCTAACTTCAGTATGTAGTGCAGAATTTATCACATTGTCTAATAAGTAATCACTTATTAGTCACAGGTACTTAGGGATAGAAAGTCCTGCTGAGTTTGCTAATAACTATCTGTTATCAAATTCATTTATCAGTGTTAGTAGTTTTTTGGTGGAATCTCTAAGGGTTCTCTATATACAGTATCATGTCACCTGCAAATAATGACAGTTTTACTTCTTCCTTTTCAATTGGATGTATTTTATTCTTCTTGTCTAATTTCTATGACTAGGACTTCCAGTACTTTTCTGTATAATTAAAGGCTAATATGCAACTAGACTGAATGGGGGAACACTCAAACAACCTGTTGCTATGATGTGTGCTGACCACCAAGGGACATGCGGGGAACATGGTGGGTGTTGGTGCAGCAGGATGATGGAGCAGGTAAGCAGGGGCGCCAGACCAAGGTGGGGTGCTGATTGCTGTGATCAGGGAAAGCCTCTGCTGGTTACTGAAAATTCTTTGCTCCCGTGTGCCACAGTCTTGCCTAGTGCTTGTACCTGCTGCTGGTGCTCGCCCTGCTTGCACCCACTGCCAGTACTGGAGCAGCCGCTCACACCCACTGCCAGCCTCTGGTCCTGATTGCTCAGGGCTATCAGTGGGTGCAAGCAGCAGCCACGAGCCTGATCACCCCTGAGGGCTTCTCCACCTGCTGCTGCTCCTGAGGGGAGATTGGGGCAGCAGCCGCCACTCACACCCACTGCTGGCACCAGCCCAAATAGCTCCATGCTGTTAATGGGTGCGAGTGGGGCTGGTGCTGGGAGTGGGGCTGCTGGCAGACAGGGGACCAGGGGCCATGGCAGGAGGGGCCAGGTTGGGGTGCAGAGGATGGGCCGAGACATATACCCCTTTGCCCACTGCAGCCTTGTGGCCCATAGTTTTTTTCAAAAGCACGGATTCATGCACTGGGCCTCAGTGTTGAATAAGAGTAGTGAAAGTGGACATCACTATCTTATTCCTGATCTTAAGGGTAATATTTTTAATTTTTGTCCTTGACTAATTATGTTGGCTGTATCTCTGTCATATATGGCTTTTATTAGGTTGAGGTTTGTTTCTTCTATTACAATACTACTGACAGTTTTGATCGTAACTGGATGAACAAGTGAAATTTATTCAGTAATGCAAGGTTTATTGATATTCACAAATAAATAAACATAATACCATATAAACAAAACAAAGTGTAAAAAATCAAATGACCATAATAAGAGGCAGAAAAAGCATTTGATAAAGTTTACTATTTTGAATTGAACATCAGATGATTGCTTCTAGGATAGACCTTAAAGGTTAAGTATATCAAGAAGACACAAAAAATGGAAAGAATTAGAAATACCAAAATCACTTGGATATTTGTTATAAAAGAACCCAGTGTACATTTACTCCAATTCATAGATGAACAAACATTTCTTTAGGACTTCTTGTTCATTTTTTAAAAAGTTGGACACCTAATTTTTTTCTCCCCAGGCTTCCAGTGTTTGGGTAGTAAATGCTGCAGACATAAAACTGGGGAGATGGAGACTCTGATTTAGAAGAATTGCTCTTAACCTATAGGAATGTTATGCAGCAGAAGAATGAGACATACAGGAGTGCTCTGAGAAAGGGGGAGGGTAAACTTGACAGGTGAAGGAAAGGAGACTTTGTGTGATTCTTTGTTTAATTTTTATATCCTCTACCCTTGGGATTTCACTATCACTCTGTAGTTACTTGACAATATGTACAGTTGCACCTAATTTAATAAATAAATTTAAGATTATTTGTGGGCATATTTCTATCTATTTCTGTATCATGGCTATTAATGATCTTTAATTTTGCTCACTGCAAACCTAAAGGACTAAGCCCGCTTCTTAAAGAAATGAGATCATCAAGCATTTTTTTTTTAATTTTTCTTACTTTCTTTATTTGGGTTCATTTTAAATAGACCATTAACTTGAAGTGAATCCTTTTAGGAAAGGAAATTCTTTTTAACTGGGATTGGGCACATCCACACTTTGTTACTTGGCTGAATGACCAGAGAAGAAGCTAGGACAGTTTCTGCTTTTGGATTTCCCACATGGAGCACTGCCTTGCTTAAAGCTAGATGCCTCTTCTGAATCAAGAACTTCCTTATTTATTATTTCTGGTGCCTAAAGCAGTGAATCATCAGGATGGGTAAAAACATGGATTTTATTAGAGGGTGATGATTACAAGGCATTTAAATTTACTCTTCACATCATGATAGGATAACATGCCCAGCCAGCATTGCTCAGTGGTTGAGTGTTGACCTATGAACCAGTTGGTCATGGTTTGATTCCCAGTCAAGATAGATGCCCCTGTTGTGGGCTAGATCTCAAGTAGGGGGTGTGCAGGTGGCAGCCAATCAATGATTCTGTCTCATCATTGATGTTTCTATTTCTCTCTTTTCCTTCCTCTCTGAAATCAATAAAAATATATTTAATAATAATGAAAAAAGATGGGATTAAGGTACATCAGTCTTTTCATTCTGATGCCTTTTGTACAAACCAATCTCAATTCAGTTTGAAGACCCACACAGACACACTGGCAGCTGAAGTTTCTCAGGAGCTTCTTTCTTTCAAATAGCAATGGTTGGCCTACCTCCTGGGTGATTGAACTAGATGACTTTTAATTTTCATCCAAAAGATACAATCTAAATTTGCAACAAATTAGTACAATTCATTATTCCCAGACCTAGAACCCCTCTCCCACCTTCCTATTCAAAAGAGGGCACCAAAGTTCAAGCAACTGTATTTTTTAGTTATGTTGATAGTTTGCCCCTCAATGCATTGTTAAGCTTACCTGTGAAAAAGATGAGAAAATTAATAATGCAACAAGATTATAGTGCAGTGAATATATCAATTTGAAAGAATACATTTTAAAACAAAATAATCTATCCATCCCATACTTACTAAAATATGAACTTCATAGCAGGGTATTGTTTAGACACAGATGGTGTTTACGGTCAATAGGCTGCATCTACCCATGGGTCTTCTATAATTTCCTGTAGCATACTAAGTGCAGCAGGATAGCAGTTAATCTTTTTGCCTCAGGAGTCAGAAATGCTTTGAATACTACCTCTTTCACTCTTGCCTAAGTTTGACTTTGGGCAAGTTACTTAATCTCTTTAAACCTCTGTAAAATGAAGATGTAATAAAACCTAGATCACAGGGCTGCTGTAAGAATTGTGAAATGCATTTAAAGTATGCAGCTCTGCTCTTGATATATAGCTTATCTATCTATATAAAAGGCTAACTGACCATACATTGTCTGACCATCCGACTGACTGGCCAGCCAGTACATATGGTGTGCACTGGCAATTTAAAAATAAATGTTGACTCGCACATGCACAATACATATTAAAATATATTTTAATTTTATAATGTTATATTATATATACTATTTTGACATGTAATTTTTTGTAATAACATGATTACTGTACAAATCTTTCTTCTAATTCCTTTCAATGTGTACAAATCTGTGCACTGGGCTGTTAGTACTTTATAAATGGTAACAATTATTTATTATTATAAGTATTACATTTCCTTTTTTTATAGATAAATAAGTCATTGCCTACAGCAGCCTCTCTGAATAGGCAGTAGAAATTTGGATGGCAAAATATCTCTAATTCAGATTAATGGGAGGTATGACCTTATTTGATATAGGTTGTTGTAGATATGAGTATATTAGTTGAGATGAGGTTATTAAAGTGGGTGCCTAATCAAATGTGACTCAGTTGTTCTGAAAAGGAGAGATTTAGACATACATACATACACACAAATGCCCGAGCATGTGCGCACATGTACACAGTGTAATTTGTTATGCAGAGTAGAAAATTGACGGGTTGTATCTTTTCTTCCACAAGAAATTTGATATAATTTAAATAATTTTCGTTATTAGTTAATGGGCACTTACTTTGTTCCATTAACTAATATCTAGGAGTGCTGGACTAAAGAATTCATACTATTTCTGTAAACCCTACAATAGTATGTTGAGGTTGACATTAATGGTCTCCTCCACTTTATCTATATAAATACTGAGATTAGGCCTATTTAAGTATCTGTGTAAGACTCTACAGTTGGACTGATCTATATTTAGGTACCAATTTAAGATAGTTTGACTTTTGTGTTTTAAAAGTGCTGATTCCTATATGTCCAAACTGTATTTGAAAGGTACACTATGTTCTGAGGGTCTCTGGAGTGTGGGGAATCAGGTTTCAGCCATCTTCTCATGGTCATTTCCTTCCCACTTGCCAGGTGGTTGGGTGTTGGGGAGATTGGTTTTGGGGCTCCTAGTCAGCTCTTCATACAAGAAGGGCCACTATTCTGCCAACATCCATCTCAGCTTTGGGAGAGTATATGGGTGAGATTTCTGAAGATTCTCCTTTTTTGCTTTAGGGTAAAAAGCTTTTCCAGAGAAGAGGAGAAAATTTAACTCATCATGAATGAAACTCTTTGAAATAATTTAGACAAATAATTTAGTTGTCTTAGATGACTATTTTATAAAAGGGTAAATTTGAGGGGTCTTTCAGACCTGTTGTATCTCCTTAACAAAATTAATATATATAAAAGGCTAAGTGTCTGTCTGCCCAACCAGTAGCTATGGCATGCACTGGCCACCAGAGGGCAGATGCTCAATGCAGGAGCTGCCATCTTATCTAATAAAGAGGGACCATAAATCCATCGCAAAGAAGGCTGCACCTACAGCTGAGACTAAGTTCCCATAAAGAGCCTTAATGAACAATCAGCAGGAACTTGAGGCTATGCCCTCTCCTGCCCCTGGCAAGGCTTGACAGGGGACCTCAAGGTGTACTTCCTGTCCTGGTGCTGGGCTAGGGGACCTCAGGCTGCTCCCCCTACCCCAGCGCCAGGCCCGGGACCTCAGGCTGCACCCCCCATCTGGTGGGGCTTGACAGGGGACCTCAGGCCACGCCCCCCACCCCACAGGGCTTGACAGAGGACCTCAGGCTGCAACCCCACCCATGGGGCTTGGTGGGGGACCTCAAGGTGCACTTTCTATTCTGTTGCTGGGCTAGGGGACCTCAGGCTGTTCCCCCCACCCCAGTGCCAGGCTGGGGGCCCTCAGGCTGTGCCCCCCACAAGGTGGGGCTTGATAGGGGACTTCAAGGTGTACTTCAAGTGCTGGGTCAGGGGAACTCAGCCCATACCCAGGCCAGAGGACCTGAGACTGCACCCCCGTCTGGCAGGGCATGGCAGGGGACCTCAGACCATGCCCTCCACCCAGTGGGGCTTGATGGGGGACCTCAAGGTGTACCTCAAGTGCTGGGTCAGGGGAACTTAGTCCATACCCCTGCCCATCGGGGCTTGACGGGGGACCTAAGGCTGCACTCCCCTGCTGTGGGGCTTGATGGAAGACCTCAAGGCAATCCCCCTACCCTGGTCTGAGCTGGGGGACCTCAGACCACCCCCCTCCTCATCCTGGTGCTAGGCTAGGGGATCTGAGGGTGCATCCCCTGCCCATCAGGGCTTGACAAGTTTGGGACTGGCCTGGTCTGGATCTAGCCCAATTGGTGGGGGGAAGAGGGGCACGGCCAGGTCTGGGTCTCACACGATTTTGAGGTGCATGTGAATGGGTGGGGCCTTTACTCTGGGTTTCATAGTGAGCCCCAGACTCTGATAGGAAGAAGGTTTCCATATATATTTTACCAATTTTCTTTCATCTCTGATACTTCTATTATAGATAAAGGGCAAATAGCAATATTAAATTATTTCCTCTAATCCCCTTTTAATGTGCATAAATTTCATGCACCAGGTCACTAGTTTAAAAATAAGCAGCATCATGGATGTGGTGCCAACAAATTAACACTTAGCTTCCCCCAAGTGGGACACAGGCCCTTCCACAACCCCAGAGTGACACCCCACCAAATCCCAGCAAATGCTGCCAAGACCCAATGGTTTAAAATGTAGCCCACAACCCAGCCCTGCCTGGAAATGGTTGCTGTAGGTGCCAGGTAATGATGTCACATAGCAATGTCCAACTCCCTCTTCCTAGTGACTAGCCTCCTTAGAGTTTCTTCAGCCCAGGAACCCAACTTGCTTTATAGTCAGGTGCAAACATTTTACAGTTTAACCAAATATTTGTGAAGCATTTTCATGTTCCTCATCTCATTTGATCCTCACAGAAGTCCTGGAGTAGATAGATTTGATAGAAGCCTATTTTCTTTTCATCAGCAAGACCTAAATAGCAATATTAAAATATTTCTTCTAATTAATTTTCTTTCAATGTGCATGAATCTGTGCACTGGGACACTAGTATTCTATAAAAGTTAGGCTCTCTATTTCTCCTTTATTATCCAGGCTAACTGACATTATGTTATAGACCTTACCACTGCTTACCAATATCAAGTTTAATTCTTCTCATAGCACACAGAAGACCACATTTCCATGAGATTCGTTCTGAACAATGGGACATGAACAAAAGGGCTGTGCATTATTTCTGAGCCGAGACATATAATTGCTGCTGTGAGATAGAGCAGTGCTCTTTCCCCTGCCATTTGAATCAAAGAGGCAGCATATTCTAGATGAAGAAGTTAATGCTGGGGAATTGTCCAGGAGTTTGGGTCTCTGAATAAGTATGCTAACTCATAATGTAAGCATAATGTGTTGTGTTAAGCAACTGGGATTTGGGGGTTAATTTGCTACTGCACCATACTTTATCATATTCAGATAATGCTTTTCTTTCTTAAAAAAAATTGATCAACTTTATTGGGGCAAAATTTATAAATAAATGGCTATACATGTTTAATGTGTACAGTTTGATGAATCGGGCAAAAGGCAATATTTTTATTATTTTGATTATACTGGAAGTTTCAAGACACTAAAAATTAGATATTGGCCAAAATCTTTACTTATTTACATTTATATCAAATAGTGTGCCCAGCAACAACTAGTTATCACCTACTCTTACCATATCCTCTGCATGAAGGTGGTACTCTTCAACTGACTGACTGAGCTCCAGAGCTGTCCTAACTTACTGAGGGTTCACTGCTACAGCTGGCACTTTGCCAGCATTGGTCAGTCAGTCATTCCAGGGAAGGTGGAAAGGGAAGACACTGAAGCCTTGAGTTGAATCTCTCTGGACAGAAATTGTACCCATGTGGCCATATCTAAGCCTAACTCAAATTAACCATTTGAGACACTGAAATCTAAAAGCACACATATCTAAAGAAAGGGTTTCAAAGTATGAGTTTTTTTAGTCTTCCTCTTTCCAGTTTATGTATATAGTCTATGATCTGGGAAAGGGAACATACATTTTTGTGACTTGTTTAACACCCATGGGTAATAATCTTATTCTGGTTACTATGTGAACAACAACAACAAAAGTCCCTGTCATTTGCTATCAGAGGAACTCATGCCTTCTGAAGATGATTTCTCCAAGGATTCTCCACAGTAATATGGAAGAACTTCTAATAAATAGGGTTAATGAAAAAGTAAATGAACCAAGTGCCTCCTTATGGCTAGAAATATTCATATACTGATTATATGAAAGGAATCTGATATGGGGAGGGGTAAACTCAATAATCTCGAAATTATAATCAAAAGCTGAGAGTCTCTGGCTGTTTTTGCCTAAATGGCTCTGGACACATTTATTTTTTCAGGTATTTTTACCATGAACTATTGATGGCACATGTATTTATCTAATGCATATAAGTAAATATTTGTGAGAAATTCTGGTAAGCTTTATAAGAAATTATTTTTTAGCATAGGTCATGGGTATAAACATACTAGTACACTCATATAATGAAAAAATATATAAATATGTAAAATTAACAGAACATATAAATACAGACACATTATTGAATGCATAAACATTACTAGAATGATTATAAGAACACAAAATGCTTATTAATAGAAGTAAAATTTCAGAATAAATTCATATATAAATGAAAAATTATATACTAGTACATTTGAAGTTTATGTGATTGTTTTTTTAAAACCAGCATGTGGTGAATCCTCTGATATTTTCTCTTTACTATTGTATGTTTTCATATTTATTTTTAAGTATTAAAACATACAATATGTGTTATTTTCTCATTTGGACCTGGATTACTTTTTGCTAATCAACAGTGAAAGGGGCTGACTTGGATCAAAGGACATAATCCTCTTCTTTTCCTCAGGTAGATCATCCTGCATCTCCTCAAACCAACCTTAAAAACATAGCAAGATATGGTCTTGGCGGCAAAAGAACATAGACAAAATTAGATTGTTACTTTTTGCATATACAGTAGTACCTCGACATACGAGTGCCCTAACATATGAGATTTTTGAGATACGAGCCATCGAGCAAGTGATTTTTGCTTTGAAATACGAGCAACAGTTGAGATACGAGTAATCATGCGGATCGGCCAGCTGCACACGACCCACCAGTTTACCGCGACTTGAGTGTCTCATAGTTTCCCACGCCTCAAGGTTACAGAACGAATTAAACTCGTATTTCGAGGTACAACTGTGTGTGTGTATATATACACACACACACACACACATATATATGTGTGTATATATATATATATATACATATGTATATATATATATACAGATATATAGTTAGGGGCAATCAGGCCTATAGGGGAGGGCAGTAAGTGGTGACTAGGCAGTACAGGAGGGTAGTTAGGGGCAACCAGGTTGGCAGGGGAGGGCAGTTAGGAGTGACCAGGAAAGCAGGGGAGGGAAGTTAGGGGCAATCAGGCCAGCAGGAGAGCAGTTAGGCTTTGATCAGGCTGGCAGGGTAGTGGTTAGGGGATGATCAACTGGCAGGCAGAAGCAGTTAGGGGCAATCAGGCAAGCAGGCAGGTGAGAAATTGAGAGCCAGCAGTCCTAGATTGTGAGAGGTATGTCCCATATTGGAGATGGTGTAGTCTGGGCTGAGGGACACATACACTGCTCCCTCCTCCCCTGTGCACAAATTCTGTGCACTGGGCCTCTAGTATATATGCTTTATTCAGATGGGAATAAAAGCATGTATTTTCTCACAAATATGAAGAATGCTCCTTTCTAATTTCAAGACAAAATTTATTTCAAATTAAATGACTTTATTAGAATTTTATGGCATTATGTTATTTTCTACCCATAATAATAAATTAATCATTTTCAAATTCTATCTTCAGAAAAAGAAAAGAAGAAAACACTTGGTGTTAAGTGTAAATAAATTCTTACCAGAGAATTCTAGTATTGCCTTTAAGTTGCATTTCCCCATATATTGAATCCTTTATATTGAATCATCTTGATAACACTACAATAAGTTAATCAAATGCATAATTAATTTACAAGAGCTATTTCAAGACCTATATCAACATTGTTGATTCCTATACCACTGGGAGAGAGTTCCTGATATTCCCATGGCCATTTTATTCACCCATATTCATATGGCAGCACTCCAAGAAGTTTGTCCTGCAACTGAGAGGTTTATATTGGATTTATATTGTACAACCATTTTTAACTGAGCAAAAGCCCTTCTCTTAGTAAGTGGCTTTTAAGACTTAATGGCTAAGTTGTTACAAAAATTGAAATAGTTCATTTTTTTTTCACTATGTACCAGGTTTTCTTAAGCAATTTCATAAATTTTAAATATACTGTAATTCTCACAAAAATGCTCTGTGTGGGTGGAAATAACACTACAAATAAGCATTTACTTAGTAACCTCCTTCTCTATAATATCCTCCTTTCTGGATGGGAGAACCTGAGATTATAAGAAGTTAAGTAGCTCACACAAAGTTCTGATTACATTGTAAGGTTCAATTTCCCCTTATTTGAGTTTTTGACCCCTGAGTATCCCCAAAAGCCAGTGTGATGAATGAGCAAAGAGGGACATGGAGGAAGATATGATATATAACCAGCAATATGATGCTCCATTCTCTCAATTCTAACTGAGAAGGCTAAAACTCTGGAATAGTGAATGAGGATAAAAATAGAACCTCCTTTTTTCAGCCATATGTCAGGGGCAATATCCCCTGGCAGCAGGCCTCATTTTTATCCCTTTGCTTCAAACACTAGTGGGTCCCTGTCTTTCACTGAGCATTTTTGCAAAACAGTCTTCTGTGAGAGAATCACCTGGAACTTACTTTAAACCTATTTGGCCGGCTGCTTCAGATCCAAGAGTGAACAGATAAAATGTGGACCGAACATTGCATTCTGTCACTTCTTCTCTCTCTCTCTCTCTCTCTCTCTCTCTGTGTATATTCATTAATATATATATATATATATATTATTGATTTTTCACAGAGAGGAAGGGAGAGGGATAGAAAGTCAGAAACATCGATGAGAGAGACATCGATCAGTTGCCTCCTGCACACCCCACATTGGAGATGTGCCTGCAAGCAAGGTACATGTTCCCAACCGGAATCGAACCCGGGACCTTTCAGTCCGCAGGCTGACGCTCTATCCACTGAGCCAAACCGGTCTTGGCTCTGTCACTTCTTTAAGATAGATTCATTAAAAAAAAGAAAAAAGAAAAAAAAATGCTGCAGGTGGGCACTTGAGATATTGTTTTCCTAAATTCAGTGATAAAATTTCCCTCTAAACCACCACACAGTGTACTGGTTTTCGAAAACAATGAATCATCCTCATCCTCACTCTCTGAGGTAATAATTATTTTGTTAATAATTATTCCGTAAGAACATGCCTATTCATGTCCAGCAGTAAGCTTATGCACTTTTAGAACTTATTTTTTATTCAGTTTACCTTCACAACAAACAATAAGTAGGTCCCATTGTCTCCATTTTCACTGTTATGGTCACACACCTAGGAAATGGTGAAGTCTCTGAGTGATTCTCTCTTTAAATCTGTGCTCTTCCAGTTGTGAATGCTTCCTCCAGGTAAGATTGTGTCAAAGTTTCATGCTTCCATTGCCACTTCTGACTATTTCTGTTGGAGGAGAGTCCCTAAGGAAAGAAGTGTAACTGGATCCTATCAGTAGCTTTCCTGAGAGGACATCACTTGGGGACTGATTCTTAACGGGAAAACTGAAGGAAAGTAATGACAGTGTGCAGCTCTTTGAAGGTGTTTTACTTAGATCAGGGCACCTTAAAGACTTCCCAAAGAATTGTGCTAATTGAATTGCTCTTCATTTTACTTAATCCTTTTAAGACTGGTATGCAGCAGATAAGGTTGAAGCATTTTGGAAGGTTGAAACCTGCTGTTTGGTCAAACAACATTTGAGAAACACAGAGTAGTAGAAGAAAAGTATAGGCCTGTGCTACATCATTTGAGATATAATTAAGCTTGGTTGTCAGGTTAATACATAGTTTATTATGTGGTTCAACCAGAGAAGTGTATATTGAGATACTCTCATGCAGACAAAAAATATTTTGCAAGATGAAGTCACAGATTGAAAAAATCAGTTTTAGCCTTTTTTAAAATTTAGGCTGAAATAAGGAGCCAATTAGAAATACAGGTACTATCAAACTCTCCAGTCATGAAGTAAGTGTTATTTCTAAAATGAATAATCACTCCAGGAAACGGTTAAGCTTGTGATCCTGGGAAAACCACAGGAGACCATGTGGAATAGGGGAAAGAACAATGAAGGAGAAATTGCCCTGCCAGGAACTATTTCTGTGACCTTGGGCAAGTCACTTTACCAGTATGAGGCTCAGCTTCCTCCTTTGCAAAGTGAGTGTGCTTGATTGAAACAGCTTTCTAAATTCCCATTGAGTTGCATATGCTAGAATTTGTAGTATATGTAGAGGTAAGCACTTACCATGAGTAAGGATGTTATTTTGTTTTCTTAGAAACAAAATGAAAGAATAAAAATCCTTTAAAAAAAGAAAGATAACCCTAAGTAGTTGGATTTAAATAGCACTGGTCTAAGAATCAAAACTTGTTTATAATGTGTTAACCTTTTCTTGTCACATAAGCTTTTGCAACATATATATATATATATATATATATATATATATATATATATATATATATTCAGATGGGAAAAGGTAATCATTACATAAAATTACATTGGCTCTATGGATGTGTAATAGAGATATTAGAACATAAAACTTTCCTAATTCTAAGCAAGTGATTTACATATTTCCAATCTTACTATAACTCTAAAAGGTTAACATAATGGGCTGAATTGTGTCCCTCCCAAAATTCAGTACCTCAGAATGTGAATATTTTTGGAGATAGTGCCTTTAAAGAGGTAATGAAGGAAAAATGAGGTCATATGGGTGGGCTCTAATGTAATGTTCTTATGTGAAGAGATTACAACACAGACAACACAGACCAAGGGGTGACAGTGTGATGGGACAGTGAGAAATGGCCCTCTGCAAGGCCAGGAAAGAGGTCCCAGAAGAAACCAAACCTGTTCTATGCTTTGGTTTTCTAGTCTCCAGCATTGTGAAAAAAATCAATTTTTTTTTTTTTTGTTAAAGCTACCATTCAGTCTGTGGTATTTTGTTATGGCAGCCATAGCAAACCAATACAGTAAATATTATTATTCACATTTCTTGGTTGACTCATAGATCAAAGAGCAGGTGGTTGGTAAGTGGCAGAATTGGGATTCAAACCGAAGTTTCCATGCCACTACATAGTTTCCTTATTAAGTAGAAAACATGACTTCCACTTTCATGAACCATATAGACATCCCACGTGGTCATTTCTCTAGGAGTAATTGCATGCATATACTTTACAAAGATTTTTCCAAGCAGGGTGATTTACAAAGAAGCATAGCCTATAGCTCACAACCCCGAGTTCCTCATCAGAATGCTGAACTTGTTATTAAACTTTTTGAGCTTTTTTACCCCTTTCTGAGCTGAGGGAAAGAAAAGTATCTCATAAGTTTGTTGAAAGGATTAAATGAGATGCTGCGTATACAGCTTTTAGCATGAACTTTTGTGTATTTTTCAGGACTCAATATATGCTAGCTATTCATACTGCTATTATTGTTGTTATCTCATTTGCTTCTATAACTATTCTGAATGATAAATAGCTTGAGAGATCACTGAAACTTTTGTGAGCAACCCTGTCGTGTTAAAGATAATTCCTAAGGTCTTGAAATAATAGCAAATCATTTTGAAAGAGCGGGAATTTGTTTTATTTTTATTTTACTTTTATTTGTAAATTAAATTATATTATAATGTCATTTACATTTATTCATACTAGACTTAATTTTGTATGTAGTTGTTGAAATAATGGAATGATGGGTATACAGTACAGACAGGTCTGTTGAGCTAAACTGTGATTTTTTTTTTATACTTTTAAGATACGGTTGTCAGTATAAATATAACCTATTCATTTGTAGTGATCTTTTATGACTTAGAATATTTTTATTGTACCTGAAAACTATAATTTTCTTCCTTTAAATATTTGAGTCTTACAGACAACAGTATGGTAGTTAACCTGAGGGAAGGGGCAGAGGGTAAATGAGGCTAAATATATGGTGATGGAAGATGATTTGACTCTATGGCACGGGCACACAATGCAGTGTACAGATTGTGTATTATAGAGGTGACCATTTGAGACCTATGTGATCCTATTTACCTATGTCACTACAATAAATATAATTAAAATAATTTTTAAAATATTTGAGTGTTAAAAGTTTTGGAGTTTAAAAAAGTTTGTCATTTTGCAATTACCTTTCCCTGTCCCCAAAAAATAAATTTTCAATTTTTACCAAAATGCATTGTCACAAAAAAGAATTTACAGAACACTGCTATATAGGAAATCTTTTTAAGAATATGTTGTTGTGTCCTCAACATTTGGTAAAGGTTTAGTAGCAAGGATTGAATTAAGCATAAACAACAAAAAGGAAATACATCTTTAAAATTTTCTTAAACTGGAATTTCAATAAATAAGATAACAATAATTTCACCATTTGACATTTTTTATTGAATTGATCAAGCATTTAACCACACCTTTCTAGGCTTTAAAAAGTCTTTAATAACTCACTTAACTGTGATTTGTCAGTCATTATTTCCTAAAGTGGTTCGTAACTCAGTCCTAGTGTATAATTCAGGTATAATTCAGGAAGCAGTGAGGAATCAGATTGGAGAAGAAAGGTTAGGTCAGATAATGGAAAGGAAGAAAATGAGGATAAGACTTTTATTCTGTAGGTAGAAAGGAGTCTTTGAAGATTTCTTAGTAGGAAAGTGACTTTTTATGAACTCTGGAAAATTGATTTGGCAGATATATCTAAGTCTATTAGAAAGAGCTGTTGCTGAAGTTACAAACTTATTTTAATTGTCCTGGTAAGAGACAATGAGTAACTGAACAATAGTGGAAATGACCAGTAAACGAGAGTGATGAGAAACACCACTTAGCTTGATTAAATATGCATTAACAATATGGGAGAGGAAGAGTAAATGGTTACTTGATTAGGTTAAAAGATAATGTTAAGAATCTAGAAAACTAGACATATTTAAGAAGGGTGTAAAGCACAAGAGAATGTTTGTTATTACAAATTGAGATGAATCTTATTCCAGGATAATAGTTCAAGCCACGAACCTTCAAGGAAATACCTGAAGGACAGCTACCCCCTTATCTTAGTGTAACATCGTAGCTGACTGTATCACTATGGAGAAAGGCTAGTGCTTCTCACACTGCCAGTGCAGAGTACGTCTTTTTGGTTTTCATTTGTTAATTGAGATATTGGCAAGTGAAATATGCTTAGAAGAGGGAAAAGGTTTATGAATGGGTCTGAAAATGAGGCCAGATGAGTAGTATTTAGGAGAACTGAAACATGGAAGAGATGCCAGGAAGATGTGTTTTCATATTATGATATGCTTAAAGATAACTTTAATATGTGTAGCTCCAATTGTAGAGAGTGGGAATTTTGGAGCATGCCCCATTCCAGAGAGGCCATGGATGATCCCCCAAATAGAGTTGTCAGTGCTGACACCAGGCCAGGCCTTGAGATATGGTCTCATGGCCCCTTCCCAGCATGTAGGCCTCAGCTTTTTGAAGAACAAGATGACCCTGTAAATAACATGATAGGGTCAATGGCATGACTCTGACGTTGCTTGGAAAAACTGTTTTGTCTTAGGTTGCTTGTTCTACAAAAACAGGATGTGGTAAATGTGCTTAAAAGTGGTCCTGCACAAAGGGTCACTGTTGCTCTCTGTAATACCTGCATGGAGAAAGATAGAGCAGTCACTGGCTGGCTGGCTAGCTGGCCAGCTGGCTAATAAAGGCTCCCTAAATTTTAATTTGGTCTGGACTCCAGTGAGTATTCACTTGCGTTCACTCCACAACACACTGACCAGAACTAAAATTAACACACAAAATTACGAGGTAGCAGATTTCACTAAATCTTTGAAACCAGTTTAGTTGCGTGAAAACTAAGTGGCAGCCAAATGTGTGGCACTGAGCTCTGTTTTACTGCAGATGTGTGAGAAAATCTTTTAAGGGAAAGCTATAGGGGATGTCTGCAATGATAGATCCCCAGGCAAGATGAACATGGAAATGTTTACATTGCACTGAGGCATTGGAGACTGCTATATTCATCAAGATGAGAGATGATGCTCATCTGAAGGGGACAGTAGCAGATAGAATGGGGAGAAGTAGACTAACACTTAGCATGATGGTAAATGCTGCAGGAAAGACAAAACATGTATAAGATTAATTAGAGCCTGTTGTAGACAAACAGAGTTCACCTGGCTTTAACATAGGACTCTCATTCTTTTTCAGTCATAGTCTAACTAGAGGTCTATAACGTGCAAGAAACTAGGCCCTCACCACCCCAGCTTCTTCTGGAAGTACATCTGTCTGGAAGGTCATTAGGTTATCTGCTCTAATTAGCATGTTATGCTTTTATTATTATAGATGGACGATAGCTGTGATTTAAAGGAAGTTTGGTCAGTCAACTTCTCTTGTATCTTTTCTTTATCTTTGGTTAGATGCAGAATTGTTGCATTAGGGCTCAGCTTCATATTGTATCAAAACATTTGAAAATATGAGCCATAGACCATATCAAGTAACAGAGAAAAAAAATGAACAATAAAGTGTTTATTCAAACAAAATTTCTTAAATTATTTGACTCATTCCTATAACCAATAACAGTGGAAATTTCCAGAAGAAGCAAGATGAACAGTAACACAAAAATAAAACAATAAATAAATGTTTATAAGCTTCAGACTCAGATTGCAAGGTCAAGCATACTTTTATTCATTCATAAAGTATGCTTTATTCATTTTCTAAAGTCAAGGAATATAAATAAATATTTTTACACTGAAGATATATAGGAAAAGTTGCACAAAATCGGAAAAATAAATGGGGTGGTTTGAATAATAGTCTTTCACTAGCAAGTAGGTAGAGACTCTAAAAGGAATTAGAATGTGGTAAGATAAATTCTTAGGAATTTCATAACAATGACTAAAAATTTATTTTATTTATTTATTTATTTATTTATTTATTTATTTATTTATTTATTGTTTAAAGTATTACATAAGTCTCCTTCCCCCCCGCCACTGACCTCTCTATGAATGCTCCCACCCCCCAGCACTTATCTGCCACTCCCTCCTACCCAGTCTATGTTTATTGGTTATGTTCACATGCATGCACATAAGTCCTTTGGTTGCTCTCTTACTTTTGTTCTTTTAATTCCTATTTCAACCTATGGAAATGTGGCAATTTTTAAACAATGAAATTGTTTAAATAAATTTGAGTTTTAATCATTAAATTGGTCAGCTGCCTTCTGCACACCTTCTGGGAATGTGCCCGTAACCAGGGCACATGCCCTTGGCTGGAATCGAACCTGGGACCTTTCAGTCTGCAGGCTGATGCTCTATCCAGTGAGCCAAATCTGTTAGGGTGAGTTTTAATCATTATAATAAAATGTCCCATTTCCCTCCTAACCCCCGATAAAAAGAAAAAAAAGTTCTTGACATAAGATCACCGATTTTGATAATATTGAAAAGAATGCAAAAATATCACAATTTAAATGGTGATTATTTATAGCTCACTAAAAACTTTTTTTATAAAAACTCAATATTGAAATATACCTAACAAAATAGAATGCTGTGAACATGTTTTTATGTGTGTATTTTTCTTTATCTGTGTCATATATGTATTTCAGAAAGAAATGTTCAAGGGAGTTTTATTTGTTTGTGAATCCTGCTCTTATAAATAAAGTAATGCACCACAATTCAACCAAGAATCTGAATTTTTAAAAAGCATGTTATTAAGAAGTCCTGTCATACAACAGTATTGTGGTCTCAAGAGAGAGTATCTGGAAAGAATTTCTTACAGCTGCTATAATTGGAGATTTCTAAATTTTATATCCCTTAAATGTTCTTTCTATAGTTATGATAATACATCTTTGATGAGCTCCTGGTATAATGGGGCTGACATTGTAGAAAAAATCCCCTTAATGAATTTATATAGCTTCATATATAAATGAACAATTTTTAAACAAATTATAAAAATATAACAGAAAAATATATTACTACAATGAACACATTAATTTGAATATGCTGCTTGTACTGTGTGGACAAAATGGGGTTCTATTTAAAGTAAGCTCACAGAGTGACCTTTGACCAATTCCTATCTGGGAAGGCATAGTGGGCAGCCATACCCCAAGGCATATAATTTCTTTAGTGAAAGGTTTTAAAGCAGTCCTGGCCATTGTTCTTTTAAAAAAAAAATTAAATTGATTTTTTACAGAGAGGAAGGGAAAGGAATAGAGAGTTAGAAACATCTCCCTACTGGGGAGTATCCGCAACCAATATACATGCCATTGACTAGAATCAAACCTGGGACCTTTCAGTCTACAGGCGGACACTCTATCCACTGAGCCAAACCAGTTAAGGTTGACCATTGTTCTTGTGCACCTAGGTTTACCACACCTTTGACACACCTAAAGCAATACACCTTGAAGGGGTTATTAACCCTCAAGAAAACACGTCATCTTGTTAACTGTCCTGTAATCTAACTCGCACCTTGCTTTCTCCCACGTTCATGTGATCTTCCTGAAATCCCCTCAATTTTAAATGCATAAGAAAAACTTAAAAACTGTTATTCTCCAGAGCATTTTACATCTTGCTCCTTGGCATGTGTTGTCTACTTGGCTCAAAGATACTCATAAAAATTCTCTATCGGTTTGGGCGTTTTGTATGTTGATAATTATATCCCTCCATTCCTTCTGGGAAAATATAATTTTTATTTTCAAGAGATGGTAGTTTTCTATGTTGTGAATTTTAAAAACCATAAACAAGTATGAGTACAGATTTAACATAAATTTGGTTTGGAAGAGAGTTCATAAAACTGTTTTTCATCAGAAATAATGTGTTATAAGAAATTTAACTGCTGGGTAGTTTAATCATAAGGTTAACTATTTACCATAAAAATAAATGAATAATAAAATGGGTTGGTATTTTATTAATAATCATTGTCATTTAGAATGTCATGTAAGTAAAGACAGAATTCTCTAATTTAATAAATTGTAATATTTAAATCAACACATACCTAATTAACCTATAGCAGAATCAACTTACAGATAGTTAATAATCTTATGTAATTAAAATTTAAATCAAGTTATGTTTTTAACTTTAATTGTCCAATAAGAGTTTCAGTTTTTATGGATGCCATGAAATGATGAGTTTGGCCTTGATCTCTTGCACCATTATTTTAGAAGAAAGGATACTGTTTTGGAGAGTAATTTTATATAATTTCTGCCAGACAAAATAAGGAGAAGATGACTTTTTTTTCTCTGTAAAATTAAATAGTTGGAAACTCTGAACTTTGCCTTCATGTTAAATATAGTCCTTTGGTACTGATTAGGTTATAAAGCCTATCAAATATATGCATGTGACTAATTGAGGCTCCCTAATGGAGCTGTAGTATTAAACATCCTCAAAATTGCAAAATTGCAGTAATTATATATATATATATATATATATATATATATATACACATACATATATACATATATATGTATATATATATATTTTATTTTTTTTGCTTTTTCCAAGTTAGATTCCTTTTCTAATTTTACTAAATTTATTGGGGTGACATTGTTAAATTACATAGATTTCTGATGTTCAATTCTATAATACATCATCTGTATATTACACTGTATAGTTACCACCTGAAGTCAAATCTCAATCTATCACCATGTATTTGATCCTTTTTACCCTCTTCTATTTCCCTCCCCACCCCAGTCTCCCTCTTGTGACCACAATACTGTTGTCTGTGTCTATGAGTTTTTGATCGTTTGCCTTGTTTGTTAATGTGTTCTTAAAGTTTTATTTCCTATGAGTGAGATTATGGTTCTGGACTTTTGTTTGGGTGTCTGATTTACTTTCTTAGCATGCTATTCTTAAGCTATCTTTGTAAAAAATGACTGTATGTTATCTTTACTTTTGGCTGATTAGTCTCAATAGTTTCATTCAATGAAGGGTTATTTCTTACTCATGATACATCTCTAGCATTGATCAGCAGGGGGCTCCTTTACCTTGCTTATCAGGGTTTAACCTGTGGTATCATGCTCACCTAACAGCAGGAAGAAAATATTGAGTCTAGTATTGGCTGCTTAAGCTTCTGCCTGGAATACATTTTCTGCTGACATTTTTATAGGCCCAAGAAATATCAACTGGTCATGCCTAACTTCATTGATGCAGGGGCATAAAATCTCACCATGTACCCAGAAGGAAAAAAGCCAGAAAATTATTTAGCAAATAGATGATAAAACATGATAAATCTTGTCCCTATGTCATTGTTGGATAACCTTAAATATATCTCCTTGGTATCAGAAGCTAAAGAATATGGTCAGATTTTTTAAAGAATTGATGGGTTAATTTGAACATACATTCCTAATGTATATCAAAGATGTTAATTCCTTTAACAACTCAGGATACTGTCATGTAATAGAGGTCATGTAGATCAAGTGTCATTACCTACCTCATTTCTGACTTTTAAAAAGAGTAAAGTATTTAAAGTGCAACCAAGAAATATCATTTTGTGACAGAATATCCCATCCTTTTAAGAGTTTAATCTATTAAGGATTAGGTGATGCTGGCTAAGAAAAGATGACTTTTTTTTTTCCTGGAATTCTCTGAATTTAATTGAGGAGGTGGAAACACCTCTTTGGTGTTAACTAATTTTTTTTTTTTTGTGGGCTAATTAGGAATTGCTTGGAGTCTTCAAATACCTGGGGATGTTATCTGAGAAATTGTGTATGTTTGTAAGCACATCACTAGATGAAGTAGAGAGATTCAGTTGGCAAAGCTGGGAGTTGAGTGAATATTTATCTCATAAAAGTATCATAATTTAAATTTAATTGTACTTTTTCTTCATGTGACAGAGGATTTTTTTTTATTGTTTAAAGTATTACAAATTGTAGTACATATGTCTCCTTTTCCCCCTCTATTGACCTCCCTCCGGCCTTTCCTATCCCCCAGTACATGCCCTCACCTGCCCTTCTTCCCGCGCGCCCCCCCGCCCCCCGTTCTCCAGTGTCTTGTATCCCTTGGTTATGCTTATTTAAATGTATACAAGTCCTTTGGTTGATCTCTTACAATGCCCACCCCCTCCCCACCTCCAACCTCCCCTGCCTTCCTGCTATAGTATGACAGTCTGTTCATTGCTTCTTTATCTCTGTATCTGTCTCCCTCCCTCCCCCACCCTGATTCTTTTCTTTAAAAACATCTTGCCTCTGTAGGCTAGAAATAAACTTATAAGAACAAAAAATGTTTGAGTCCCAGTTTCAATGTCCAATAGTTATGAACAATATCCAATAGTTATGAGTTCCAGTTTCAATGTCAAACAGTTCCTTATGTGTACAAGTCAGCATTTTAAACTAGAATACTTGAATTTGAACTCTATAATAGTTAAGAATGTTTTCTAATAGTAGTTATTGTGCCCCAGAGAAGATATTTAACCTTTCGTTTTGCAATTGAAAGTTTTTTATTTCATTTTATCTTACTTAAAGGTGAATTAAGAACTTTATTTTACATGTATGGCATTATATAAAAGCATGAAGAATAGGAATATTGCTGATTATCTTTTTATACTAAAACTTGTATATTTACTAAATTTATCAATCTAATTGTCTATTCATCTGCTGGTGACACTTAGATGAGAGCAAGAGGAGCCCCATGGAGAATTGAAACTACCCCTGTGTACAAAAGCATGTTTTTAATGTTGTATTACAATGGAAACAGCAAATAGGTAGAGCTTTTGATACTTAAAAGTCTTTCATTGTTGTCTTTTAAAGAGTAGAAACTTTAAACCTATTATTACCCAGAAAATGGAGATTGTTCTATTTAAAAGTCTAGCATGGATCACTGTATTCACTACATACTGGTTTTTAAGCACAAAACATTTTAATGGCACATTGGGATTTTTCTTGTTTTTTAAATGTATTTTTATTGATTTCAGAGCAGAAGGGAAATGGAGAGAGATAGAAACATCAACAATGAGAGAAAATCCTGCACACCCTCTATAGGGGTTGGAGCCTGCAACCCTGGCTTATGCTCTGACTGGAATTGAACCTGGGACCCTTCAATCTGCAGGCCGATGCTCTTCCCTCTGAACCAAACCAGTTTTATTTTAAAACTGAACTTCCTAAATATGACCGCTGATCTAATCTTACATTTTAAATTATTCAGAATAGGAATTTTCCCTAATAAGTTTTGTTTTGTTTTGTTTTGTAACTTGGTCCTTATATGTTCACATCACAAGTCCTTTAACTTTGTTACAAAGAAAATTTGTTTACTTAATATTATACTAGGTATAAAATAATTAGATGTATTTATGTATTTTTTTCCTAATAAGCTTTAGTTGAAACTTTGTTATACTAATTTGAAATGTTTTAAAAACAGTGCATTTGGCTAGTGAAATTTCAATATCATTTTTGGTATATTTTTGAAAGATTGTATTTTAGTAGCACATTACGTACTTTGTGAATCATTTTTCATAATGCATTTTATTTTGATTTGTCATGGAGGCACATGAAATATAAGTATGTTATTTTATAAAACATGGAACATACATATTTTAAATATTAAAGATTTAATGAAATGAAGTATACATGAATATCTATATTTAAGAGTTATTTTTTCTCCAAATGCCAGATGTAAAATAATTTGTCTTTATGCTATCAATAAGAGATATTTCTTACTTAACAGTAGATACTGTTGAGAAGATTATTCATGACCCAGAAACCACACTGCAGGTCTATTTACTTCCTCAATTTCTTTACACTTAAATTTATACATTTTGAATGCTCCATTAATCTTTAAGTATCTACCCACCAATGTTTTAAAATAACGGTCCTTCATGCACAGGGAAGAAATATTTTAAGCATCTTGCAGTTACATTTTGTAAAGAATAAGGCAAATGTAAAGAAGAAATGTAAATAAGTAAAACAAAAGTTTTTCCAAATTATTTTTTTAATTGAATAGGATTTTAATGCTTCGGATTACTGTAAAAAGCATTACTTATTGCTTAAAATAGGGTTTGGATTAGGAGAAATTAGGAGAATTTTTGAAATATAATTTCTTCCTCTTTTCTGTGTTTGCTTTCTGTCCTTCAAAAGATATTTCTCTAGGAAATAGGACTTCTGAGTTCTGATCCCAGTTTTACAAATAGTTAACTTGTAGTGTTGGACACATTTCCTAACTACTCTAAATATTTATTTCTGCATTTGTGAAAAGAAGAAACTTGACCCCATGATTTAAGAGGTCTTTTGATTGACAAGTTGATAATGTTGATTGAAAAGTTGCTTGACATCATAGGGCTGAGAAAATAGCTGTGAATGAGGGGCTCTTCTTGGGGAGAGGATGAGTATTGTGTTGTTTTGTCATGTTTCCATAACCTCAGAATCAGAAAAATATTGAGAGCTCCCCTGACCCTATGGACAAAAAGACTGAGGAATGTCCATATGTCCCCATGATTTCCAGAGATCCAGACATGGCAGTGAAAGTGTTCCTGAAATACAGACCTAACAATATCAGGAAAAGGAAGTTCAAATGCACACTGCATAGTGCAGTGGTGCAGAAGTTAAGAATTTGCGTAGCTAATTCTCATGTCATTAAGAAGGAGATGTATTAGTTAAGGTAATATTTAAAGTGTATCATATAGGTTGATGGAGCAGCTCTGCTCCACATTCAGTGGGGGACCGCAGTTTCTTTTTAAGTCATCACTTGACTTAAATATTCTGCATGATTAAAACTAGATTGCTGCCATATCTGGTTTCTAGATGTTGAGGAAGAAGGATGAATAGATAGGAGTATGTACATGTGCAACTGAGGTAACACACATAATTTCTTTTCACTTTTTCTTCTTTTTCATAGGAAGTTAGTCAAATGTCTTGTTTTGAATCAAGAAATACTTCCTTGTGTGTCCAGGAAAAAGGAGAATAGATTTTGATGAACATATAGAAAGTCTCTACCAGTGGGAGACTATATTTTTAAGACTTTTAAAATCAAAAGATATATATGGTCAAATTCATTCACTATTATTAACTGATGAAATGTTATACACCATCACATCACAAACATAAACTTCTTTGGTATGTAATCATCATGTAGTATAAATATATGCTATAAATCCATTAAAATGATTTAATAAAAATATATTTAATAGCCTTGAAATAAGTTTACAATGTTAAGCTTAACAACCAGATTACAAAACAAAAAGATTCAATTTTTATAAATAAACCTTGTGTCTATATATTTGGAAAATATTGGAATACTCTACGTAAGTGTATAGCATTAATAGTTAATAGTACTTATTGCTAATGTTTTTTTTATTTAACCAGCTATGTTCTGTAATTTTCCCAATGAACATATATTTATTACATAAATGAGTAAAAGTAATAAAGTTTATATACAAAAATTAAATATAAGGATTTAGAAATGGATCAGAGGAGATTTTAAATTCAAGTTCATTCTACTTCAGCTGTGGTTTTGCTAGGATTAGTTATTTCTCTGGCCGAAAGCTTCAGAGAGGCTTATGATATCCCAAAGCAAGTTTGCCAGAAAATATAGAGGAGAAAATGTGACAAGGAAAGAGTAAAAGCAGCTGGCCTGTGATTTGCTTCTCCCATGATTATTATGTGGTTTTCCTTGAGGAAAGAAAACAAGGCAGGTAGCTGATGTTTTCTTCTTGTCATTATAAAGGGACTTCTGGAAAATAAACCAGGAGGAAAATTCTTATCTAGAAAGTGCATGGAGTGAGATGTCTCCGTTTTGCATTTTCTTATCACACTTACAAAGAACACATTTATGAAGTGTAGCTTCCTGGGGAATGTCACATAAGCTGTACAACTCTTAGGGATATAAAATGCAGGTGTTTTATAATTTTAATATCTCCAGTTTTATGAGTCAAGCTTCAACTCTCATTTAGAGATTTCACTAGTATTCTGGCCAGAATATGCTCAATGAAGAAAGGAGGCCCAGGAGAGCCATCCAGGGTGTGGTGGGCCTCTCCTGCTTCTCCTCGATCTCTTGCTTACTTATATTTTTAAAAGTATTAAAATTGCTAGGGCTACTATAACAGAATATCACAGACTGAATGGCTTAAGCAATTGAAATTTAGTTTCTCACAGTTCTAGCTTTTGGTCAGAGGCAATGTGACAAGATAACATAAATGAATGGATAGATGATGATAGATAAATAAATGGTAGGTAGGTAGATGATAGATTAGATGGATGGATGGATGGATAGATAGATAGATAGATAGATAGATAGATGGCAAATACTTGATTCACATCCAATGTGGAGAGAGACTTCCACTCCTGGAAGTGAGCAGGAGAGCTAAACCTGGATAGAGAACAGCAGATTCACACTGTGATCACACAAGCAGTCAAGGCACACTTTCAGTGAGTGTATTAGTTGGCTAGAACCAATAACAAAACACTACATACTGGGTGGCTTAAACATTAGAAATGTATTGTCTCACAGTTATGTAGGGTAGAAGTCCACGATCAAAGTTTTAGCAGCTTTGGTTTTCTCTGAGACTTCTCTCATTGGCATGCAGATGGCCACCTCAGTGTATTTTCACATCCCTGGTGTCTCTCCCTCTTCTAATTAGGACATCAGTCCTCATGGATGTGGGACCATTCATATAACCTCATTCATAAAACCGTAATTTCTTATTTATAGGTCCTACTTCCAAATATAGTCACATTCTAAAATTACTAAGGGCTAGGATTTCTACATGAATTTTGTGGGGACACAATTCAGTTTATAACACTGATTGAGCTCTCTAATCTACATGTATCTGATGTGAAGTTTAATTCATAAAAGAAAATAGCTGTGAGTTGTGCTACTCAGTGATATGTGCTGCACTATTATTCAAATAGTTACATGTTGTAACAAATTCAACTAAAATGTCTTATCACAAAACCCATAAGAGCATACAAATGTAAAGTACTAGTAAATATCTGAAATGTTTGAAATGAAATGAGTGAAACATTTAAAAATAACTTTATTTCTTATCTACATGATGCAGTTGGTTAAACACTTTCATCCTCCATTTATTTATGTCTCAATATTGAATATTTGCTTACTTGTTTTCCCAGCTGTTATGCAAGGTAACAAGCATTTACCACTAGAAAACTTGATTCCTATTCTAAAAGGATGTCATAGATTTTTAATTAAATAGGCAGAAGTTTTTTCCTTTCTAAACTAAAGTAAAAGGAGATTTAAAAATAGTTTCATTATTAGTACAAACATTGTTTATTTTTATACTAATTTATAAGTTACATCCACATGTGATGTATTCAATAATTTATAATTTCAGTAAATATATAACCAATGTAATTTAATCTTTAAATATTTGCCACCCTTTTCTTTCCCTTTAAAGAAGCACTTTCTCTAATCTGTAGTGTAATCAGAAGGGTTTTATTTAATATCTTCAATATTATACCCATACTCCCCAGAACGCCCCTCCAGTGCAGTGCTGCTCTTCGCTTTGCCATAAATCACCCTCTGGTGGCAATGGCCACCACCTGGAATTATGAGCACCTATTTGCTCATTATGCAATGCCTGCTATCTATGATAGTGGAGATGGGATGGAGTGTAATTCCCTTTCTCTTGCTTCAATCCTTATACAGCTAATATCTGAGTTTGTGCAGGTTTACAGTATGAATACACCAAATTTTGGCTTATGCCATGACACAGGACCAAAGTCAGCTACTTGCCACTCATTGTTTTTTGCCTTTGGTAACTGAATAACTAACTATCAACTTAAAAACTGTGGAAATAGCATCAAGAACTGATCAAACACAGAAATGCTATCTAGGGTTTTAGAAGCATATCATGCTGTAGCACAGAATATGTCAAAGAATTACTCACAGTAGCAAAGATAGAATGACCTCTTTTATCCTTCCTCAGCTATGGAGAATCCGCATGATATGCAAAAAGTATTGGAAGATTTCATAATAGTTCAAATAATGTGAAGAGCAGTGATTACATGTTTAAAATATTTTTGTAAAAGAAGAAGAACTCTAATCCTATGTTTACTGAGGTAGCTATACAACAATTGAATATTAATACTAAAGTAGACTTACTAACAACCTATTATTGTTCTAGAGAAAAAATATAGTTCACTGGAAGGCACTGAACCATACAAACCCTTATCTCCTTGTTCTCAGCTATTTCTTCCATGATGGTTGTGTCCTATCCCTGGAAAATACTCTCTAAAAAAAATGATAGAGATGAAATTAAAACTGAGTTGCATTTGGGAATTCAGAGGAAATTTTGTTATCATGAAAGTCAATTATATAGCTTCACTGCAACATTTAGAGATCAGAAATTTAAAGGCATGTTCTTCAAGAAATTTTGTTTTACATCACAAATTCAAACAAAAAATTGGAAATAAAAATTAGAATGAAAGGCAATAAATCAACTTCTCTAAACATTCAGAAAGTGTTTCCTCAAGTTGTGTGCAAAGTTTCTATGAAATTACAATTTCAGCATCAATAAAATCTTCAAATCTAAAAGAAGAGTTCTCTTTACCTGGGTATTAGCTATAAAAGAAAACTTAAGAATTTTTGGTAACATTATCCTTAACTATAACCTAGTGAGGTTTAGCTGAACCAGAACTCATCTTGTTTTTCTACTGGTCTCAGTTAAAGTGTACATCTACTTAGTATAACAAAAAATCAGTGTAGTGTCTGCAGGAGAAATTAGCAAGTGATAGTGGTGAGAATAATTTTTTGTGAAGCCAAAATATAACAAAAAAAATCTTGACACTGCCCTTTTAAAAATTATAGTTATAGTACAATTCCACGATTTTCAAATGCTTTTAGTTTTATCTGTATATCTCAAATATCCCTTCTATGGTGGTGATATTCTGCTTCACTTTTAACTTGGGATAAATTGTGATTTTCAACACTCAATTAGTTATAATGTAGCCAAAAGATCTATTCATTCGACTTTTAAAATACACATTTCTTTGCCCAAGTATCAGGATAACACATAAAGGAAGTTACACTGTAAGAAATTAAACGTTAACATGCCAACTAACTTGGATTATCCCTGGGCCTCAGGAAGGGAGACCCAGTGGATATCTCTTCTCACCCAGGACCTAGATTTGTTGACTTCAGGTTGACACAGGTTCTCTAAGAAGCCTTTTTAACAAGCCCCTCACTGTAAAACTCGGGTCTTTTCCCACAGTCAGTGAGCTTGCTTTCTGGTTTCTTCCACCTTTCCTGGGCCAGCCTCCACCCTGGGTGGCACCATTTTAAGATACGCCCAACACTATTGGTCATTAGCTCTTGGCTTTACAAGTATCTGCGAGGTTGGGTGAGTGCAAGAGATGTGCTTCAGGTGGGCACCCATGCCACTCCCATGGGACAGAGAAATATTTTTCTTTCAATTTAAGCTTCCTTTTCATACTCTTTCTAGTACAACCTTTACTATCATATCACAAATACTGACCTATTCAAAAAGTACCTCTTTTCCAAGGGCAAACATTAGAATTTTAAGGGCTATATGCTTTTAGATCATATTTAACAATAATATTTCCTACATTAACAGTGTCTCTGCCCTGCCCTTGCAGTATATGTTTCCTCAATGCTGCTCAGAGGGGCTTTCAATTTCTTTTCTACTCTCTCCATGACCCACAGGAATCATAAAAAATGTACATTAGCTTTTCATGTCTACTTTTATTGAGATCTAGGGACAGCCTGTCTATCCTATTCTACTGTTTGGAGTACCTTGATTTAAAGGAAATGAGAGCTGATGATTACCAATATGTCCTACAACTGACCGACAAATAACTAAAGACTTGAATAGGCACATTATTGTACTGCATAGCAAATAGATACACTTGGGAAGAAAAACTGGAATAATAATAATAATAATAATAATAATAATAATAATAATAATAATAAATTCATGCCCTAACTGGGTTGGCTCAGTAGATAGAGAGTCAGCCTGTGGACTCAAGAGTTCCAGGTGCAATTCAGGTCAAGGGCATGTACCTTGGTTTTGGGCATATCCCCACTGAGGGGTGTGCAGGAGGCAGCTGATCAATGTTTCTCTCTCATCGATGTTTCTAACTCCCTCTCCCTTCCTCTCTGAAATCAATAAAGATATATTTTAAAAATAATAATTCACATTTCTAGCTCACAGTGCAAATAATGTTATCCTACCCCATTTTCTAGGAGGTAAAGTAGCTATTCTGTAAAGGTCCTCAGATTGAGCTGAAGCTAGAGATTAGAAGAAGAAGAAAAAAAGGATTCTGGGGACCAAGGCCACCTGGAAAGTATGTAATTGACATCCAGAATTATCCAATAGCAAAGAGTTAGAACTGAGCCTGCTGAGGTGATGGACTGTAGAAAGGAAGTGTATCTATCTTTGGGCCCAGTGGAAGGAAGAGGCAATAGGGGGAGGCCAAGCAGGAAGTTTTTCCATAGAAACTCAGAAAGTTATATTTTCCTAATCATCTAACAAGAGATATTAATGATCTGGAATTTCAGAACCTTCATGACATATAAGGATATGCTTGTTTCCAGGTGCTGTGTTCATTCATCCATCCTTCTATTCATTCATTCCACCACTTTTGAGTTCTAGGCTTTGGAACTACCTATAACAGTAAAACAGGCAAAGATCACTATCATCAGAGTGGCATTCTATAGGGGAAAAACAGACAAAAAAATTAATAGTAGTTTAGATGACCATAGGTGCTATGAAATAAAAGCAGGAAGGAGAATGGAATAGCCTGATCAGTGGCTGTGAGATTTTAAAGAGATTGGCACCTGAGAAGGCCATATTTGAGCAAACACCTGAAGTGAGATGAGGGAATGAGTTCTGTTAAGACCTGAAAGAAGATAACTGTTATCATCATACTTTCAATTATTATTTTTATTTATTACTATAATATTTGGAACAGCATATAATTTGAGCTCACCATTCATTGGCTTCTGTCACTTTTGCGTGGAGTAAAATTACTCCAATTTTAGAACAGGTATTATATTCAGATTACATATGTATGTGAATTCTGGTTTTCTCTAAATTGCAATTATTATCAATTATTATAAAGCAATTATATCCCTCAAACAAAAAAACTTTTTAAGGAAAAACACACACCACATTTTTTAGAAAAAATACATTTTTATTGATTTTTTACAGAGGAAGGGAGAGGGATAGAGAGTCAGAAACATCGATGAGAGAGAAATACCAATCAGTTAATTCCTGCACACCGCCCCCCACCAGAGACGTGCCCGCAACCAAGGTACATGCCTTTGACAGGAATCGAACACGAAACCCCTCAGTCCGCAGGCTGACTCTCTATTCACTAAGCCAAACCAGTTTTGGCCACACCACATTTTAATATAGGAATTTCCAACATATTCCATGAAATTTTTAAAAATAAAATGTATTTATTTGATCATTGACCAAGATTTTACCTAATATACCTAGAGCCTGAGCAGATGTAATTATTTTATATATTTTAAAATTGAGATAATTTACATATATTGAACTGCATTATGAATTTTGATAAATGCCAAGTGTCTCCTCTGGTGATTAATTCCTTCAGGTGTTATATATATGAAAATGTTTTTACTCACATTCTTTATAAAGATACTAGAGGCCCAATGCATGAATATTCGTGCAAGAATGGGCCTTCTTTCCCCTGGTTGCCAGCACTACCTTTGCTCTGGCTAGAGCCACCTTTCTGCCTTCCCACATTGCCCAGAGGCCTGGAGCAGCTGGGGCAGTATAGGATGCCTATGTCATTGCCATGATGATGACGCAAGTGTCTCACCTACCCCCAGCCAACTCAGCACCTGTGTATGCAAATTAACCCACCATCTTTGTTGGGTTAATTTGCACACTCCTGATTGGCTGGTGGGCATCGTGAAGGTATGGTCAGTTTACATCTTATTCTTTTATTAATGTAGATTTTTATAAATAGATATATCTAGGTTGACAGCTTTATTCCTTTAATACGTTAAAGTTGCTCTACTGTCTTTCATTGTTTTTTTTTAGACAAATCCGTTATCTGTATTTTTATTTTACCATAGGTAACATGTCATATTTTGGGGCTGCTTTTAAGATTTTTGTCTTTATTACTGGTTTGAGAAATTTGATTATAACGTATCTTGGTGTAATTTTTAATGGTTATTTTTCAGTTTATTGAATATGTTGATTTACATAACTTTACTCACATTTGAAACATTTTCAGATATTAAGTATTTTTTTCTTTCCCTTATTTTTGCCCCCTTGAAGGATAATATTTCCACATGAAGGGTCAGACAAAAGTAAGTTTATAGTTGCTCATATGGAAAATAATGTAAGTAATAAACAATAATACAGGAATAAACTGTGTTTCATGTACTTACAACTGTAAACCTACTTTCCCCCACTATTTATAGTTAATGCTTGAAGTTTCCCTGTATCCTATGGATATTCTTTTCTTTTCTTTTTAAACGTTTGTACATTTTATTTTTTTGGGAGAATTGCTTTGTAAGTTATATAAATGTCTAACTACTATGTTGGACACCTAATAAAATATTGGACCTGGCCAGGTAGCTCAGTTGGTTAGTGTGTTGTTCCCGTATGCCAAGGTTGTTAGTTTGATCCCTAGTCAAAGCAAATGCAAGGATCAACCAGTGAATGCATAAATAAGTGGAACAAAAATTGATATCTCTCTATCTCTCTTTCTTTGCCTTCCTTTCTTTCTAAATTTAATTTAAAAAACTAGTTTAATATTAAATGTCAACTGTAATTGACAAAATTTTAAATTACTTAAAAATATTTTAAAAGCATTGATTTAAAATAAATCTGATGCCTTGATCAAGTTTAGCTCAGTAGTTAAAGTGTTTGTGGGTCTCGAGTTTGATTTCAGATCAAGGTAGGGACACCTACAGGAGGCAACCAATCGATGTGTCTCTCTCACATTGATGTTTCTCTCTCTCTCTCTCTCTCTCTCTGCCTCTCTCTCTCTTTCTCTCTCTCTCTCTGCCTCTCTCCCTTTCCCCCCTCCCTCTCACTCTGAAAATCAATGGAAAAAATATCCTCAAGTGAGTATTTTAAAAAAAAGAATATGTTGCCAAATATCTCACTATTGAGAGATATGATCTGAAAATTATTATAATTAAAAAGAGAGTATATTTGCAAAGGGTAAGAGTTAATATAAAAAGTTTTCTTAAAAGAAAGTAAAATCAGATTTTTCTCTGGTATCTAATTTTGATTATTTTGTGGAGTGAATAGCTTTTTGAAAAAGAAACAAGAGATGTAACTTTGGAGCATGTGACATTGTGAGATAGGTCAAGTTTAGGGGATTCTCAATAGGAAATCTAAAAACCAATTGCTCATATGAGGAAATTTGATTTTTGGGAAGTGACCTAGGATATGGAAGAAATGAAGAGTAACAGCATGAAAATATCAGCATCAAATCTCTTAAAACTGAAGTTTGCTGAGAGTGTCACTTTCTTCCAACATACTTGCTTAGTAGAGCAACAAAAAGATGCATGTTAGAACTAGGCCTACCTGTGTATAACTACTACATGGTCTATTGTACATTTTTTTAATGTGTTGTCTCTCCAGCTTTTATTCCTATGAAAAATTCTGCACTATTTTTTGAATAAGAAAAAAGGTCTACATATAAATCCCCAAACTTCTTACAGAAAATGGTTCTAATTGTGACCTAATTTTTATATCCAGCCATTGCTTTCTAACTCAAAACAATATCCAACTAATTGATATGTATGTGAGTTCTGTCCTATTTCCCCTTAAAATTTGATAAGATGTTCCTTGAAAATGGGAATCCTGTATTTTGGAGATTGTATGGTGCATTAGCAAAGGTCAGAGGACTAGAAATGTAAATTATATTATAGGCCCTAGAATATATACAAATTTACTATAGCTCTGTGGCTCATCCTCAAAAATTAGGAATATTATTTCCCTATTCCTATTAACTAGTAAGCATGATACAATGCTGTATATCATGGAAAATTTCTATTTCTCATCTAAAATATATGTTACTTTCCCTAAAAGTTATTTTTTCCCCATGGTCTAACTTTTAGAATAAAAACACACACACACACAGGTTATTTACTCTTAATGCATTGACTGGTTGGTTTGACAAAAATCATACTTTTCCATTTACCTAAGACAGTGGTCAGCAAACTGCTGCTCGCAAGCCACATGTGGCTCTTTGGCCCCTTGACTGTGGTTCTTCCACAAAATACCACAGCCTGGTTGAGTCTATTTTGAAGAAGTGGCATTAGAAGAAGTTTAAGTTTAAAAAAATTGACTCTCAAAAGAAACTTCAATTGCTGTACTGTTGATATTTGGCTCTCTTGACTAATGAGTTTGCCAACCATTGACCTAAGAGACCTATATAACCTTTCTTATAATCTCACTAACAATTATATTATACTAGTGGCCTGGTGCACAAAATTTGTGCATGGGGGGGTGTCCCTCAGCCCTGCCTGCTTGCCCCCAACTGCTGGTTTAGGCTTGCTCACCTCCAACTGCCCTCCCCTCAGCCAGCCTGATTATCCCCAACTAACCCCCCCCGACCCCCGCCAGCCTGATTGCCCCCACCTGCTTCCCTGCTGGCCTGATCGCTCCCAACTGCCTCCCACTGGCGGCCTACTTGCCCCCATCTGCCCTCCCCTGCTAGTCTGATCATCCTCAACTGACCTCCCCTCCTGGCATGATTGCCCCTAATAGCCTCTGCCTCTGCCCCTGCCACCATGGCTTTCTCCAGAAGGACGTCTGGAAGGTCTCCCGGCAGGTCTTCTGGTCTAATTAGCATATTACCTTTTATTACTATAGATCTTTACAAAATGCTTGTAATTTGAACTCCTGAATATTGCACTTGGTAACTATATGATCAGAAAAAAGTAGCAACAAACTATATAAGCGGAAAAATTTAGGAAAACATTTTTGGAGCTTATTCATCTCCATTAAGATTGGTGAATTCACACTGGCTTATTGAAGCAGCAAATACATTTCATCTCTCCACTGACCCTTACTTCTGTTGAGTCACTTAAATATTTTCTTCCCATCATTGAGATCTGTTTCCTTTTCATGATTCCTGATGATTCCAAAACACTTGAGGTGTATTTCTAGTTCCCTTCCATGATGAAATTGTTGTTTTTATATGAAAACTGTAATTTGCCTGTGACTTTTGTAGAACTATCACAGTATGTCAAGAAAAAAAGGAAAACAAGCTGATAAGATTTAAGTACACCTCTATTGCATATAGATGTTTACTGCTAATATGATTATAGACAATCAGTATGTTGTGTATTCTGCTTAAGAAGAAAAAGTATGTAGGTCTTACATATTGATTCCTCCACACATAAAAATGAGAATCAATCATAGGCAATTAAAATAAAATTACCTTGATTTTTTTATGACAAGATTTAAAAGATAATTTTGAAATACTATGTTATTTATAGTTCAGAAAAATAAGGTCACATGACATTCTTTAGCTGGATTTTTGTAGGTTACAAGATTTTAAATTCAAGATAAAACGTCAGTCTTAGTATAAAAATAGTAACTGTTAACTATGTACGGACTATGTATTATATTCCAGGTACTATGGGGCTCTACATTTATTTTTCACAATGAATGCAAAAAATAGTTTTAAATGTCAATCTAATTATATAGGTCAGTGTTCGACAAACTCATTAGTCAACAGAGCCAAATATCAATAGTACAATTTTTAAAATTTTTTTGAGAGTCAAATTTTTTAAATTTAAATTTATTCTAACGTCACTTTTTCAAAATAGACTCACCCAGGCCGTGGTATTTTGGGGAAGAGCCACACTCAAGGGGCCAAAGAGACGCATGTGGCTTGTGAGCCTCAGTTTTCCAACCACTGTTATAGGTTATAAAGTTTGATTTCTAAAGATAATACATTACATGTTTAAGGTTACACAAATTATTGTGGCAAAAAATATTTGAAACTGGGAGTCTTCCAACATAAAAATCTTACACACTTATCCTATACAGATTCACAATAACAACAACAAAAAGAATTTTTGGCAATTAACTTGTTAGAACACAAACATAATAGCTTAGGAAATCTAACTTCTAAGCATTAAAATAGTTAATATTTCCTGTCATTACTGAAAGAGAGAAAGTAAAGATTTGCAAATAGGAAATATCCCAATTACTTTTCAGCCCATTTTGATTGCATGTGATTTCTGACAATGGGAACTAATCTATCTCCATGTTTATTTTATATTTCATTTATTTATGCTCTCTTCGTATTAGTTTTTATGGTCCTTTTGGATTTAACACACTTATTATTCTATCTTTGGAGATGAATATTTAAATAGTTTTTAGCCTGTCATATTTTCTAACATATACACAGTGATGCCCTGCATAATGACAGGGCTATGTTCTGACAAATGAGACCTTAGATGATTTTGTTGTGTGAACATCAGAATGTACTTAACATAAACCTAGATGGTACAGCCTATACACACCTAGTATACACACCTAGCATGTTACTATATAAAACAACATGAGCCAAGATCGGTTTGGCTCAGTGGATAGAGCTTCGGCCTGTGGACTGAAAGGTCCCGGGTTCGATTCCGGTCGGGGGCATGTACCTTGCTTGCGGGCACATCTCCAGTGTGGGGTGTGCAGGAGGCAGCTGATCGATGTCTCTCTCTCATCGATGTTTCTGACTTTCTATCCCTCTCCCTTCCTCTCTGTGAAAAATCAATAAAATATATTTTTTAAAAATAAAAAAATAAATAAAACAACATGAGATTAAATCAACCAAAAGAGAAAATTATGTTATCAAGAAATACAGTAAACTCGAGATATATGAGGTTGCTGCTGGTATAACATGCATACTGTTTTACAGAAAAATTTTCTGTTTTAATAAGTGTCTACTCTAAAATAATGATTAAAAAGTATAATGTACTCCTGTCAGTGTCACTCAGTGGTTGATCATTGACCTATGAACCAGGAGGTCATGGTTCAATTCCTGGTCAGGACACCTTCCCAGGTTTCGGGTTCAATCACCTAGTTGGGGGCGTGCAGGAGGCAGCCAATCAATGATTCTTTCTCTTTTATCATTTTGATGTTTCAATTTCTCTTCCCCTCTCCCTCTTTCTGAAATCAATAAAAATATATTTTTTGAAATGTATAGTATAGTAAATACACAAACCAACAAATACTTGTAAAAATGTTGACAAGGAATGCAAATCAAATCTAGGTAGGTGGGAAATACCATTTTTTTAAAATGACCACCTTTTCCACATTAGTGTTGGCTTCTTTGTTAAATCTTAGTTGACTGTGCTATTGTTTTGTTTTGTTTTTCTTCTTTAATTTGTCTTGGACTGTTTATTTCCAGTATATAGAAATACAATTGTTTTTTGTGTATTGCTCTTATATCTTATTAGAGGCCCAGTTCACAAATTCATGCATGGGTGAAGACTATCGACCAGGTCCCAATAGGGACAGATCTGTGCTGGGCCTGGAGGGAGGAGGAAATGGCAGGAAGTTGGCCAGCCAGCCCTTCCTGATTGGCATAGATCAGGGAGGGCCAGCCAGGAGAAGGGGCAGAGGGTGAATGGCTAGAGGGCCCCACCCCCTATTGGGTTTGGGGGGCCAATTGGGGGCAGGGCCAGCCATAGGGAGGGGCTGTAGATGGTGAACTAGCTGGCTCTACCCCTGAATGGGGTTGGGGGTGCTGATTGGGAGCCCTTGGCCTGGGGGAGGGGCCATGGGTGGTTGGCCAGCCAGCCTTGACCTTGATGGGGTGAGAGGACCAATCTGGAGCGGTGCTGGGTTGCAGTGGGGGGGAGAGGGGGGCTTCAAGAGGTTGGCAGAGCACTCCTGTTCCCTATTAGGAGGGGCAGTCAGGGGTGGGGCTGGCCAGGTGCAGGGTCTGTGGACTGATCAGGGTGGTGGGGTCCCATCCAGGGTGGGTGTGGGCAGTTGAGGAGAGAGGCTTCAGGAGGTTGGCCAGACAGTCCTGACACCTATTGGGGTAGGGGGTACAATCAGGGGTGGGCTGGCCAGGGGAGGGGCTGCAGGCCTATGGTGGTGGGGGGCTAATGGAAGATAGGGATTGCTGGAGGAAGGGAGGCGGCATTTGGCCGCAGCCCACTCTTTATCTTATCGAGGTGGGAGATTCTGATCAGGGGCAGGGGGGAGGGGCCACAAGGTTGGCCGGTCGGCCCCACCCCTTGATGAAGCTGGTTTGCTGGTCACAGTGGGTGTCATAGCGACCGGTGGTTACAATGGTTATGGCCAATAAGGTCGCTGGCGTTTTTATAGATAAACTTGTTGAAGTTATATATTAGACGCCTTTCTACATAGGAGATCATGTCCTGTCTTGTGCAAATAAAGAAATGTTTACTTTTTTCCTTATTAATCTCAATGATTTTAATTTTTATTTCTTGCTATGTTGAACCAACCAGTACCTCGCATAAAATATTCAACAGAAGTAGAAGAAATTATCTTGTCCATTTTCAGGGCAGAAATTCAATGTCATTCTGTGTGATTTTAGCTGTAGTCTCTTTGTTTGTTTGTTGGTTGTTCTTTTTTAGATTCCCTCTAATATGTTGAAGTTGCTTCTATCTAAGTTGCTTCTCTGTTGAGAGTGTTAGCTATGAATAGATGTTGGATTTTGTCAAAGGCTTCCTCTGCATTTATTAACATGATCATGTGAATTTTTCTTTTTATTAATTTGGTGCATTCAAGTAATTAACTCAGATGATAAACCAACCTTACATTTTTGGAATAAATAAAATCAATGGAAAAATTTCCTTAGGTGAGCATTAACAACAACAACACAGAAAAAATAAATTTACTTGCATATGCATTGAAATCTGTTGATGACAGAAATATGCTGCTTCCAAACAACCAAGAAATGTCAAAATAAAATAGAATATGTTTAAGTAGGCATATGTTGGAAAGGTCTTAAAATACATATTTTCATGTGTATTCCTATAAAAAAATTGTGACTCCTCACTTATATATCCAAATGTGTTTCCTTATTACATTTCATATTTACTATTTCAATAAAAAAAACATTTTCTCTGAGACTGATAATAAAACCAAGTTAACGTTTTGGCATAAGGCTTTTATCCTCTTCCTATGTTATGAATTTCTCTGGTTGAGAAAAGCACCCACCTGTGCTTATACAGCACCACAACTCTCATTTTGAAACAGGTCAATGCTGTAAGCCATAATCCCATGACAGGAGAGGACGTATAAAGCAATAAACTCCTCCTGACTTGTAAGCAGTGAGCCTTGAAAGCTGAGCACTTAACGACCACAGGAGCATTTACCATGGGATAGCATCTCCTCCCACCCTGGGAATAGTGTGGAAGTGAACAGAGCAAGATTATCATGCCAAAGATAAGATTTTACAAGTTATTATTTTGTTTGCAGAAGTTGAAGAAATGGATTTTAAAGAAATACAATTAGCAAGTTAGGAAGTGTATTATTATTGCCTATGGATTGAGCTGTCTATTTGGTGAGCTTATCAAAGGCAGGACTTTGCATGCTCTGTGGGGAGAGCAAGAAGATGAACAGGTCACTTAACCGCAATGCCATTGCTTAGGGAGCAATCTCTGCTTCCTGGATAATATCAGATATGAATGAAAATCTAAATGTGTTATTAAGGGACACATAAAACAGTGAACCAGACAGTTAAAAAAATATATGTCCTAATTAATATTAGAAGTCAATTAAATTCAGTATGAAAACTGGAAAAAGAAAAGCTTAGCTTGAATGCAAAACTAAATGGAAGACTACTGGTTGTTCATTATATAATTGTGTGCCTACTGTAAGCAAGAGCCAGGATAAATGACAATGATCCAAAGAATAATGCTTCAAATTTTTTATAAAATATATCATTTTTACCATACATTATTCATCCTTCCCAAATGTCTTCCTAAAATCCTCTTTTAATGTTAAAACATCAGCAGATCTACAAAGTCTCTTTTTTCCCCCTTCTCTTCTAAATATCATCCGGTTTGTAAATGGTCCTTTAGCAAATGTAAGTATTTGGCAATAGCTATACTTAGAACTTTGGATCCTATTAAATAATTTTAAAAGATCTTTTGAAGCACAATGATCAGCAGCTGCTGAATACGAAGATAAAAACACTATCCACAATTATTTGAAGAACTAGTAAGAGAAAAAGAAGCTGGAATCTTGTGAACTCATAACATGTAAGAGTGTAAATGAGTTTCCCTGTCAAACCCAGTGCCACCAGGGACTTTTGGAGTTTGGTGACTCAGCAACCCAGAGCAGCCTCAAGAGCAGGAAGCCAGTCACAACTGCTGGCCCATCACAGAGATCACTTGCCATCCCTCAGACTTGGGCTTGTTGGTATCTAACTGAGTGTACTGTACCAAAACACATTAATGACTTATGAAAATAAGATCTGAAATAAGTACAGATGGCAACTGACACAATTTAGTTCTCTAATATCAAATACATTTACCTTTTCTCTTAGTTTTTATCTGGCCTAATCTCACTCTTAGTAAAGAAAGGACATTGTTAGAAATAATCCAAAGACTGGCCCTCAATTAATTTTCCCACATCATTGTGAAGTCATATTCAATATATTTTATGTAACAAACAAGACCTGACCTTTATAAGGCAAATCACTGAACATACAGAAAAGCACAAAGTATAATTTGTTTAGCAACTTCACAATTTTTTAGTATCAAAAGAAAAGAAAGTGTTGATTGTATGTAATTATTACTAATGCTTATTAATGATAAATATAAAATATAGATGGAAAATTTTTTAATTCCCTATATCACCATCACATACAGACTTTTCCCATATAAAGTGTCTTTTCAATATTTTTATCATGTATAGGACTTGAGTCTTTAGCTTTTATGTATTTTTTTTATGAGGAGACACATCCAAGGATATTTATTAAAACAATAATTGTTGTCACCCCCAAACGGGAAACAATATAAGTGTGAATCACTACGGTGATGTGTATCATATGTATCGGTACACCCTCACCATGCTATGCTGTGCAGCAGTGGAAGATTGGGTCAGATCTCAGTGCTACTAAACCAGGAAGAAACAGAGAATCTGAACAGACCAATTAGTAATCATGCAATTAAAAAACTGCACAAAGAAAAGCCCAGTATCTGACAGCTTCACAGGCGATTCTACCAAACATTTAAAGATGAGTTACTGTCTATCATTCTCAGACTGTTCCCCATTCCTCTTTCAGGACTAGGATGGATGTATTTTATCCAGAAAATCCTCCATGACCTAACTAGGTTGATAAGGTACTGCTACATGGTAGAGTTTTACTCTTTAAAAACAGAAGGTGGGAGAATCCAAGATGGCGGCATAGGTAAACACCTACACTGCTGCCTCGCACAACAATTTCAAAACTACAACTAAAAGACAGAACGGACATCATCCAGAACCACAGGAAAGCTGGCTGAGTGGAAGTTCTACAACTAGAAGGAAAGAGAGGGGCTCACGGAGACCCAGAGGAGCTGCAAAAAGCCGAGGTATGGAGACGCGCGCTGAGAGAGCGGGTGCCGGAGAACCTGGCTGGCTTTCTCTGGGGGGAGGGAGATGGAGACTCTCAATGGCATTGAACCCCTTATCCTACGACACTAAACCCCAGATCCAGCCGAAACGCATACGGAGGAGTTTGGACTGTGAAAAGGGAGAGGTGCACGGAAATTTAGGGGAGTCGCAAATCATCAAAGGCCTGGTGGCTCGCACAGCACTACGCGCAGAGGACAGATTGCTGATTGTGCCGCTGGCTTTCGCGTTAGACTCGTGTGGTCCTGGTACTCAGGGGAGCTGGAAAGGCAGCGGTCTAGAGGCACTGCAGGCATTTGCATAAGGACCGCTCCAGCCATTACCCAGTCACGTGAGACTCAGGGGCTGTGGAGGGCGGGGCCGACTGGAAGGCAAGGAGGTCCCTTAAGCCCTGAGACTCCACCCATCCCAAGCTCAACAGAGGCTTCTTCGGTTTTGCACATCTGGTATCATAAGGCTGAATTCAACACAGAAGTTTCCCCTGGCATAGTGAAAATGCCGAGACAGGGGAAGGGATCACAAACAAAAGAAATGGAGGGGGAAAAAACGACTGGATAGAGAGTTCAAAACCACGCTTATAAGGTTTTTCAAGAATATGCTAGAAGAGGTGGATAAATTTATCAAGTCCCAAGAGGAGATGAAAAAGGACCAACTAGAGACACTGACTGAAATAAAAGATATTATACAGAGTCCTAACAGCAGACTAGAGAAAGGCAAGAATTAAGTCAAAAATTTGAAATATAAAGAAGCAGAAAACACTCAACTGGAAAAGCAAGAAGAGAAAAGAACCCCAAAATGTGAAGATAATGTAAGGAGCCTCTGGGACAGCTTCAAGTGTACCAACATCAGAATTGTGGGGGTGCCAGAAGAGAGAGAGCAAAATAATGAAAACCTATTTCAAGAAATAATGACTGAAAACTTCCCACATCTGGTAAAAGAAATAGACTTACAAGTTCAGGAAGCACACAGAACCCCATATAAAAGGAATCCAAAGAGGACCACATCAAGATACATCATAATTAAAATACCAAGAGCAAAAGACAAAGAGAGAATATTAAAAGCTGCAAGAGAAAAACAGTTTATTACCTACAAGGGAGCACCCATACGACTGTCAGCTGATTTCTCAACAGAAATGATGCAGGCCAGACGGGAGTGGCAAGAAATATTCAACGTGATGAATAGCAAGAACCTACAATCAAAATAATCTATCCAGAAAAGCTATCATTCAGAATTGAAGGGCAGATAAAGAGCTTCACAGATAAGAAAAAGCCAAAGGAGTTCATCAACCCCAAACCAGTATTATATGAAATGCTGAAAGGTACTCTTTTAGAAGAGGAAGAAGAAAAAGGTAAAAGCCAAAAAATTATGAACAACTAATACATATCTATCAACAAGTGAATCTAAAAATTAAGTGAATTAAAAATTTGATCAACAGAATAAACTGGTGAATATAATAGAATCAGGAGCACAGAAAGGGAGTGGACTGATAATTCTCAGGGGGAAAGGGGTGAGGGGTGTACAGGGAGAGACTGGACAAAAATCATACACCTATGGATGAGATCAATGGGAGGGAGATAAGGGCAGAGGGGAGGGTGGGAGCTGGGTGGAGGGATGCTATGGAGGGGAAAAAAGAGAAACAAATGTAATAATCTGAATAATAAAGATTTAATTTAAAAATAAGTAAAAAAATAAAAAATAAAAACAGAGGGTAGTGCCCTAACCCAGTGGTCAGCAAACTCATTTGTCAACAGAGCGTCGAACCAGTTTGTTGACCACTATCCTATCCAGTTTGGCTCAGTGGATAGAACTTTGGACTAGGTACTAAAGGGCCCCAAGTTCAATTCCATTCAAGGGCATGTACCTTGGTTGCAGGCTCAATTCCTGTTAGGGGGTGTGCAGGAGGCAACTGATCAATGTTCCTCTCTCATTGATGTTACTCTCTATCCTCTTCCTCTCTGTAAAAGCAATAAAATGTATTTTAAAAATACTGAAAAAAAATAGGGGGTGGTATATTTTATTTACATATATAATTTTCAGCACTGAATTCTTCTGTTTGTAATTGCAACTCCTGTTGTTCATATATTTCTGAAGGGAGTTGACAAAACAGAAAATAAGATTTGCAAGACTAAGAAGACCTGCATTTCTTTATGTTCATAGGTCACATTTGTAGGTGTCAATATTTTCTAGAGAAATATTTTTCCTTCAACCATCTCTTTTGTGTCAAGGTTCATTGTAGGATCAGCACCTTGCCAGCCTGTCATGTAATAGTTATTTGTCTCCCTTTCAGTTTCAGATAACAGGTTCCCATTATTTTGCCCTCTCAACAGTTCATAGATAATGTAATTATATGATTGAATTTCTTTCATATCATGCAAGGAAATGAATGTGTACAAATGTCATTTTGTATTGATTTATGCACCATTTGCCATGGAGTTGACTCAAATTAAATTGCTGCTGTTTCACTTCATTTAAGAGGTTCATAACTCTAGTATTTTGAAGAATTGATGGTCCTTTTGGGAATAGACTCTAATGTATATTTTTGAAATTCATTACTGTAAAATTTATCAACCAAATCATAATTAACACAGTTTCTTTCAAAATTATCTCTTTTTCATGGAAATAAGTGTTTCTTTTTTTCATAGCTTGAAAATGAAGAATCTGTTTTTATATCACTGTATTGATTCAACATAAAGTCTGGTGGATATAAGAGCATATTAGCATTTTGTAAGTGCTCATAAGTGCTTTTCTCACAATTACAATTTCTTTTTGGTAAAACTTTTTTTACTTGAGAACCTCATTGTTTGACTTATTCTCTGAGGGGAAATCATCAAGGTTGAACTCTATCTCGAAGTATCCTCTCAAAATCAAGTTATTCATTGAAGAAAGCCTCAAGGAGTACGATGCCTGTGATTCTCCACCAGCAGAGATAAGCCTTTTCTTGATTTGTTCTTCTTGACACTCTTGCATTAAAAATAGACTTTTATTTAAAAGGTAGTATCTCTTAATACCCATTCAGAGTGGCTCAATTGTTTTACTTGACATTAAAAGGTAATCTAGTACAGAGGGCTGTGAGATTTAAGGGATGGGACAGAATGTAGGCTTCTCTGTTAAATTTGAATTATTCCAATTGGCTATGCATATGTTTATTAAGATCAAATAAAAACATTGCATGAGCCACACTAATACTAAAAATGTTGTTAATATGAAATAAATTATGTTTCCAAATTGCATTTAAAAAATTATATTTCTTGAATGATTTGTTTCTCCTTAACAATTTCTTGTTTTGCAAAACTTGCTGATAAAACTCCATATGGTTATATTACACATGCCATTTACATCATAACATAGCTTCTAAAGTGGTCACAATGAATTTATTTCATTCTTTTATCTACTGAATATTTTAAAATGAGAAAACATACTCATCATTAGATTATGAGCTAGTATACTGAACATGTACTGCTATAAAGTTAACAACTCTGAGAATTGCTCTATAAATTTGATTTGTTGAAGCACATAATCCCATCTTCTGTGACATAATTATCCACTTAAAATTGGAATTTCTTTTCATGTTAATCAGCAATGCTGTCCCTTTTAAAATAAAGCCTTGACACTTGAAGGTATGCAAAGTTTATCAGTTCTTTTTTTTTAATATTCAGCAAAATTCTTCAAGCAATGAAATAGTTTAATAACACTCATGCCACTTCTCTCTAGTTGCATAATTCTACTACTAAAGAGATTTTGGAAACTATTAACAAGAAATAAGTAGGCTCCACTTAGTATATTATTAAAAAGTTGGAAAAATTTTTGAATCTTCAGAAGTGAAGTATAATTTTAGTGCTTCAAGTAAATTTAGATATCTCTCGATTGCATTTGTTAAAGAGAATGAAAGGGTTTTTGAATGTAAGAGAATGAAACATACTGATAGAAAATATGAAAATGCTTTAATTGTTTGGTACAAAGCATATAATTACTGAAAGAAGAGAACACATTCATGATAATGACTTCAATGACAATAGGAAGGACATCGGATACTATTTGAACAACATTTTGCAAAATTTGAACAGGGCAGTCAACACCTTCCATAGAATCAATCATGCTTTGCTTCAACTTTTTATTAACATGTCTGCACCTTCACACAAAACACTTACCTGAAGCATCCATTTTATATAAAAATTACTGTTTGAAATTTTAACCTTGCTATTTGGCTTCTGTAAATGTTTGCTTGCTTAAATAATAAGGAAAATGAGACTACTCTCACTCCATAGAGACTATTAAACCTTTTCCCGACAAAATTATCAATGCTGGCACCAGTCCAGGCCTTTGGTTGAGGTATCAAGGCCCCAGCACATAGGGGCTCTTTAAGAATTTGCAAAAGGGGCAGGAAACACCCCATATTTGGATACAAGGTAAAAACATATAAATAGGGAAAATTTCTGCATGTTGGGGCCCAGAATTTGAAAAACATTTTCATCTGGACCTGGGCACACTAAATGTAATTGCAAACTCTCGGAGCATTGTTTGATTATTCCAGTTCTCTGTAACACACCAAAATGTATATTTTCACCAAAACAACAACAACAACAAAAAAATGACATAGGAAATGCCCCAGAACATCTGCTGTCACAAGATTAGAATTTTATAAAATATGAATATCTTCTTTTGGGAAGATAAGCATATAAGCATGGGCATAGGTGATTTAGAAAGTGGTCAATCTATAAGCAATTTAAAATTTTCTAATCTTGGACAGGGATTACAAAAAATATTACCACCAGAAGTAACCATAGAAGTTTAAAACATAGCTGGGTGAAAGCATTTTCCCAGAATCACACAGTACTTGGTAGTTAGTGTAAGGGCTGGGTTAGGGATCTGGTGTCCTGGCTATTTTCTCTTCTGCATGCTCTAATTTAGTGAAATAGGTAATTTTATGGGCATGGTTTTTAGACATGGTTCAGTCTTTCTACTGCTTACCAGTTGGGTTAGTATGGAAAGTTATTAAACCTCCCGAGCCTTACTTTTTCATCAGTAAAATAGAGATTATCATGATGCAGGCTTCATAGGTTTGATATATTAACTGAGATCATGCACATACTATCCTTGATGTAGTGACTGGCATATAATGGATATTAAATAAATGTTAGTTTTTACTATTCTGTTACATCACACTATTGTATAAAAAGTGAATGACAATGGTATTAATGATGCTAGAGTAGTTGAGTCTATGCTTGTAATCTTTCCATTTATGCTAATGGAGTCTCATACACACATTTACTTGAAAAGAGCTGGTTCGGTGGCATATTCCTTTTCCCTGTATTAGTCATATGGACCAACCATTGCTATAACCTCCACATCTTAATTACTGGACATAATGTAATTTTATTCCTAGAACACTAGTTGGTAGGGAGCTCACCTTCATGCAGTCACTGAGGAATGTGTACTCCTTCTGTCTAGTGGCTCAACAATCCCTATTTTCTGGAGTTCACTGAGTTCTCTGAATTTGATGCATAAAGGGGAAGGAAATACATCACAAATGATATTGCAGGTTTTGAAAGGCCAGACCTGGGAATGGTGGTTGTCACTTCTGGCAGTTTCCATGCAGTAAAGGCTGTGAACTGGAGTCAAGCTGTGAACTCATGAGAGTAGAGACATGGAGTTCAGAGAGCAGGGCCACTAGCAGTCAAATTTGATTTTCAGATAAATAAAAAATACTTGTCAACACATTTTAATTGCACTTATTGGAGTGAGATTGGTTAATAAAATTATATGTTTCAGGTGTAGAATTCTAAAAATGATTCATCTGAAATTCAAAAGTAACTGAATGTCCTATATTTTATCTGGAACCCTTGTGTCTCCTCATGAACTTGGAACACGTAAAAATTAGGAGACTGTCAGCCGCTAATGACCATCCTATACAAAAGACAATCTAGCCATCATCTTACACTACTTTGCAGAATTTAAGGTAGTAACTAAGGTCTTCCTCTTTAAGCCTCCACCTTTCTTTCTAAAAAAGTCAATTTAACATAAAAAATGTGCTCAAAATAGTAAACAACTGTTTTAACTTTAGTGACTTACATATTTAAGTTTTTAAAGAAGCAGAAAACATAGAATATCTTCACATCTCTAATTGCTGTGGCTATCTCTTCTTTCCAGCTCTACTAGGGATGACTAAAATCTCAGAAATCACTTGGAAAAAATTTTAAAGAAATCTTTAGAAATATATTTCTAAAGTTTATTCCTTAATTGGAGGTCAGGAAATCAGAATAACAACATTCATGAAAGGTTAACTAGATTAGCTTACATGGATAAATGAAAAAGAGAATGAATACAAACTGAATATTTATTGTAAGATTTTAATATAAAAGTTCAACTAGCTTTGAAAATAAATGCTAATGTGTAATTGGTCTCACTTCCAGTTTGAGTTATTGGCCTTTTCCTGGATGCCTTTCATAAAAACCCGGTAAATATACATTAGCTAAAAGCAAATATCCTAGGATTATCCAATGTTAACAAAAGACAAATTAAAGGGTAAAATAATTTCTACAGGCTTTTGCTCATCAATTTCCACATTTATTAATTTAAAGTATAACTGAGATACTCCATTTGAGCATACCCAGCATTAACAAATAGAAAATTATTGCTTATATATCAAATGTGAGTATTATATTTAATATAATTTTTACTGAATAACTTCAAAAAATTAAATGTGCAAAGCATTTGCCTATAATTTTTCATCTATAGACCTCAGGGCATAATATTACTGCTTTAAGAAGATTTTTCAAGAAAGATACTATTGCCGAAACCGGTTTGGCTCAGTGGATAGAGCGTCGGGCTGCGGACTGAAGCATCCCAGGTTCAATTCCGATCAAGGGCATGTGCCTTGGTTGTGGGCACATCCCCGATGGAGGGTGTGCAGGAGGCAGCTGATCAGTGTTTCTCTCTCATTGATGTTTCTAACTCTCTATCTCTCTCCCTTCCTCTGTGAAAAATCAATAAAAAATATTTTAAAAAAAGAAAGATACTATTGCCCAGCCAGCATGGCTCAATGATTGAGTGTTGATGAACCAGGAGGTCACATTTGTATTCCAGATAATGGCATTCCTGGGGTGCAGGCTCGATCTTCAGTGTGGGTTGTGCAGGAGGCAGCCAATTAATGATTCTTTCTCATCACTGATGTTCTCTCTCCCTCCCTCTCTTTTCCTCTCTGAAATTAATAAAATAACATTTTAAAGAATGATATTATTTAAGAATTTAAAATAAATTTTGAGATATTCTAAACATTTACATAATGAATGTGATTGAGAAAAATGTTGCATTTTACTAACCAAACAAACTTTATTCAAAAAGCAGAAACATTATGAATCTCTTAAAAAGAAGTTAAGAATAACCTGCAAAATTCTGGTTTAAATCTTTCTTGTTGCCCTCAAAAAACAATTATGTAGAGTAAAAGTTCATCTTTGAAGATATTGAAAACATAAAAAGATTTTTCAGTGACTGAATAGTCAGTTAACCTCATTGATTTAAGCACCTTTATGGTGAAACAAGGTTCTGGGCAAAGTACTTATGATATAAAAAGCAAGAACCATGAATTTAGGTTCATAGTGCCTGGAAAAAAAATTTTTTTTAGTGATGCCCTTGTCAAACAAGTAACTTTAAGCAACTAATCTATGTCCTCAGTTCCTTTGTCTGTTGTATGGGATGACAGTACACAGCAAATTAACTGGTAGATTATGAGGTTCATATAAATGATCCGTAATAATGTTTTCTAAGATATATTAGCATTCTTAAATTATGTACTTAAACTGGTTTAAGAGGGATATGCATCCCCCAAAAAATCTTAACATTGTGTAACATTATTTTTAAAAATATGTTTTTATTGATTTTTAGAGAGAGAGGAAGGGAAAGGAGAGAGAGAGAGATAGAGACATCAGTGATGAGAATCATTGATTAGCTACCTCCTACACGCCTCCTACTGGGGATCTAGCCCACAACCAGGGCAAGTGCCCTGACTGGAATCTAACTGTGACTTCTTGATTCATGGGTCGACACTCAGGCAGGCTTAACTGCATTATTAGGATGATAATTTCAGATACTATAGAAAAACTTACTGCAACAATATCTGTCTGATGAAGTAGCCATTCTTTTATTTTAAAATAATATGACCTCAGAACTTCCACTGCTCCCAGCAGACCCCTTGTCTTTTCAGTCTGAGCTCTGAGATTGGTCAATGTATCCTGTGAGAAGAAAAGAACCCTGGCTGTATGAAAACCTGACAAAAACATCCTGCAGCAGAAAAGATGACTGAGTACTGCTCTTCTCTCACCCTTTGGTACATTACATGGCTTCCTCTTCAGCTAGTTAAAGGGCATGTTTCACTTTTCTGGCTAAAATTGGTGCCATTCCAAGGAAATACATTCTGGCATAACAAATATGTTCTATATGGAATATTTGGAAACCAATATCTTATATAATATACGGCTCTGCCTATTTTATAGATGTAAGTCAAGAGGAAGCTAGTCCCTGACTGTGATATGCAGAAATTGCTATATGGAGTAAATTTATTTTGTAAAGATTTTTCTTTTATACAGCTCATGAAATTTAAAATCTTGGTCCCTGCCACAGAATAAATAATTTCCCCAGAATATCAGCAAGAGTAAGTACATTTTTCTGAGCCCTGACATGAAGCTGTAATTCACAAACTTAGAGTCAAGAAAGTTGTTTTTGTGTCCACTTTACATCTAACACTCAAGTTATGTGAATTTAAATGCTTCAAAATTGCATATATAATATGCTGTTATGCATGATGTCTGGTTCAAGTATTGCTTATATGAATAAAATAAAGTCTCTATATTCTGTGTTAGTCACTACCCTGCTGATAATCACAGGTAAAAAAGAACACTTAGAAGCATAGACATACTGTAAGAGTTTTATAGTTGGTGCTGTTAAAAAGTCAGTTTAAAATAAATGACTCTGATTCTTATAATATCATTGAATCTAATAGCTAGTTTTACCCAGAACTAAATGCATTGATTTATTAGAGTTAGTTTTAATCTGCTTTTTAATAGGAGGGGGACATTAGATTTGTTCACTTTGATGATTCACCATATAGTGTATAGAATTCTACAATCTAAATATGAGAGCTTTTAAAGAGTACCTTCTTAAAGTTGTGTTCCACAGAAGCCAGAATTCCAAATTACAAGCCTTAAAATTTCAAATTGAAATTCTGAAATCCACAATAATTTAGCTTATGTTCATCACACTTATATTTCTTTCTAAATTGAAGATAATAATATATCCAATGCAGCTTAATGACCATACATTGGCTAACTTTACATAATCAGCAGCCAAGATAACTACTACACAAATTGGCTGACTCTCTTTTTTGTACAATTTCTCTGAACAAAAGTACAACCCAATTAATGACTTTGATCTTCCAAATACACATATAGAAATAAAATTATTCAATTTAAATTCAGGTTTATCAACAAATATATTTTTTTTTCTCCAAAGAAGTTTTCTTTTTGTTTTTCAATGTGCAGTTGCTAATGTATTAACATCAGATCAGGTTTATTCATCATTCATTCATTCAACAAATATTTATTGAATGAAGCTCTGTGCCAGGTTGCAAACGAATATCTGAAGGACAGAAAAAAATGACAAGAAGCATTTTCTATAGTATCTGAAGATGGTGGTGGTATTGACACTTAAGAATGGACAATGTATATTAACTATTGATCATAAATATAGAATCTAAATTAGTTTAAATTGACAGAGTAATGTAATAAGAAACCTACATGAACAGCTGGGAAATTTTTCCTAAGGGTCATAGCCAGAGTTTCATATCCCTTGGATTGGCAATTTTGGGAGGAATTTGAGATAAAATAGAAAAAAAAATGACTGGGAACATTGGATTTTGTTTGGCCAAGACCGGTGCAAACCCATAAGGTTAAAAGGCCTTGTAAACTTTAATATTTTCTCCCCTAAACCATTAAAACCCCTAAGTTGTTATCATTGTAGTTTTATATAGTCAATATTTTTTGAATGGTTTTAGATAACATAACCTATGTTGTTACTCTTAATTCCTTCACATTTCTTTGAAGAGTACTATTTGGTAATTCACTTAATTTCTCTTAACATGGCTCTCCAGATATCAACTCTTTCAAGTTGGATGTAAAATTCTCATAATAACGTTATTTATCAAAAAGGAGTTGTATGACAAAGCCTAAAAAGTTATGTAACTCTTATTCAAGTATTTATGTGCAATTTATATTGTAAGAAATTTATACTGTGGGCAATTAATCTTATATGAAAAGGCCAAGAATAAATTTTAAGCTTTGTAAAAGTCTAATGAACAAGAACCCTCATTCACTTGATAACTAATATTGATTGCCTGTGTGAAGATTAATTTTTCTGGTCTCTATTACTGAAAATATTTTACTCATTGAAGAAAATACATTTTTTTGTAAAACTGTTTCTATAAATGATCTGTAGAAATGATGATTACAACAGTTACAGTTACGGCTGATGATTTTTTTAATCTAGTGCATGATGTAGGGTGATGTGCAGAATCAGAGCCAGCTATAGGCACAGGTGAAAGAGATATGAAAAGACACCGAAACACCAGAGCAAAGGCTGTTAGATTTCTGCAAGGTTGTATCTACACACAGACACATGCACATACATAAACACACACACACACACACACAAACACACAAATCATTTTATTTCTCATTAAAATTTTAAGGCCTTGGTGCATAGCAAGGATGGAGTTATGTGGGGAAATTCATGTTTTCATAATTTAATAGACTTTAAAAGTTACACCAAGTGATTTATGCTTAGTACAAAACAGTCTATATAGTTTGAAGAAGGAGCATACACATCTTTTGAAATTACCCTGAGATGACTTCCATTAAAAAAAATGGTTATAAGTATCTCTTTACATAACATATTTAATCTGTTGTTTTCTTTTGATATATTTCCTATCCCCTCCTTCAGTTAACAATTTAAAATGTATTCTTTAATACTTTTACACACAAAATAATCCTTTTGTTGTAGTTAATGTTGTTATACAAAAATAAGATCATAGAGATTTTTTTTTTACTTTTTGCTTTGATCATTTAATGATTTTTATTGTTTTTAAAACCTTCAAGTTACCTAATCTTACTACAGCTCTTTTAAATTATATGTTACATTAGGCTAATTTATTTATTTTTTCAACTGTAATTCTAAGCAATGCATTTTTATTTCAATGTCTTTATCTTTTATTTCTGCATATACTATTTGGTTCTTTAAACAAATCTACTTGTTAGATTTGCCTAATGTATTTTTTGGTTTTCTGAGTTCCTAATAATAGCAAATATGTAAACTGATCATTCCTCTGCAATGCCCACAGCCAATCAGAAGTGAGTATGCAAATTAATCTGACAAAGATGGCAGGCCTGTGGGCAGCATGCATGCACCAAGTGGGCAGGGTCCTGGGTATGCCACTGGAGTGTATCTAGCCCTGTCAGCCCAGCCTGGGGGTGGCTGGAGTTCCAAGTCTTTTTTATTTCTGCAGCTGCTGGACTGGAAGCAGAAACCAAGAGCTCAGAGAGCACTAGGGATTCTGGAAATTGGAATTCTGGTGACAGTCCTTGGACTGGAAGTGGAAGCCCAGAGTGTGGGGAGCACTAGGAATGCTGGAAATTGTAGTTCTGGTGGCAGATGCATTGTGGGATCTCCTAGACACTAAAGCAAAGTGAGCCTGGAGCAAATTACTCTTATGGGTTGGGGAGGGAGGGAAAGCAAAACTGAGAAACATAAGTAAAGTCACAGTGTCACAGAAAAATTAAAAGGAAGATATCCTGCAACTTCTAGGAAATTTCCACCAATGGAGCAAAGAACAACAAAAACAAAAAGACCTCTATTATTCTGTGAGCACCAAACCAAACTGGGTTGTGGTCTCAGACAATTTGCTCATATGATTGCAAAAACAGACACAAACTCCCAGATTGGAGAGGGCTCCCCTGAGGGCTCCCAGATTGGAGAGAGTGCAGGTTGGGCTGAGGGACTCACACCCTTGTGCATGAATTTTGTGCACTGGGCCCCTGGTATACCTAATAATTTTACATACATTTATTTAACAGTCTAATGCTGATTGTTCTGTTATTGCTCTCTCTCTTTTTTTGTTATCTTAATAATTTAATTTGTGGCATGTTCTGACTTCTACTAATGGTGTATTGTTTTCTTATATGTTTTAAGATTTTATTCTTATAGTTCATTTTTAAGCACACATTAATTATTATTTGCTCATATAATCTAATATGCACATTGAAGTGTCATTCCAAAACATTTTTGAATTTAATTTTGTCAGAGGTCATCAATTATTTGGGATACCATTGTTAAGGTGTTTTGTTTTGTTTTGTTTTTATAAAATGGGTAGAGCTAAATTGGACTTTAATCTCTGTGAGGTATGGTTTTAATTATCCCTGGATAATTTTTTCTACTCAGATAAAAGACAAACATAGATTTATTATACATTCTTTGGATCAGCTTGTCAAGTTATTGTTTCCTTCTCTACTAGAAGTTTATTCCTTCAAGTGGCCTTGATTTTTTCCCCATGGAGATTTAAGTTCTAACTCTATGCATCCTATGGATCTGAGACCTGATATCATATTACTTTGGAAGGTGGGTGTTAACATATAACCCCCTAACCATAGCCAAATCCAGAACTCTTTAGTGGCTGCAGAAATATCTGCTCAATCTAGCTTTCATTATATTTTACTTCTGGTACTTGAAAAATCTTTGTTTCCCACACTTTCAGCTATAATATTTAAATATTTGGAAAATGCATTATTTTTTTATTCATCATCTACATCTCTATGAATTTTTAGATAGATTTTTTCAATGCCATCCTATTTAATTAAATTACTGAGGCTGGAGCTTAATACCCTCTTTGAAATGGTTTGGTCAGCAAACACTTCTTGATATATATATAGCATTGATTTATTCACTCATTTACTTAGTGATGGGTATTTAACTTGTTATTTTTAATTTGTAAATATAGTAACAATAAATAATTTTATGCACATTCTTAATCATTAGTGTGTTTAAATATAAATAATTTTGTGCATATTCTTAATCATTAGTGTGTTTAAAAATAATCATTGTGTTTAAATTTTATGCATATTCTTAATCAGTGTGTTTAAATGTCTATTTTAAAGATGATGCCATTTTAAATATTCATAGATATTTTTAGTCTTTCTAAGAACATTATAACAATTTATTATTGGTTGAAGGATGTAGCTATTTAATGTCTCAATATAAAACTATAATCTTTTTCTTAGAGTTCTAATGTAAAAACTAATAATTTAATTTTATAACTTCTTAACTGTTAATTAAACACAAAATAAATTATGTGACAAAAATACTACCAAAGCACATAGATAAAACAATAAAACTGCTAATGTTTTTATCCATGGTTAACCAAGAAAGTCATAATTAATTGTACTAGTTCTGAGACAGGGAACAAAAAGAGATAAATACTAACCTCCAAATAAAACTCATTTAATAGTTATTACCTCTTGCATTATTGGTTAATGAAGGGTCTTTATATGTACATGGTAGAGTCATTGCACCATGACCTTTGGTTAAGACTATGAAGTATCCTTATGTGAAGTAGGCTACTCTCAATAAACAAATGGAATAATTGGTTCTTTGAAATTTGTCAAATTTCACCCTCTAAAATTATGGTTTCAAATAATTTTAGTGTCATTTTGGGGTAGTTGAATCATATTTCTGTGAATGTTGTCTGGAAAGTTTTCTTTAAAAACAGCCCAGTTTACCTAAAGTGGATTTATGCCTGATGCATTCCTACAAACAGAAATCTGCTATATTTTTCATTTCATCTTGTATATAATTTGCAAATATTTTCTTCTATCCAGAGCTAGTATTCCCATTTTTTAATACTATTTTTAAAAAAGGATAAATTCTTGCTGAAACTGGTTTGGCTCAGTGGATAGTGTCAGCATGCGGACTGAAAGGCCCCAGGTTCCATTCCGGTTAAGGGCATGTACCTTGGTTGCAGGCACATCCCCAGAGGGAGGTGTGCAGGAAGCAGCTGATCATTGTTTCTCTCTCATCGATGTTTCTCTTCCTCTCTGTAAAGAAATCAATAAAATATATAAAAAATAAAATAAAAAGGATAAGTTCTTAAAGTCTATTTCAATTTTTAAATTTTATATATTGTGAACTTAGTGTCATCTCTAAGAAATGTTTGCTAAATTCAAGGAAAAATATTTCCCTTTATGTTTTCCTATCAAAGTTTTGTAGTTGAGAGATTGAATATACAAATGAACACTGACCAGACCATATAGAAAAACAAAACTGTGACAACATCTGTAGCAGCCAGTACAGGAAGCTAAGCCAAACCTGTGCACCAATTGAACAGAAGTAGTCAGGACTTGGTCAATAAGTCAGCTGCCTTAATTTTTGTCCTCTCTTCCAACTCAGCACCATCCAGAGAGAACCAAATATGTTCTCCAAACTAATTACAAAGGATGCTTCATTTCTAGTTAGCTTGCCTCCAGTGCCTTGAGCCTCAAGTCAGAGCATACCTGAGTCTTCTCTATTTTTCATTATAAAGATTCCTCATTCCCTTGCTTCCCTTTGAGTCTCTGCAAAATGCAACTGAGGGTAGCTGACACCCTTATTATAATGATCTTTGAGTAAATAACCTCATTTGGGTGGTCTTTGTTAATTTCCACAGTTTCCCCTGGAGGTTCCAAGA
>JAAGEH010000426.1:6847014-6872213 GCA_011751065.1 Lasiurus cinereus
TGGGTGGTCTTTGTTAATTTCCACAGTTTCCCCTGGAGGTTCCAAGATACCATCTGCACTGCATTTGCTACAAACAGCAGTCTCCCACAAGTGTGGCACCTACAGAGCTCCTCCTGCCTTGCTGCTAGTAACTCAGTCTGCATCAGTGTGGTAAATCAGCTCTGGCTCTAAACTCTTTCTTTGCATTGAATTACTTTATCAAACAACTGCTATAATTTGAAGTTCGGTACCAGCATTTTGTTATTTGTTTGGGCATCCTTTGTGGAATCAGGCATTCCTCTTCATTTTTTTTGTTTTCTTTTGTGTTAGTTTTATGTTGTGCTATTTAAAAGGCTCTGTCATGAAAAGAATCACAATGCAGAACATAGGCATAGGCCTTAAAAATGCAAGCTGGTCTCACAGAGTGTTGCATTTGCTTTTGTCCCTGAATCAGTGTCCATGTAGATAGAGTTTGCTGTGAGACATCAGTAAAACCAGACAAAAGATTCTCTTTCCATCTTGAGTTTTTGTCTTGAGATCTTGGTTATGATCCAGAGAGGGTATTCTTTCTGGTTTTCTGCCTACTTGGGGACACAGATGGTCAGGCATATGTTCAGAGATGGACACCTATATGATTGGAGACCTGAAACACTAGATGACATAAGAACCTAAGTTCTCATGAGTTGTTCTAAGTCTACATATTTTATTCTTCCAGGAAAAAAACTCTTCTTCATACATGTACAATACACTTTCTTGCACTTCAATTTCTCAATGGCATAACTTCACTAAGAATAATTTGGGCTTCCAATGGCTACTCTGGGGAACATCTGACTTGACCAATTTTTTTCTTTGAGAAGTGTATTAGAAAAGTAAAGGAGTAAGATTTCACAGTACCAATTGGGCAGCAATTTTGATTTGTACGCAGAAGCCTCCAAATCAAAGTGTCAATGAAAAATTCCTTCATTCCTTTTCTCAAGGCTAATGAGAAATTAACAAAATACTCTTTCTCTAGCAAATCCTCTCCTTGTCCTCCGGTTGTCTTTCTGTATCTAGTTCTTTCTTTTCTCCCATCCTTCTGATCTCTCTCTTACACCTCAGTTGACTTCTCCCTCTCCTTTTCCTTGACAAGACCCCCTACCTTTAACCAATGATTTCTAAATCCTCCCAAATGCCAATAACCTGCAAAGATTCATCTCTCCCATGATCCAGGTTTACAGGCAACTATAGACTTTAAATCTTGGACTTGACTGAAGTAAGAGCTATATTTTATATAAACCTAGAAAATACCAGCAAATATTAAGAAAATAACTTAGTCTTCTTTTGAGTGGATGTGACCTGAGCTTACCTAACCTATATCAACTTATAGATTGTAAACTCAAAATCTAAATCTGGATGGCAAATACAGATTGACCGGACTCAAAAGTATCCTTCTTTCCATAGTAAATTTGAGAGGCTAAAAAAATGTTTCCTATATATGAATTATTTGCAATAAAAATTGACTGGGCTATAGTGCAATCATGTAAACAGAGAAGAGATGAGATTATAGGAAATTTTTTCAGAATATACTGGAAAATACCTTTCAAAAACACTCAAGTGTTAACTTCCTGAACTGAAACTTGACTGCTTGGTATTGTTTTCTGTTTTTCCTCATGTACTAGTAAAGTGTAGACATGGTTTTATCCATCTAGAATGAAGATAAAGTTCTGCACTATGTTGTGAGTCAGGAAGTGAGGATAATGAAAGTGTGGGGTAGGTTGACTCTGGGTCACTAATCTGGAGAACTGTCCGACATTCTGGAACACTTCATTAGACATTTGGGAGTGAGACATAAATTTTTAGTTTATTAAATCATTAATTCTTTAGAGTCCATCTGTTAGGATAGCCAGAGTTACCTTTAGAAGTAGATTCTTTCATACTAATTTCATATTATACTATTTTATAAGTGAAGAAATTAAGGTCAGGCATTTAAGGTCTACGTGGAAAATTTGGTATTCAGAATTTGATCTTCTGAATCCAAATTTTGGTATACTTCTCTATGCCAAGTTTTCATTTGACTTAATATTTAAAAGTTAAAGCTCTAGAGTCAGAGAAGCAGTATTTGAATAATAACACTAAACCTTACCAACAGTATGAACTTCAATTATTTAACTCCTTCAAGGAGTTCATTTCTTTATTTGAAAGTGATAATAGCTCCTTTAACCTATGCTGTGAGAATTAAGGGAGATAATTTAAGTTAAAAGCTTACTACAGTGATTGAACAAAATGCCAATAAATTGTGAAGTAATAGTAATTCTTGTAGTGCTTAATATTGAGCTTTCTAAACATTGAAGAATTTGAAACTTACTCTCTTCTACTGATGAATATTTTACTGCTTTCTTCTGTTTTTACTGTTAACTTACTGTGTAAGTCATTGGTTTTCAATCTTGATACAAAATTGCCTAATGAATTTTATTTTCTATCAAACATATCCAAATAGTCACAAAGTAAAAATAATATGCAGAAATTCATAGAATAAAAATAAAAAATTCTATTTATCCTATTTTTTTCCACCATGTGTATAAGTATTGATTTTTGTTTGATTGTTTATAACAAGCATCGGAGGATAGATTATTTGCAGAGAATTAGTGCTGAGTCAATTCAAGTAAAGATAAATCTTGGGAGCCAAGGTGGTGTGGCTCAGTTGGTTGAGTAGTAACCCATGCACCAGGAGGTCATCAGTTTGATTCTCAGGGCACATGCCTAGGTTGCAGGCTCCATCCTCACTAGGAGACATACAGAAGGAAGCTGATTGAAGGTTCTCTCTCAGTGAAGTTTCTATCTCTCTCTGCCTCTCTCTGAAATCAATAAAAACATATTTGTTTAAAAAAGAAAAGATAAGTCGTCAGGATGAAACCTTTCATGGAATTTCCAGATGTAAAATTGTATCCTCTGGAATTTTTTTTTTTTTTTTGGTGAATTCTAATCCGGTTCCTTCCTCTCTAGTGTGTACTAGAAAGTTCATTTTTACAGTTTTGATAATTGTGTTTGTTCACTTTCAAAGCTACCATATATCTGGGGAAAGGGAGAAAGGCATACGTCTAATTAAATCTCACAAAGTTGATTGTTCTTAATGAAATATAGTTATTTTTTGAATAAATATACTTATTTTTTAATAAATGCTCCTTTCATTTTTGCAAGCTTCAGCTAATTTTAAGCATTATAAGAAAATTGTTTTAGATAACTTTTTCCAGTATATCATTGCTTTCATGGAGAAACATTTTCACACTACTTATCCCATCATTTTGCAAGCTCATTCAGCTTCAGCGTAGCTCATCCATGGTATCTCAAGATATCAATTGATACCACAGGGTAATCAAATGAAATTCTTTCAAAAAGCCAGGGTCCCAGTAAACAAACTTCTTCAAACCTAGATGAGAGTGAAAAACAAGTACATCCTTTGGTTTTTGTTAGTGCTTCTCCCCCTAAATATATTTTAAATGTTTGGGAGCATCTAGATTTGAAGAAGCTTATTTACTGAGAAACTGGCTAATAACCATTTTGAAAGAAATTTCATTTGATTACCCTGTGGTACCAATTGATGTCTTGAGATGCCATGGATGAGCTACCCTGGATGCGCTTCTGATTAATTGCCAAATCTCTATTCATAGCAGAAGATAAGAATGCTATTTTATGTATTTTCAAGATGTATTCAAAATTCAAATTTATTTAGTGCCAAAGTCTTTAATTCCTAGCTTCTACTCTGTATAATGAATGAATAAATGCATTTAAAATAAGCAAATACATATTATTTTTTTTTTGCATTTTTGCACTGACTTAGCTTTTTAATTGTGAATCATTAAATAAATATGATTTATTTTTAAAAGTACACTAAGTTTAATAGTTAAGCTTTAATCCCTGTATTTATTTTATTATTATATATTTCATTTGACAAATAGTAAAAATTCAAATCACTATTAAAAATAACCATCTTCAACTCACAGAGCTGTAGAGCTATTAAAGTTGTAAAGCCCTTGGGAACCTGTGGTAAGAAAGGATAGTTATCAATATGTGAAGTGTTTATGAAATCTTTCAAAATATCTTTTGAATGCAAAACTTCAGTATAGCTCATCAGTTCAAAGAGTCTCATTTTAAATAATGACCTAGGATGTACTTACTCTTCACTCTCTATTAGGACATTTGTTTATTTATTATGTGCCTCAAGAAAATGTTTCTCTCTGGGGGATAGTAGAAATGCTATTACCTATATTTTGTTCATAAAAATGTCAGTACAGCAATCTCCAGGGTATTTGGAAAATGTGATATTATACAAGTAATAATCCATAGCATTTCAGTCACCTACTGAAAAAATTCTTTCTGCATACTGACTGAGAAGTGGTCTGTACTAAAACTTTTTCAACATTTGAATTCCACAATAATGGCACCTGGACACTGGATTATTAAATCACTTTGGCGTCTCTTTTTTTATCTTCTATAAATGAGATCACTCCTTCAGCAGTGACATTTTGCCTTCCATAGCCTCTTACGAGCTGTGTGACCTTGAGCAACTTACATAACCATAGAATCTCAGAGATAAAAGGAATTTTAAAGGTTATGTAGTCCAGTTATTCACAGAATTCATAGATCTCAGCCTTCAGCACTCCCCCAGAGTAGTCATTCTACTTCTGCTTAAATATTTTTAGTAACAAGGACCTCAGTGCGACCCAATGAACTCTATTTGGCCTCAGACAACTCTGGGTCTTTTAAGAATTCTGCTTTGTTCTTTCGAATCAATTGCCTTTCATTTAAAATGGAAATAACAATAGCTGTTTATTTCCAGGATCATTTTAAGGATAAAATATATCATGAATGAGGAAAATACAGTATACAAAGTGAAACTGGAATCTATATTATAAAATCCCAGTGGCCCTAATGTCATAAGGACCAAAGACCAGCACAGGTGGGGACGGCTGTGACCTTTGCAGGGGGGAGGAGATGTGAGTGGTGGTGGGAGCATGGAAAGGCCAGGTGGATGGGCGGGGCCACACAATTTTGTGCGCTGAGCTTCTAGTATGCCTATAAACTACGTACTTTTATTGCTTCTAGTATAGTAAACCATATTATTCGCAAATATTTGCTTCTATTTTAGGGGAAAAATTAAAGTTTCCCATCCACTGATGTTAGTCTTGGCTACGTGACTTGCTATGGCATATGAGTAAGAATTTTGGCAATGTGTCACTGTGCGGGGAAGGCTTTGAGGGCCAGCAAATAGTCCCATGTTCCCCTTTCCCTTCTGTCCTAAGGACCAGCAATACTTCAAATCTGCTTGACAAATGAAATCTAGGAATGAAGACCTTATGAAGCAGAGTTTCAGCTGGTCCAAAAAGCACCAGTCACGGAAACCACTGAGAAGCTTTTTGGTGGTAACCAAACCTAACCTGGCCTATCTGCTTTAATGCAGACGTTCTCCTTCTTTCTGTAAAGGCTTGCTTTTCGGATTTATATTCCTGCAGCCTTCTTACCAGTGTGAGGAGCTCCTTTATTCCCTACTGATTCCTTATTAACTTGAATATGAAGCAGGTGGGAAAGTGTAATCTCCTGGGCTGTGCATATAAGATTTCAATTACATTACTGATTCAAGTTGGTATTTTTTGGATAAGTTGAGAACTGTTTCTCTAAAGTATGACATTTTTGGTATTGTTTTCATGAAAATTCATTTGGGCTTGTTTTTTTTTTTCTCTCACTGAAGAGACAAATAAAGGAAACTTTCAGGTTTGTGTGAAAAATATAATGTAATAGTATCAGGCTCAGGGATAAGCATTTAGCATAGTGAGGTTAAATAATTCCTTTTTAATAAATCAGAAACATGTTAAAGTGGAGATTCTTCTAAAAAGATAAGAATGTTTAAAATTCATTTCAGTTCTTAAACTTTAATGTAAGGGATTGGAAAAATAGCATATCCTTTAGGGAAAATGAAGCATGATAGATAATAACCACAAAATATTCTATTATATGACATTTATATGTATGTATGTGTGACTAACCTTTATATGCATTTTTTATTTCAATCTCAAAACAAGCTGTGTAGGATATATTATTATTAACCTAATTTTACATATTAGAGTTATAAATGCTATGAAATTTACCAAATATTACACAGTGGTTAAGTGTTGGAATCAGACTCTGTGCCCAAAGCTGTCTCAATGCAAACTTTGTTCTTTCTAAAATGTAGTTATATTAATATGGGCATAGCACCCTGTACAAGTAAGAACTCAAGGTGCCTGGGTTATCTTGTCTGATCTTCTCTTAGAGAGTGAAGGATTTGTCTGGCTAATCTAAGATTTTGCATTTGTGTATGTGTGTTTGAATGTACATGTGTGTGCTTATATATAAACAACCCAGATTTTTTTTTCTCCTACAGACTTTAATAGGAAGAAACTGTCTTAGAAATTAATTCTATTTCTTCACTCACTGCCTAAACTTAAAAATACAAGGGCATATGATAATTTTTGTTTCTTTGCCATTGCTCTATTGATAACATTTTAAATAAGGTCTGTTATATAATAAGTACTCAAAATATTTGTTGAACAAATATATGAATTAATAATATCTGAGGAAGAACGCAGTTTCTGGAGCTAATTCTATTTTGGGGCATCATGCCTATTCACAAATAATAATGTACACAAAATGTTATGGGCCATTTTGGCTTGTGTTCCCAGTTGAATGGTCCTACTGTAACACATAAACATTGGCTATTTTGGTGCTGTAGTTTTCTAAATACAATAGATTGAGTTCATGCATTAAGGCCCCAGTCAAATGAATATAGAGAGTCTATAATAATAAAGAGAAAGGAGGGAGTTCAGTACTACAGAATGATGTTGACAGAATTTCTAAAATAAAAATCATAGGAAGATGAGTTAATAGATAATATAGCTGAAAGTTGTATGAGGGTGCTGCATGGGAACCCACCTTCTGCGGAAGCTCTGGAGAAGATCTAGACTTGGAGCAAATTAATTCAAAGAGCAGAAATGAGAGGTGGGACTCAAAATAATGGGATTAATTGGACTCTCTTAGGAGGAAAGCTGTGCACTTCAGTCACTTTATCCATTTTCTTTATGCAACCTGGCCATTGCATTAACATCAATGTAAAAACAAACACAGACAAATGAACAATAAAATAACCAGGAGGTTTCTCTAAGGGAATTAAACAACTGCTATGGATGAGCGAGGGATATCAGGGTAGGTGTTGGTACATCGGAGTAAGAGCTCCTCATTGCTGCCTCAGGTCACAGGGGAGAGATTTGTCAGGTGGTTTACTAAACCTTTTCAGGCAAGTCCCTCCCCTGTATACTTGGAAATTCCCTTTAGTGTTTCCAGTCAGGAAGGAGGTATACCAGAGAAATGAAGCTATTGATATAGTGAATGAAATACAAATAGATACTCCGTATAATATTTTTGTTTGTTTGATTCATTTAAAAATATTTTTATTCATCTCAGAGAGAGAAAAGGAGAGAGAGCGAGAAACATCAATGATGAGAGAGAATTATTGATCAGCTGCCTCCTGCATGCCCCACACTGGGAATCGAGCCTACCACCTGGGCAAATGCCCTTACCAGGAATCAAACCATGACCTCTTGGTTTATAGGTCGATGTTCAACCACTGAACCACTCTGGCTGGGCTGTTTGTTTCATTTTTTAGCATGAAAATGACTTAATATCTTCTGGCAGATGAAAAAGGTGTAAACTAATAAAACAACTTGCCTTTGACATAATACAATGCAAGACAGAGAGGAGAAAAAAATACTAATTTCTACTCTGAGTTATCTGAGAAGACAGTATATTAATAAAATACATTATGATATGAAGAATAAATGATCAAATAATAACATCTCTTGAAAATTAAACATAGAGTATCCAGTGTTTAAACCTTTATTAGATATGTTGATATTTAAAGTTTAAGAAACTTTCCTGCACATTAATCCAAAACACAAATAATTGGAAATAATGAGAAAACATAGGAATGCAAGAGTTCTATTGTGGCAGTGTAAAACTGTACCAATAAGAGATCCAGAAAAAGATAACAAAGAAAACAAAAGAGAGAACTTAAATAATACCAAATTCTAGATCTGAAAAAGTATCTAAAATTTTAGATCTAAAAAGGATTTTTTTAAGTCTAATTCAAACTTAGTATGATCAAGTTTTTGAACTACAAAGAGAAAGAAAATAATTCCGAAAATTTTTGAAAAAGAATCACCCACAAATAAAAATAACCCGCAAAAGAGGATACCAGTAGTTAGTGGTAGAAATCCCTTCAAAGTTCCCTAGAAAATAATTTTAAGGCTAAAAGTATATAACTATAAAAATTGTGGATCATTTATGAAGATACAATGAAGGACCTTAAGGATTCACAAAATATAACTTTTATACCTATTTTCTGATAATGTAACTGAGGATGAATTCCACAAGTGCTAGGTAGAATCCAATGAAGTGAAGACATAGATTGCAGAAAATAGAGGTTCTAGTTCAGCAGTAGAGTAAATAGGAATTATTATTAGATTGTAGGGGGATTATAGTGTACTAAGGGCACATTGCAAAAAGATTCATACAATAGGCCTTCCTTTCCTTGGCTGCCAGCACCAGTTTTCCTCTGCCACTTGGGACCCAGGTCTTTGCTCTGGCTGCAGCCTTCAGTCTTCACTCTGGCTAGAGACTTCAGTCTTCTCCTGCTCCTGTTGCTCCCTTCACCCCCTCCTCTCCCCATCATAGCAGGCATCCAGCCCTGCCCAGCTGCTCCATGACTGTGTATGCAAATTAACCAGCCTTCTTTGTTGGCTTGATTTGCATACTCACTCCTGATTGGTTGGTGTGCATTGCAGAGGTATGATAAATTTGCATATTTCTCTTTTATTAATGTAGATAGCTCACAAGACAACAGAGTCATTTCACAGTTGACCAAAAGATTGGGGAATATATATGTATGTGTGTAGTATAAGTGAAAGGATGTGATCTTTCAAGAATTTGATAACAACACATTATATTTTTGTCAGTAAAAAAGAGAAAGGTCATTGGTAACATGTAGAGAAGGGAGGAAATGTTCAGTTAATTCATGATCCAAGTAAGAAGTAAAATGAAGTAAGGGATGATCAACTGAAAAGTTGTAGAAAAGATTGCCTTGACTAAGGAACCATTTCTTTCAAATAGCATATAGCTTCCGGAACTTAGACTGTTGGAAAAGATAATACAAGTCTAACAAATTGTTTGACCCTTAAGGAATCAATATTTGTATAGATATGTTAATATAAACTCTGTTTATTGGTTTTAAAGTTTAATATTTACTCAAAATATGTGACATTTTGTTCACAAATATATGTGTATGCTAATTGCAATTCTGTTAAAAAACATAAAGGTAAAATTTATAGAAATTGGGGGTCAAATATCTAGTGGATTTCTATTTTTGAAAAGGTAGACTTTAAAACTGCTTTTATTGCTTTTATCACCAAGTTAAGTAATGCAGTTACAATGTATTTAGAAATTTCTGAAAGAACATCATTGTTAAAAAAAAAGCAAGCTCATTATTTCATAAATAAACCTAGCATTTCATTGTGATACTATTGTTCTAAAGGCCCTGGCAAAATAACTCCCACACACAACATTCAACCCCAGGTTGTTTGCAAGCTGCTGCTAATGAAGCTGCACATAGAATGTGAAGTTCCTGATAGAGGACACAAAGTCAGAGCGAGTTGGGGCCATTATTGGCAATGCTCAGAGCCACAAGCCAAATGCCAAAGGGGTAGCCTAAGTGATTTTTTTTCGGGGCCCCCTATTTGCATTATTGTTCAATCAGTACTCAATCAGTTCACAATCAGTTTTCAAAAGAGAAGAACTGTTAACTAAGATGAGGAGGTTATGCATTCTTTGGCCTATCTATCATAATTATGATTAGTAAATTCTAGCTTTCCTATCAAATATAGCTTTCATTATTTGCTGTTGAATGATATATATGAAGATAACTTTCCATTGGGCTTATTGTTTTGCTGGGCAACAATATACTATTGATAAGCTCTAAATAATACTCTTTTATGTTATAAGAATAATAGCTTTTTTCATTTATTGTATTACAAGAGGCCCAGTGCACGACATTTGTATACTGTGGCGGAAGGGTCCCTCATCCTGGCCTGTGCCCTTTCCCAGTCCGTGAGCCCTTGGGGGATGAGGGGAACCGGCCCATGCCATCAGTCGGACATCCTTAGTGCTGCCATGAAAGCAGGCCACTGTGTTCACCAGCCGTCAGCCCATTTTGTGGCTGAGTAGTGCTCCCTCGGTGGGAGTGTACTGACTACCAGGGGGAAGCTCCTCCATTGAGTGTCTGCCCCTTGGGGATCAGTGTGTGTCATAGTAACCAGTCATTCCACCATTCAGTCAATTTGCATATTAGACCTTTTATTATATAGGGTGGCATTAATTGCTTGAGTCAAGGTTAGGCTTATTAAGTGACTGAAGAAAATTTTATTACAACAGCATGTACTTATTTTGCTCTAAAATAATATATTCCATAAAGAGAAACAGCATTTATTTTTGTGCATGATCTATAAAACTGAGTTCTTTTGACTAGTAGATTTCAAAGGAAAGAATAATATTAATTTACATAATGAACAAATAAAAATACTTGCCTACACTATATATAAAAATAAAGTTTTAAGCATATTATTTCCTTTTCTTAAGTTAACCAATAGAGAAATTAAAATTAATTCAAACATTAAGAGAAGGAAAGGAAATACAAGGTTATATAATTGATAAAAACAAATATTTAAAAGTGTTCATCTTTGAGGGGCTACACTGATGTATCTCAGTTTAAAACATTTTCCTCTTTGCTGTTTAATTGTCTGAATTGTCAATTGAATATATTATTCTCTTTCAAAGATATAATTTACATTAAAATAACCTCTTTGTGGTAAAGACAGTCTTCAGCATATACTGGTATAATTTGGATTTCTCAGTTGAAAATGGACAGTGAGTATGACAGTATTTTTATTATAAAAAGGCTCCCAGAAATATTCTATTTTTTAAAGGAGAAGTTTAACCTATTCATCAAAACTTTTTCTGAACAGAAATTATTTGGGGGTGGCTAATAATTGATTGAATTATCTCATTTTTCATTTGTTTAACATTTTGGTTATCTTTGGACACAGCCAGGGATAATATGAGTAAATAAAAATTCCTATTGTTGTTTCTATGTCAATGGCCAAAAACAGACATACAACAAGACTTAAAATGGTCATAATTCTCATGTCGTTACAATAGAATGTTTAAAAATATTTCTGTCTTTATAGCATGTCAATAATCTACTGCCCTAAAAACTGCCTCATGGTTTGAAGAAAGCTATATTTTAGTAAGACAATTATTCACTTTTGAAGAGGGTATTTTAAAAAATCCTTACTCAAGGATATGTTTTTGAGACAAAGAAAAAGAAAGAGAGAGAGAGAGAGGAAGAGAGAGAGAGAGAGAGAGGGAGGGAGAGGCATCAATATAAGAGAAAATCATTGATCAGTTGCCATGTCCCATACATCCCCAATCAGGGGATCAAATCGGCAACCAAGTTTGTGCCCTGGCCAAAAATTGAACTAGCAACCTTTTGGACGATGCTCCAATCAACTGAGGCACTTGGCCAGGGCTATAAAGAAGGGATTTTTATTTCATGTCTTTAAAAGGCTGCCAAGATTTGACATTTTATATTTGTTTAGCACTTGAGAAGATATTATTTTTTTGTTAGAATTTGTGGGAGGAAAAAAGCTATAAAAACTCAATCTCACATGAAATTGTTTGAAATTGCCTTTCAGTTGGCTGAATAAATAGATTATTGATTTTACCCTTTTACAAAATGAAAAGTTAATGAACAAAATCTCGCAACATTCATTCCTAGGAGAAAATATATGTGTATGTATAGATATACAGGGTGTCCCACAAAATGTATACACACTTAACAGCTAATAGCTCAATTTACATTTCTTTCTTTTCAAATTTAACCCATTGTGTTGAATTGAGTTCACATTTGTTTATATTCTCTATGATTAATTATTCATTAATTTTGAATGCCTCAAGCATAGTGAATTTGGCAGTGAGCTGGGTAGAGGGCTCTGGAAACTAATAGCCACTACAGACTAATGATTTATAACTCAAGTGATTGGCTTATGGTTAGGTTTCTCTAAGCAGATGTACAAAGTAGAGCAAATAGTCGGGTCAGGGTCATTATCAGGTCAAAAGCCAGAAAGAGAGAATGTGTCTCAAAACATGCAAGGTCAAAACCTGGTCCCAGGGTGAGAAAGAGGAGCAACATCAAGGAGAGGAGATACCAGGAAAAGGCCTTGATCCTGGGGATATTTTTACTCCTGTTATCCATCAGGTTTTAATATGATCCTGTGGTGAAAATATTAGCCTTACCTAACAAATTCAGGACATGTAGCTGACAGTATATTTACAAATTTGGGAAATTTATTGCCTATGGCATTTCTGGCAGGTACATTTAGAAAATTTCTCTGTTCAGGCATCATGAATGTCTTGTGTGACTCTGATTGCCTTTATTATTGCAATCCATTTTCCACTCTCCCTATATCATCTATTTCCTGGTTCATGTCAACATTCAGCCAAATAATAACTACTGACTGATCATTTAGGATGTCAGATTCTGTGCTGAGTGCTGGGAAATGCAATAATGAGCAGTAGAGTTATCCTTTATGTTCTCATAAAGCTAGAGCTGAGAGGAGGAAGACATACTAAAGGAAAAAGTATAATGAGGTACAGGAATAGCTCTGATGGAGGAACAGTACACAAAAGAACACCTGAAATAGAGTTTTCCCTCTTGTCTGAAACCTGTGGTTACACACTGCAGAAATACTTCTTTTCTGAGAATTCCTGGTTTGTTTGCTTATCTCCTGTGACCTTTCAGGTAATCTCTGTCTTGTGTTCCAACCTTATTGCTCTCTGTCTCTCATACTGCATTGTTTGATTGAGTAACCACACTTCACTGCCCCCTCTGCTACTTAGCAATCATCTTATTTAGTTCTTGTTCACTCCCTCTTTCATTAGGTTCGTGGCTGCTGAAAATCTGTCCCACCCAATCAAGCTCAAATCTTTTCTCCCTCAGCATGTGACCTGAGCTCCTATTTTACTGAGCAGATTGAGATTATCTGGAGAGAGCTCTCCCAATTCTCAATTTCTTGCTGCCTGCCAAAAATGTCATTTTTGCTGCATTGTTTCCTATCTGCTTTTTTCTCCTGTCTTAGAGGGATAAAATGAAACTTCCTCTGTGGTCCTATCATACCACACGTGCTTTTGACTGAAGCCTACCTACTTCCTCTGACTCTCCTGTTCCCTCTTTTTCTATTACTGCATCAGTTGTTTGCTTCCATCTATCTAAAAACATTCAAAGACAACTCGAATTAAAAAGTATTTTTCCTGCCCTAGCCAATTTGACTCAGTGGATAGGATGTCAGCCTTTGGACTGAAGGGTCCCAGGTTCGATTTCTGTTAAGGGCACACGCCCAGATTGTGGACTAAATCCCCTATAGGGGGCATGCAACAGGCAGCTGATCAATGATTTTCTCATTATTAATGTTTCTATCTCTCCTTTTCCTTTCCTCTCTGAAATCAACAAAAATATATATTTTTTAAAAAGTATGATTTAAAAAAAGTTTTTAATGTTTGTGGCATTTCTTTTTAAATAGTAAACTGTGAATGTCCTTATTCATCACAAAACTTGTCAGAAGATCTATGTACATGTGTTTCTTCTATTTTCTCACCAATATACATATTTCCTTTTTATTCTCATTAGTATTTGTTAATCAGAGCAAATTACGGCTTCACCATGGCTACTTCTTCTTCTGCTCTGATTTTTGAAAAAATATCTCCAGACAATAAGGGGGTCTCTTAAAAAGGCAATGATACAGTGAATTAGCCATTGGAATAAACCATCTGGATTCGGCCAAGTTTTAGCATATGAAGCAAGCAATGTTTAGCCATTCCAAATCCTGGCTATCTTTATTGAGTTGCTATAAAGATTGCATTTTTAAATTCTTATAAATCTTGGAACAGTTCTTAGAATAAACACTCAGTAAAGATTAGCTATTGTTATAGGTTTGTTATCTTATTGATTTATCCCCCTAGATCAGTGGTTCTCAACCTGTGGGTCGCGACCTCTTTGGGGGTCGAATGACACTTTCACAGGGATTGCCTAAGACCATTGGAAAACAGATATTTACATTATGATTCATAACAGTAACAAAATTACAGTTATGAAGTAGCAACGAAAATAATTTTATGGTTGGGGGTCATCACAACATGAGGAACTGTATTAAAGGGTTGCGGCATTAGGAAGGTTGAGAACCACTGCCCTAGATGCAAAGGTCATATCTTAAGAGATTTAAAAATATATATATTTTATTGATTTTTTTACAGAGAGGAAGGGAGGAGGATAGAGAGTTAGAAACATCAATGAGAGAGAGACACATTTATTTGGGGATGTGCCTGCAACCAAGGTACATGTCCTTGGCTGGAATCAAACCTGGAATCCTTGAGTCCACAGGCTGACGCTCTATCCACTGAGCCAAACTAGTTGGGGCTAAGAGATTTTAATGTGATCAAACCACTAACACTGTAGTCTGCAGATGATAGATTAGCAAGAAATATTGATGGTGTGGGTACTAAAAAATAAAATTTGGGATGTAGTCAAGCTTTCACAATCACTGATTTATTTGAAGGTAAAGAAGTAGAATTAGACATTTTAGGATGAATCGTCATTGCTTCCTAAGTTATAGACATTTTTAAGGGCATATAGGACATTTCTAATTATGCATTTATAACTTTATAATAAACATTTTATTTAATTAAAATGCTCACTCTTCTGGAATTTATTATCATCAATATATTTTACTGTTATTACTGCTGAGAAATGACTATGTAGCCTTGACAGTTGTTCTATTCGTTTCCTGTTACTGCAATTACTGGAGGCTATCAGGAAGACTTGTTTCCTTGCCTTTTCTAGTTTCCAGACCGAATTTCTTCAGTCATTGCTCCTTCCTCTATCTTCAAAACCAGCAGTATAGTACCATTAATATCTTTCTAAAAAATTTGACCCTTCTGCCTCCCTGTTTCACTTATAAGACCCTTTGTGATTAACTAGGGCCCACCCAAATAATTCGGCATAATCTCTCCATCACAAAGGCATTAATTTAATCACACTTGCAAGTCGTTGTTCACTATCTTCTTGATTTATTAGCAGGATGTGACACTGATGATCACACTTTCTTCTTTGGAACATTTTCATTACCGTACTTTGGGTTCACTCCACTTTCTGTTTCCCCTCTTATTTTCTAGCAGCTCCTTCTCAGTGTTGTTTTCCTTGGTTATTCCTCTTCTCACCATCCTTCTAATATGTTGAAGACTCAGATTTTAGTCCTTGTCTCTCTTCTTCTCTGTTTACATTTAGTCTCTCGGGAACTTTAACCACTCTCGTGATTTAAATATTAACTCTACACTAAAATGCCTATCTCTAACCCAGATTTTATATATACAGTTGTTAACAACAACAACAACAACAACAAATATTTAGATTGTAATAAAGGATAAAAAGTGTTTATTTGACTAAAGGAGGGATTGCAAGCTCAGGTGCAATTTCAAACTGTGCTCCAAAGAGAACCAAGAAAGGCAACAGGCCCAAAATGGAGTCACTTGAAATTTACTTGCAGTTTCAGCTTCCCAGGAATGTAATCTTGGGATTACCTAGTCTTTCATGATACTGAGTGGGGCAAAAGGAGGTGTATAGTTGTGGGTATGCAAAACACAGAGTTTATTCTTATATTGTTATTTACCAATTATTGTATTATTTTTCATATGGTCAGTAATAGGCCCCTTCTCTTCCCCTTAGGGTAATCTTACTTGAAACAATGCATTCTTTGCTAATAACTTACATTTGCCATCCTCTTCCCACCATTAAGAAAAAAAAAATGTTCCTTTCTACTGTTCTGTGGAATTTCTTTCTATTTGCTAGATGGGATAGTGCCAAATTCGTGAATCCTTGAATAAAGCCAGTATGACCTTAAATTTTACTCTGTTGAATTTTCATTTTTTAATACAGTCTTCATATCCAATCTTCCAGAAAATTTTCTTTGCTCTTTTATTATAGTAAATTCGGAATGTGACCACATTCATTACCTTCACTTCTAGTGGTCAAAATGATCATCTCTCTCTTGTGTCAGAGCACTTTACTTCCACTTTAGCCTTTTCATGGGATCTTTCTAATACAATAGCCAGAGGGATTTTTGAAAGAATGAAAATTAGATTATGTCACTTGTCTGGTTAAAACCCATGGGGGCAACTTAAAAGCAATAACACTAATGGTTGAAACCTTCTGTGGGCAAAATATTCCTTTAAATATCCTTTTAAAATTAACATATGAATGCATTATTTGTATACTATAATCTTGCAATGAAGCATATATATATATATATATATATATATATATATATACACACACAAAGTCACTGGAGATGAGAAATATGTCAAATGTCCTTGGCTAATTTTCTAGAAAACTCAGAGGAAAATCAAAGAGTTATTAAATTAATGTTATTTGTGTTTTTTAGTTTACAGAATATTTTATTTCTTTTTTAAAAATATATTTTTATTGATTTCAAAAAGAAAGGAAGAGAGAGCTAGAAACATCAATGATGAGAGAATAATCATTGTTTGGCTGCCTCCTGCATGCCCCACACTGGAGATTGAGTCTGCAACCTGGGCATAATGGTCTGACAAGAAATCAAACTGTGACCTCATGGTTCATAGGTCGATGTTCTACCACCAGCCATGCAAGCTGGGCCTGGACATTCTATTTCTTGAGAAGCAGAGGCATTATTTTCAGTTCCTGCCTTAGTCTGGAGTTTAGTGGTCTTTCATGATACTGAGTGGGGCAAAAGGAGGTTTATAGTTGTGGGTATGCAAAACACAGAGTTTATTCTTATATTGTTATTTATTAATTATTGTATTATTTTTCATATGAACAATTGTAAACCTACTTTGCCCCACCCTGTATATGCTCAAAGAATATCTATTTAGTAATATCAGGTTTTTTAATAAAAATCCCAAACATTCAAATATTTATAGACAATCAATAGTAGTTGCAGTTGTTTGATTAATTCTAGAAACTATTTTTTGTGCTCTTGTTTTAAGATTTACAGGAACACAGATGCAAAAACAAAGTTTGACTTGAAAATGCATTCTTTAATAATAAAGAGTAGCTGTTTGCCCTTCTTGGGTTGTATGTAATTGCCTACAGCATTTGTTTTCAAATTCAGGAGATCCTCATTTTTCAACAGCTATGTTCTAAATTTAAGATGATATTTTAATCACTGTTAACTGTAAATGAATTTTTATTAGAGACTGTAATTTTCTCCAAAGCTATTTTTGAAAGCATATTTGAAAAGTTGATTTCATCTTTTATAGCCTAGTAAATTTCTTTCTCCTATTTTAAAGAAAATAATGAGGTTTCTAGATTTCTCATTTTACATTATAGTTGAAACTGCTAGAAAATTATTCTTGTAACTTTTCATTTACCTGTAAACCTGTTTTCTACATTGCATTGTCAAGAAAGTTCACATACTGAAGAACTTTCTGTGCACAAGATGATGCCCAACCAATTGAGCCACACCTGCTAGGGCAAATTCTTTCTTACCCTTGTAATTTAGTAGTCATCTATCTTTGCAAAAATAAGCTATTATGCTAAAGTTAAATATATTTTCTTTCCTGTTGTTAGACTATTAAATAAAAGTTATATTTGCTGATTATATAATTTAATATTTGGCTTCATATGTTCATTCAAATATACATAAGTTTGTCAATGTTATATACAATCATTACCTTTGTGTGGCATATATGAGAGGCAAGATAAACATGATAGTTTGTAGAAGACAGTATGAAAGAGATGGAAGTATAAAAGAGAATAAACTATATTAAAGGGCAGGTTAAGCATCACTGTAGTACTCACTCTTTCTGCATCTAAGTGTCATCTCAAGCTGACAAACAACTTGGCATTTAATTGCTCTGAGAGTTAAAAGCTAAGCCAATCATGTAGTGAAGTCCTACTGCCGCTGTTTTAATTGAACTCAACAATTAACTTGATAAATTCAAAGCATTTTCTACCTTTTCCTGCAGACACAATTCTGTAGATTATCCTACCTAAAAATTAGTCCCATGACTGGCCTCAGAGACTGACAATGCAAGAAATTATCTATTGATTGATGGTCATCTTTTAAATACTAGCCATTATGCCTATGGGTTATTATATACGTTACCCAAGAATGACTATCCCTGTCCCAGGGCTGCGCTCCAGACATCATTGGAGAGAGTGTGGCTGTGGCTTCCTTGATGAAGAAGTTGCTGAAGTGATGTGCTGGCCCACTTCCTAGAAATCTGCTCTCAGTAATGCTGTCCTTTGCAAGCAAACTGAATGGCTGAGGGGGAAGATTTACAGGGGAAGTTTTTCCTAATGGCACTTCCTATAAACCCTCCTGAGAAATACTCCAAGAAGTTGCTGGCTGCTGGGTCTGATGTCTCAAGCTCAGAAGCCAAGTACTGAAGAAATTTCACTGCAACAACAAGACTCTGAAATAACATAGACATTAAGAGTTTGGCTCTAGTGAAACATGTAGTTCAGGAGCTTGATAAAGGAGCCCTAGAAAGAAAAGAAGAAAACCCCTTCTTCCTGCAGTGTCTCTCCAGTGACCTCTAATGAGCAAGCTTAACACTGGGCTAAGACTTGATTTCCCAGTGTGTGAGAATCAATTTTCTCTATGGTTTCATCCTATTCTTATTTTGATGCTTCTTTAATTATAAAGCAGAAATTGAGATTTTTCACTTTAATTATAAAACAGAAAAACAATATTCTGATTGACACCTATTGCTCCAGGATTCAAATTGAATCTGAAATTAATTAATGTAGATACCAATACAATAAAACAAAGACAGTTTTGCTACCTTGGACTAAGCAAAAGTTTTTAAGATAGGACCCAAAAATACACAAACAACACAAATGTACAAGTTAAAGCACTACCAATAATGATTTCATAAAAGTAAAAATGTGTCTTGAGATAGTTTCAAGTCATGTTGAAATGAAATAGTTAGTGGACCACCACCACCCATCCATCTACCCCGACATATAATAATTATAAAATAAAAACAAAACATAGATGCATAATCTATATATACATGTATATATGTATTTGTGTTTTAATTATTTTAAGACAATGGAAATTGATGAAAAACAGAAAATGGAGACAAGGTTACTATTGAAAGATTCAACGTAAAAATGCAAAGGTAAAAATTGTGACCTGTGGCTTTCTTGGCTGACGTTGACCACCTCTAGGCACTACATCTATAGCAACAGAGAATGACATGTTTTGTATCTGGAGGTGGCACAGTGCAGAGTTCTTGGTTGGCAGGGAAGATATAAGTTTAGAGAAAAATCTTACAAGTGAGAGAGTCATAGATAGGAAATAATCTCTGCCTAAATCCCCTGATGACCCTAAACTTTTCTGAGTGGGAATCTGGAGGTATAGTATACAAACAGACACAAAGCAGAGAGATTTCTGTCCTTGAAAGCCAGGACTTGTACATGTGCCACTTGTATGACAGTACATGGCTCAGCCCTACTGGCTAAAGGGGCAGAGGACAGAGCCCTGGGCTGGCATAGCAGCTTAAAATTTAAGAGGAGCCCCAAAGACAAGAGAATTGCAAAGAGCATGACTCCCAAATCTATATATATATACATTTTTCCCAAATCCTTAGCTGATCCACATAGGCTCAAACTAATTGTAATTTGCATTGGGAATGTAAAGGACCTACAATAGGAAAAAAACAATTTTGAAAAATACCAAAGTTATAGAACTGATACTACTGATTTTATGATGTATTATAGGGCCAGTGTGGTAGTGACATAAACATAGACATAAAAAGCAATGGGACAGAACTGAAAGTGTGGGGATATGTAGTCAATTAATTGTGATAAACTTTTCAAGGCAATAAATGTTGAAACAACAGTCTTTTCAATAAATAGTGCTACTGCCACTATATAGTCATACCAAAAAAAAAATAGCTTTTACCTTTACCTCACACTATATACAAGCATTAACTAAAAAAATCATGGATCTCAATGGAGAAGCCAATACAATAAAACACAGTTTTGCTACCTTGAACTAAGCAAATGTTTTTAAGATAGTACCCAAAATGCACAAACAACAAAAGAAAGAAATGATAAGTTAAATTGGATAAAAATTGAAAAGTAAGCCAGAGATTGGGAAAAATATGATATATATGTCTGACAAAAGAATGCATCTGGAATATATAAATATCTATTAGTACAATGTTAAGATGACCAAACTTCTTTTTAAGAAGATGGGCAAACCATTTGAATAGCCACTTTATAGCAAAACATATATGAATGCCAAAAAAACATGAAAATTATTAGTCATAAGAAAAATTCAAAATAAAGTTCTAATGAAATACCAGATGCACCCATTTGAATGGCTATAATTATAAAGCTTGACAACATTGAGTATTGGCCAGGATATAATGCCACTGGAATGTTGGTGCACAAATATAAAATGCTACAGTTTGGAAAATAGTTTGGTGATATCTTATTTAATTAAATATGCACTTACTATGTAACCTAACAATTGCAATTCTATGTATTTATCTAAAGAAATAGAACCCATGTCTATGAGAAGACTTCTACAGGAATATCCTTAGCAGCTTTATTTTTATTACCCAAAGCTGAAGAAAAAATGTCCAATAATTAATATCATATATTATACCTCATTGTACTACTGATAAATGAAAAGGAACATGCAATTAGTATCTTCAACATCATGAATGAATCTCTAAAATATTACACTGAATGAAAAATCCAGACCCTAAAAGTGCACACTGCATTATTCTTGTTTATGTGTAATTCTGAAAAAGACAAGCAAATTTGAAGTGACAGAAAAGAGCTTAGTGGACACCTGAGAGAAGAAGGTGGTAATTTATTGCATAGGGGCATAAAGGGACTCTTGGAGTTACGGAAATATTCTATAAACTTGAGTTTGGTTGTGGTTACGTGGATGTATAATTTCTCTAAAATTATTAAACCAGACACTTAAATAGGTGCATTTTATCAATCATAATTTATACCATAATAAAGTTAATGGAAAAATAGGTGACTAGAGAAAAAAGTATACAAAAGGAAAATATAACATGCTTTGTTTTTATTATAATTACAATCACTATTTATTAGTATTAGTATTTTAATATCCTAAGCTTTCTTGGCAAAAGAGAGCTGGTGAAATTGTATTGAGTTGTTTAATGGATTGGGTGCTTTAATGTGTTAGTAAAATTTGGTGTACAGGTAAAAACATTTTGAACACATTAAATTTTAAAGGGAACTTTTGTTAAACTTTTTTCACACAAAGAATGTATAGAACTAAGTCCCAATTTAGATCAATATATGTATATATAATATAGATATTGACATAGATATAGAAATGGATGTATTATGTATGAATTGCCTTACTCAGGGGAGACATTTAAAAAAGAGAGTGTTGAATTGAATGTTAGTAGCTTACATGCCACAATGCTCTGAAGGTTATCCGAGTAGTTCTTAACACTCAATTATATCTCACACCACTCCTGGCAAAACTTACCAACTCAATTAAAGGAAAATGGAAGAGAAAGATAAATGAACTTCACAGCTGCCCAAGGCATTGCTAGTCTCTATCAGAGCTTGGATAGCTTTATTCTAATGAGACCTCTTGACTAAGGGCCAATTGCAAAAATATTAAGGGTAATAAGCAAATAATTTGAAAAAGTATCTAATGATTGCCTTTATTTGAAGGGTAGGTTCTCCTTTTGAGAAAAATAGCTCCAATTATTATACTTTTAGAAACTTCAATTTCATTTAAAAAGTATCATTTTGATCATAAAAAGGAGGCTTTTTAAAAATAGCTGATGATAGAATATCTGGTGATTTTTGCCAAAGTTGGGCTTAAGATTAATCAGTAGCTTCAAAGAAAAATTTTATGGAATGCTTCCAATTATTTTTCGGCTTTTTGCAGAATTTAAAGAACAAGAGGAGGACTAAAATTATAGGTTGATATTGGGGAGGCTGGAATTATATTGGAGATACTATGGGAAGGAGCCACTGTTTTCTTGTTAGCTTGCCTTCTTACACTCAGAAATCAATAAAAACCAAGACCATTGGAATCCATCAGTTGGCAATAACATCAGCTAACCATGTTTGGAGAGATGATAATTATCTCTGTTTCTTGCAAACAATCATTGTAGCATTGGTCCTCTGCTGTAGTTCAGGCAACACCAGCCATGCCAATACTGCCCCTTTTGGGAATGAGTATATGGAGGAATATCTAGGTTTAATAAGTTTATTTAAGGGGTACCATTTCTGGAGCTGGCTTAATGACTTGCTGGTGTATCTAGAACACATGGCTTTTCTTCAGTTTTCTCTGGGTCAATAATTACTGGACTAGTTATGTATTGCTGCTATAATAAATCACCACAAGCTTGATGGTGATTAAAATAACACAAATTTATTTTTAGAGTTATGGGGCCCAGAAGTGTGGTCTCATTGGGCTAAAATCCGTGTCAGCACGGTTGAATTTCTTCTGGAGGACCTAGGGGAGAATTCATTTTATTGCCTTCTAGAGGCCACCAACATTACTCAACTTGTGATATTATTATTATTATTTTGATGTTGTTATTAATCCTCATTTGAGGATATTTTTTTTCATTTATTTTTAGATAGAATGGAAGGAAAGGGGAGAGACAGAAAGAGAGAAACTCGATGTGAGAGAGATACATTGATTGGTTGCTTCCCATACATGCCCCAACCAAGGCCAGGCATAGAGCCTGCAATTGAGGATGTGCCCTTGACTGGAATGGAATTCGGGACCCTTCAGTCCTGAGGCCAATGCTCAATCCACTGAGCCAAACCAGCTAGGACTGATATTATTTCTGTTTCAAAGTCAGTAACTTAATCATCCTCAAACCTCGTGATCTTACTCTTTTGTTTCACTCTTCCATTTTTAAAGGACTCTGTGATTACATTGGGTTTACCAGATAATTCAGGATAATCTCTTTACATTAAGGTCAGCTGATTAGCAACCTTAATTCCATCTGCAACCTTAATTTTATTTTTCAGGTAACAAAACATATCCACTGGTTCTAGGGATTAGGACATGGATGTCTCTGAGAGGCCATTATTATCTCTACCATAGTGAATATTGTAAAGGAATCTGAGAGGTCACATCTAAATATAACACAATATTTAATTAATAATAATACAAGAATAAATTCTGTGTTTTGCATACTCATGACTGTAAACCTAATTTTGCTCTACCATGTATTTTCCCAGTCCAAATTTAGGACTTAGAAATGAATCAAAGATTTTTGCATATACTCTCTAATATATTGAATTAATATTCTCATTTAAAATAATTGGAAACACTGAAAAAATAGTCAACTGGAGAATATATAATTGTGTACTAGTAAAGAAATATCTTAGTACTAATAAAAATAGCATTGGAGTAGAAGCAAAGTTTCCTGGGCTTTTAAGAACTACTATGAATTTTTTGTAAGTGTGAAAAAGTTCTCATTAGTGCTATGATGCACCTCGAAACATAAACCTTGAGAAAATAATAGGTCATGGATATAAAAAACTGAAAATAAATGAAATTATGAGCAATATTTATGCTGATTATGGAAAATAGCAATGTCCTATAGTGTGAACTATTAAGAAAGTTCATCTTTATTGTTTGAGTGAATTAATTGAAACCCTATCACTGAGACAATGAGACAGATTTCAAAAGAATATGGTATAAAGAATAACCCTGGGCTCTATTATGAAGATTGAGTAGGTCAACTATATGTAATAAAATTTTCCTTTCAACTATTATACTTATGAAGAACCTTCATAAATATTCTTCCCTAAAATCATATCTATGGCATGATAATTTATGTGATAAAGACTCGGCAACAAATAGTTATAGATATGACTTGTGCGAGGCAAGAAAATTATAAAAAGATAGTACGGAAGATCTAAAGTGTTGGTGTGTTTTTTGTTTTCAAACCACTTTTAGTTGCATTATTCTGTGTAATAAGGGTGGAAAGGTAGGTGTCATTATCACCTTGGTTATAAGACAAAGAAACTAGAGGCCAGAGAACTTAACTGACATGCCTGACATAAAAACTCCACAGTTTTATCCTTTCATTGCATTCCCAAATTAAAAAAATGCAAGAAAGATTTGGCAAAATGTGCACAGCCTTTGAATGCTTGTTTGAGCAATTACTAGGATGTATATATTACATTGTTGAAAGATATATACTAATAAGAATAGAATTTATAGACATTTTATAAAAACTGTACTTCAGAGAAAATCAATATGAATAACCTTAAATAGGAAAACCTAAATAAAGTAATAGAACAGTTGAAGTGAATTTATTACAATTCTGGCTCCCACAGAGAACTTAGTCAATCTTGAAGCACACTGAACTCCCAGTGAACTTAAAGGATATTCTGTGTGTGCTAAGGGCATCTGAAAGAGACTATATCCACATATATAGTCCGGGCTTTCCATAAGAGAATTCAGATCCAACAATCAAAATTAAGTTTATTAGTCATTGAAATGCAAATCAAGTTTTCTGGATACCTCTATGAAGCTAAATGCAAAATTTGACTTTACTTCAGTTCAATCAAGAATTTGATTATAAAAATATTATATGCAGCAGTTTAATACATCATATTTTTCTTAGATAATTCAGTTAAAATGTAAAGCTAGATTTATTTTTTAAATTATTTTTAGTCCTAACCAGTTTGGGCTCAGTGGATAGAGCATCAGCCTGTGAACTGAAGGGTCCCAGGTTCTACTCCAATCAAGGGCACATACCTTGGTTGCAGACACATCCCCAGTAGGGGTTGTGCAGGAGGCAGCTGATTGATGTTTCTCTCATGGATGTTTCTAACTCTCTGTCCCTCTCCCTTCCTCTCTATAAAAAAAAATCAATAAAATATACTTTTAAAAAATTATCTTTATTGTTGAAAGTATTATAGAGGTCCTCCCTTTTTCCCCCACTAATCCCCTCCACCCCACACTGGCCTTCTCCCGCCACACCTTCACCACTTCACCACACTATTGTCTGTGCCCATGGACTAT
>JAAGEH010000426.1:6873538-6896529 GCA_011751065.1 Lasiurus cinereus
ATATATATATATAAAGCCAGCAACCAGAACTACCAGTTACTATGATGCCCACTGTGGCCTGTGAACTGGCCAGATCAGAGGGTAGGGCCAGCTGGCCAACTTCCTGCAGCCCCTCCCTCTGGCCAGCCCCACCCTGATCAGCCTCTCCCACTCCTATGGAAGGAGGGGCTGCCAACCAACTCCCCCCCCCCACACACACCCAGCCCTTTGCCCCTTTGCCCCAGCTGGCCCTGCCCCAAATCAGCCCACCCTACCCCATCAGCCTTCACCCCCTCCCCCTGGTCGGTCCCACCCCTGATCAGTCCCCACTACCCTGTTAGCCCATGGCCCTTTCCCCAGCCAGCTCCATCCCTGATCAGTCCCCACCCCCACCAATCGGGTGTGGGGCTGACCACCCAACCTCCCATGGCTCTTTCACTGGCTACTGACCCCCAATCAGCTCTCCTGACATTTGGGGGCAGGGCTCACTGGCCAATCTTCCTTCAGACAGCCTGGACCTGATCAGGCCCCTATTGGGGTGGGCTGGCTGGCCAACCTCCCAAAGTCTCCTCCCCACCCATTCATGAATTTGTGCACTGGGCCTCTAGTATTCATATAAGTTACGCAGTTTTTCTCTTCCCACCCACCACTGCTTTCCCTCTGAGATTCATCAGTGTGTTCCATGCATCTATGTATCTGGATCTGTTTTGTTCATCAATTTATTTTGTTCATTAAATTCCACATATGAGTGAGATCATGTGATACTTGTCTTTCTCTGACTGGCTATTTCATTTAGCATAATACTCTCCAGGTCTCTCCATGCTGGATTCCCCCGCCCCCCCCCTTTTTTTTCCTGCTGCTTAGTATTCTATGGTGTAAATGTACCACATCTTCTTTATCTACTCATGTACTGATGGGCACTTGGGCTGTTTCCAGATCTTAACTATTATAAAATGTGCTGCTATACACATAGGAGTGAGTATATTCTTTCTGATTGGTGTTTTGGGATTATTAGGATATAATCCTAGAAGTGGGATCACTGGCTCAAATGGGAGTTTCTTTTTTAATTTTTTGAGGAAAGTCCATACTGTTTTTCACAGAGGCTGCACCAGTCTGCATTCCTATCAGCAAAATACTAGTATTTCCTTTTCTCCACATCCTTACCAATACTTGTCATTTGATTTGTTGATAGTAGCCATTTTGACAGGTGTGAGATGATACCTCATTGTCATTTTAATTTGCATCTCTCTGATGCTCAGTGTCTTTGAGCATTTTTTTCATGTCTGTTGGCCATCTGTATGTCTGCTTTGGAGAAGTGTCTATTTGGGTCCTTTGACAATTTTTAATTGGATTGTTTATCTTTATTTTGTTAAGCTGTGTGAGTTTCCTATATATTTTTGAAATTACCCTTTGTTGAATATATCATTAGCAAATATGTTCTTCTATGCATTGGGCTCCCTTTTCATTTTGTTGATGGATCCTTTTGCTGTGCAGAAGCCTTTTATTTGATGTAGTCCCACTTGTTTATTTTCTCCTTAGTTTCCTTTGCCCTAGGAGATGTATCTGCAAACATATTGCTATGAGAGATGTCATATTTTGCTGCTTATAGTTTCATCTAGGATTCTATGGTTTCACAACTCAATGTAAGTATTTTATCCATTTTGAGTTTATTCTTGTGTATGGTGTAAGTTGATGTTCTAGTTTCATTTCTTTGTATCTGTCCAATTGACATACGATATTAGTTTCTACACATAATGATTAGACATTCATATAACTTACAAAGTGACCACCCTAAGTCTAATATACATCTCATACCATATATAGTTATAAAAAATATTATTGACAACATTCTCTATGTTTTATTTTATATCCCTCATTATTTTATTTTTAACAAGTATTTCTTAAGTACTTTCTAAGAGTATTGGGTACAGTGGTGAAGAATAGAAAACTTTCTGCTCTCATATAGAAGCCAGGCTGGTCTGACTTGTATGTAAAGACCCTTGACACCTTTAATATGCCCACTCTATGCCAGCTTTTTTTTTACCTTTACCATTGACCTTCCTTTATCAAATCACAATATTGCTATAAGAATTGATTTTATTATATTTATCACTCTTTGTATTGATTGCTAATGCTTATAGAATATTGCTGTATGTCAAGGACTGTGTTCTGTGTTTTAAAGTAATTTTTTTATTTAATAATCATAATAGTCACTATTGTTATCATCATTTTAAAGATATAAAAAAAAATCAATATCAGGAAGTTTACAAACTTGCCCATGTGGTAGAAATGGGACTGGAGCCTTGATCAGTCTGAAACTAGAAGCCAACTTTGAAGCAACGTTAGTTCAGTTCTGAAACTCCTATATTACTTTATTTATTGTGTCGTCTTCATATATATATACTAGCAGTCCCTATGCACAAAGATTCGTGCAAGAATGGGCCTTCCTTTCCCTGGCTGCTGGCACCGTCTTTGCTCCAGGCAGAGCCGTTTTTCACTCTAGCCCGGAGCTGCCTTCCCACCTTCCCATGCTTCCCAGAGGCCTGGAGCAGCTGAGGCGGTGTGGAACGCCTGTGAGCTCACCATGGCGATGACACAAGCATCCCGACCTATCCTCCACTGCTTAGTGCCTGTATATGCAAATTAACCCACCATCTTTGGGTTAATTTGGATACTCACTCCTGATTGGCTGTTGGGCGTTGTGAAGGTAAGGTCAATTTACATCCTGCTCTTTTATTAGTGTGTATATGTATATAATTGATTTCAGAGAGAAAAAGAGAGAGAGCGATAGAAACATCAATGATGAGAGAGAATCATTGATTGGCTGCCTGCTGCATGCCCCACACTGGGGATAAAGCCCACAACCTATACATATGCCCTGACTGGGAATTGAACCGTCACCTCCTGTTTCATAGATTGGTTTCCAATCACTGAGCCATGCCAGCTGGGCTATTGTGTGCTCTTTCTTTATTGGAATTTTTTTAACCACAGAAAGGTGTGTGTTTAGGGTAAGGTATATGTGTTGGGAGATGATTGTTTTCCTGTTTTTAAATAACAGAATTTGTCATATTTTTAAGGACTCCGATAGGACCTTTTTTACCCAAGGCATTTTGATAACTCTAATAACAGAAGGTATCCGGAATTTGAATTTAAATACAATTCTGATCTTCCCTCTTTGATTAAGAACTAGAACTACTGGTAAATCTTCTGAGATCCCTTATATATTTTGTGAGAGCCAACTTACCATCTTTGTAAAGTATAGATTTTTATAGTAGTTTTAAATTAAATTTAGTAGGTATTTATTTAATAAATGCCGTATCATAGTCTTTTTTTTTTAATATATATTTTATTGATTTTTTACAGGGAGGAAGGGAGAGGGATAGAAAGTCAGAAACATCGATGCGAGAGAGACATCGATCAGCTGCCTCCTGCACGCCCCACACTGGAGATGTGCCCGCAACCAAGGTACATGCCCCCGACCAGAATCGAACCTGGGACCTTTCAGTCCGCAAGCCGACGCTCTATCCACTGAGCCAAACTGGTCTCGGCCATAGTCTTTCTTAATGTTCACTTTATTCTTCCAAGCATCGTCTTCAGCTGGGAATCTATAGTAATTTCTGAACTCACCATCAAGTTTCTGGTCAGGTTTTCTTCTTTAGTTGGATGTCTGGCTCTCTTCTCACATTAAGTGGGGTAACCATGAAAGAGTGTGTGAACCCAGTCTTTATCTACCTATTTTCAAAGAGACCAGAGGTCTTTAAGGAGTCTTGTAACCTTTTACTTACCACAGTTACAACAGCAGTCTCTTTCTCCCATTTCATTTATTTTCTAGAAAGGGCTTTCTTAGGAGATCAATAGCTTCTGCACCACAGGACTTTAAGGCCAATCATGTGCAGAAAATAAGCTCTTGAAAACACAGCTACTGTAGAAGTTTATTTTGGGGCTGAGATTGTTTCAGGAGGCACTGCATAATTTGCCAACAAACTCTGAGATCACCTATGCATTTGGTGGTAAAAGACCTTTGTCTTTGCAAACTATTTCCCTGTCATCATAAAATAAAATTGAGTAAACATTTTGTTTAAATATATGTTATTGATTTTTTACAGAGAGGAAGGAAGAGGGATAGAGAGTTAGAAACATCGATGAGAGAGAGACATCAATCAGCTGCCTCCTACACACCCCTTACTGAAGATATGCCCGCAACCAAGGTACATGCCCTTGACCGGAATCAAACCTGGGACCTTTCAGTCCACAGTTCAACACTCTATCTATTGAGCCAAACCGGTTTCGGCTCAGTAGACATTATATATATATATATATATATATTTTTTTTTTTACATAGGGAAGAGAGAAGGATAGAGAGTTAGAAACATCAATGAGAGAGAAACATCGATCAGCTGCCTTCTGCACACCTTCTCCTGGGGATGTGCCCACAACTGAGGTACATTGCCCTTGACCGGAATCAAACCCGGGACCCTTCAGTCTGCACTTAGCCAAACTGGTTAGGGCCAGTAGACATTTTTAATACTCAATTTACCAAATACATTGTTAAGTAACATAAATAACCCAGAAGTGAGAACTGCTTTGAAAAAAATGTACAGAAGAAGAGAAACACACCAATGATAACATTAAAATTACTATGAACAATACAAGTTTATTAAAACATAATAAAATTAATTTAAATCAAAAGGAAGGTTTAGGAGTGTGGGTATTTTAACCAGGCACATAAAGAAAATCAGGGCTAGATATAAGGAATTGTACTAAATGGTTAAAAAATGTTACTCATTGCTTTTCTGTGTGCAATTGACTGGGTAATTTAAATGATAATCTAGTAGTAGTCTGTCGGGAATAGTAAGTATCTGTGGTGATACTCAAAATTAGAAAAGAACACATTTTGATCACAAATATTCAAATATGTTGCAGTCAATCCCACATTCACCATTGTGAGTATACAACCTCTGCTGTCACTCTGTATAGAAATGTAATAGCAGTGACATAATTTTCAGAGTTTACCCCATCTTTATCTAGATTTATTCTGCAGTCAACTCACATACATTTCCAAGGACGTTGTAGGGGACAGGATTATCTAGAATCCTAATGCAAGCTCATCACATAAGCAGCCAGATAAAAAGCCTGAAAATTACTAACATTAAAGTGAGTTCTTCTCCCTTGATTCAAATTTGAGGATACTAAGCCCTTTTGAACTTATCAGTCTCTATTTATGAGATTTGTGAAATTTTCTGTTAATGTAAGCTGACATTTTAATGTGAGTATTAATTTTTTTTCCAAATTTGATTTTCTAAATAGATCAGAAGCTTTAAACCTAACCCATCAGAGAGCCTTCTTCTCTGGTTAGGCACAGTGCAGCGAGGTGGAAGGGAATAGGGGTGTGCCTCTGTGGATCCCTAGGTCCACTCCTCTCATTTGACCCTCTGAAAATTAGGCCATATTTTACTTCCAACCATTACACCTTGTTTTTGTGTAATGAGCCTGACAGAACACCTATGCAATTCTGCAAGAGCCCTGCCAAGGTCTATTTGCTACTGACCATTAAGGAGCCTCTCCTGGAGTATTTTTTAAAACAGGAGTCTTTTCGAAATACCTGGTAGAAACTGTGTTAACTGGAGATTGATTCCATGATGACCCTTGCTCTGAAAAGTCAGATGGAAGTCAAACTTTGTCCTGAATGTACGAAGAAACTATGTAAAAAGATTTGGAGTTAGTGCTTTTGTAGCAGTAGCATCTTGTAAATAGGCTTTTCACAAAGCAAATACAGCCTGAAATGAATGTCCAAGAGGCCCATGTCAGTTGCAATATATATAAATACCTTCACCTCTCCTTCTTCCCCCAAATGCTATACCTCACCAAACAGACATTTTTTTCTATTTCTTTCCATTTCCACAAGTCAGTATTACAACTTTTCTAACTAATAAAAATTATTTAAAAAAACACATACCCCAAAAGTATTTTGTTGAGTTGATTACAATTTCCAGTTCTTTGCATCCTCATCAGCATACTAACTCATTTTTTTTTCTTTTTAAACAGCTTTATTGAAGGATGATTTATATACCACAGCATTTCTTCATTTTATATGCCCATCTCAATAATTTGTATAAAATTGTAGAATTAACCCTAACCTGTTTGGCTCAGTGGATAGAGCATTGGCCTGCAGACTGAAGGGTTCCAGGTTCAATTCAGTTCAAGGGCATGAACCTTGGTTGCGGGCACATCCCCAGTTACGGAGTGTGCAGGAGGCAGCTGATTGATGTTTCTCTCATTGAGGTTTCTAACTCTCTATTCTCCTCCCTTCCTCTCTGTAAAAATCAACAAAATATATTTTAAAAAATTGGAGAATTATATAACTATTATCACAATTATGGAATATTTTCATCATTCTGAAAATAAATTTCAGGAGTATTTTTGTCCATCTCCCTTCCCAACTCCAACCCTAGGTAACCACAAATCTACATCTGTCTCTGTTCTTATTCTGAACTAGAACAAAAGTCAACTATATGAAGAAAATAATTAAATATTAATATTTTATATTTTTATTTTATCTTTATTGTTGAAAGTATGACAGATGTCCTTATCCCCTCTCCAATTGACTCCTTTCCTCCCTGCACCTACTTCTCCTAAGCCTTTGCCTTTTTGAAACAAAAATACTGAAATGGTTTAATAATATATTTTAGGAGGTGCTTTCCTCCTGTAAATTTAATTATAATGAGAGCTTGGTCATGTTTGGCAGGAAATATTCCCGGGACTAAAAGAAACAGTATTGATGATTGCTCTCTAAGCTTTCAAAGTCTTTAAGGCTAGAGATGGGGAGTGGGTTTGTTTTACAGTTTGCACCAATGATCATGTTCTTTTTAGTTAAGAAAAATCTTCTTAATTTTCATTTTGAAGTTAATTATCAGAACGATATGGAAACATTTAAGAATCACAGTTCTCTAAGTTACTTCTTAGGGAAAGAATGAAAAATTATATTTTGCTGTTAATATCTCTTAAATTAATAGGGTATCCACAGCATAGACTACACAAAGAGATGGCCTCCTAAGGACTTATATTCAAAGACATCTTTATTGAGAATTAAAAAATAATTCTAAAATTAAATTCTGAGAAGTAAAATAAATTCTGAGAATTATAAAAGTAAATTTTGAAAAGTGAAGTTCAAAGTAGTACATATTGAGATAGGTAAAAAAAATCACATAGTATGTTTTCTGATATTATATTTTTATTTAGTTTTTGGTTAAAAACTGCTGGAATCTGCCGGCGATCGAACAGTACCTGATTGAGGGGGTGAGGATAAGAAAAAGATAGACAAGAAAAGATGGGGTTGGGAGGTCTGAGACTTGAGTCTGCAGCCCCGAGTTTATCTCCAGCATAGTATTTAAGCACAAGCAGAAGAGGGGGTTACACAAATCAGGTACGTATTTGCAAACACAGTCACTGACCTTCTAAGTAATCAAGACCTTGCAAGATCTTGTACATAGGCATCAACATTTTTTCAGCCAAGCTGTTTAGTTATGTCTAAACTCTGCATTCACATCTCCATTTATTAAACTGAAGGATGAGAAAGCAGAGAGCTATGTCTAGACTTTGCATTCAGAATTCTGTTTATTAAATTGAAGGGTGAGAAAGCAGAGAGCTATGTCCAGAGCCTGCTTTCAGGTCTCTGGTACCCCCGTATGCCCAGGGCAGCTCCCCACAAAAAACTATGTAACTTTAAGAATTTTTAAATAAATTCCTTCTGATTATCCATGTAGAAATAAAGACTGATATCAGGAGAGCTACAGCCACAGGCATTAAATATGACATTTTGCATCATAACAGTTTCATATAAAGACAGCACCATTTTTAAAAGAAACATTTTGCCCATTTACAATGAATAGACTTCGCCATGACAGAAAATAAAGTGAAACATTAATTTCGGGAAGGAAGTTATTTAACATCCATATATGTACTTTCCTCATCAATAAAATGAGGATAGGAAAAGTACCAATCAAGTATGGAGTAATTAATGTGAACACATGCTTGTCCTTTCCAATTATAAACCAACTAGAGGCCCGGAACACAAAATTCATGCACATGTAGGGTCGTTAGGCCTGGCAGGCGGTCAGAGCCAATCTGTGGGGTGACTGGCAGGGCGATTGGGGTCCCTGCTCACTCCTGCCTTGTCTGGGGATACACACTCACCTGCTCCACTATCCTACCGCGATCCGGCTCTCACTGGCACCCATCAGGATGGCAGCACCTCCATTGCCACCCACTGCCAGTGCCCCGTGGCTGACTCCCACCATTTCCGCACTGCCCCCTGGTGGTCAGGGCACATCTAACTCCCAGTGGTTTGAACTCCTGCCCATGGGGACAATTTGCATATTAGCCTTTTATTATATAGGACTAGAGGCCCGGTGCAAGAAATTTGTGTCGGGGGTGTGTGTATCCTTCAGTCCAGCCTGTACCCTCTCCAATCTGGGACTCCTAGAGGGATGTGTGACTGCCCATCTAGGCGCAATCCCACTAGATGGGCAGTCAGACATCCCTCTCACAATCCAGGACTGCTGGCTCCCAACTGCTCACCTGCCTGCCTTCCTGATTGCCCCTAACCACTTCTGCCTGCCAGCCTAATCACCCCCTAACCACTCCCCTGCCAGCCTGATTGATGCTTAACTGCTGCCCTGCCAGCCTGTTAACCCCAAACTGCCCTTCCCTGCAGGCCTGATCACCCCTAACTGCCCTCCCCTATAGTTCTGGGTCCCCCACAACTGTTCTTCTCTATAGGCCCAGTAACCCCCAAATTCCTCTGCCAGCCTGGTCACCCCTAACTGCCCTCCCCTGCAGGCTTGATCACCCCAACTGCCCTTCCTTGCAGGCCTGGTTCCTCCCAAATGTCCTTTCCAGCTGGCCTGATTGCCCACAACTGCCTGCTCTTGCAGGCCCGGTCCCTCCCAACTTCCCTGCCCTGCTGGACATCTTGTGGGGGCCATCTTGTGTCCACATGGGGGCAGGATCTTTGACCACATGGAGGCAGCCATCTTGTGTATTGGAGTGATGGTCAATCTGCATATTACTCTTTTATTAGATAGGATAGAGGCCTGGTGCATGGGTGGGGACCAGCTGGTTTGCCCTGAAGGGTGTCCTAGATAAGGATGGGAGTTCCCTTGGGGCATGGTGCAACCTGGGAGAGGGGCCTGTGGTGATTTGCAGGCTGGCCATGGCCCCTGGCGACCCAAGTGGAGGCCATGGTATCTAGGATTTATTTATCTTCTACAATTTAAACTTTGTAACCTGGAGTGGAGCCAAACCTCCTGCTTGCTCCATGGCTGCCACCATTTTTATTGGGATTTATTTATCTTCTATAATTGAAACTTTGTAGCCTTGAGTGGAGGCCTGGGGCAATCAGGGTGTGTGGAAAGCTTGGCTTCCTCCATTGCTGGGGAAATCCAAGCCTCCCTCCTGCTCCCTCTGTGGCTACAGCCATCTTGGTTGGGGTTAATTTGCATCTGCACTCGTGATTGGCTGGTGGGCGTGGCTTGTGGGCATGGCTTGTGGGTGTAGCAGAGTGATGGATAATGTGCATATTACTCTTTTATTAGATAGGATGGGGCTGAGAAGAAAATAGCTTTCTATTTCTATTGGGTACATTTTTATCTAATTTTGAGTTCAGATTCTATAAGTATTCATTGGAAGCTAGAACACTATTGGAAAAGAATCACCAATGGGATAAGCTTTTATTTCTGTACTTCAAGTTGCAATGTTCTATTGCGTGGTATTTTCAGTTGTCTACACAGTAATTATTGGTATAGGTTTCATTATTTATGTTTAGGATTCACACAGGTTACTTGAACTTATCGTGATTATTCATTTATTCACTGACAGATATACAGGTTGGATTGGATATGTTTGACTTCTTATCTTGTATTGAACTAAAAAGCTAACTCCTTTTCAACAAAGTATAAAATATCATTTAAATATATGTACCAGATTTCATTAGTCATTTTCCAATCTGAAAAATTTAGCACCTTTCAAGGGTTTTTTTTTTCTTAGTAAAACACAGATGTTTAATTATCATAGTAATGAATAAAACATCTCCCCTTTCTCTAACATTATCTCTCTCTTCCCATCTCTATATGTGAATCTATTTTTACTGAAAGATTTCTGTTTAAAATTTGCTTTTGTTTTTTTCCACTTTTTACTGAAACCTTATAATTAGCCATATTTCTACCATAAATTTGTGTTGTATTTTTCTTTCTTTCCAATCTCTTACCAGTTTCACCGTTTTTCCTTATTAGATACTCATGACATTTATGTTATCTCTTTAGCTAGCATGTCTTCAACTTCAGCTAATGAAAATACTATTGGGAATTGAATTTTGTGATTATTTTTAAAAAAACATTTGCAATTGAGTTTTCAGAGCTCAATAACTGATTACAATGTGGTTTACCTCTCTGAGAGCTTGAGGTAAGCCTCCAGATTTCTGTTTTGAGAGTATTTGATGGACAGTTTTGTAGTTGTACATATGTATAGGGTGAGGGAGGTAGGAGATACATAGGGAATGAGAAAGACTATTGGTCTATATTCATTTCATAAATACTCAGTTCAATAGAGAGTAAGAATAACACTTGCAACTAAAAATCAGTTTACTTTTGTGGAAAAAAATCATTGGCTCTTTTGATGGCCCACCGAGTTAGCTCAAATAAAATGAATTTACTCTAATGATACACACAGAACAATAAACAAATATATCTTACAAGTACTGAAACTGGATCCTGGTCTGAATTTGGGAACTTCTAGAATAGTAAAGTAGCAAATATTAATATTTAATGCTAATATGATTGCATTTATGTGTCTAGTAAAAAACCTGGTATTCCTTTTTTCTACCTTTTAGTTGAGAATCATTTAGTTTATCTCATGCTTGAATGATTAAGAGAAGGGATTTGTTAGATTTATTTATCTTTCTACATCAGGCTACTAGTTGCTGATCAGCTATGGAGGAAAAGATCAAAAAGCAAACCCTCTCCTGGTTTAAAAAGCTGTGGCTTGGGTAATTGCATGATTTAAAGTTACTTTCTATGCCACACCTCAGTTTCAGTAAAGTCTCTGAGAGTTAATTTCTCCTGAAAGGAGGCTTTTTGGGAACAGAGATGTGTCTAGTGCAGCTGGAACAATAATTTACCAATATTATATTTTCATGTCAGAGAAATGGCACTGGTATAGGAAGAGGTCATCCAAATCTCCTGTAATTTTACTGGGGACTGAAACCCAGAGTAGTAAGGATTTATACTAGGTTTACATTACTTTAATAGTAGATTCAGAATTCTAAGTACTTTCAGTTAACAGTTCTGTTTACTTCTATTTTATTTTATTCTGTTAACCCTATTTCATTTGAAGCAGGATGACTCTTTTGATAGATAATAAATTGAGACACAATTATGTAATTATTTTACTAGACCCACAGAATTTGTGGTTGAGCTAAAATAGTCACTGTAGGTCAAGACTCTATAGCAGTTTTAAAATCTTAATATTATTTTGTTTTCTTAAGATTTTTCTTTTTCTTAATTAAAAAAAATTATGTAGTCTTTCATTTTGCCATTATGTGAATTTTAAGACTATTAGTGTCAACCAAATATGAGCAATTCTAATATATATATATATATATATATATTCATCCTAAGGTATGATAGCAAATTAAATATTAGCCTTAAAAATTTATAGTGGACTGTGGTTAACTTTCTTCTCAAATACATAAACTCATTTTGTCTTTGGATCTTGCTTTGGCAATAATTCACAAGAAAAAGCCATACAATGAAAAGAGAGCTAGGGGGAAGTGGATTATTTATAGTTTAAGTTGCTGCAGGCACATCTGCAAAACACAATTAGTTTGAAAAGCTAGGAGCTGTAAAGAAAAGCAAGATCATTTTGCCTTGAAAAAGAAAGATGTTGTTTGTTTGGGCTTTGACATATTGTTTCTATGGATTTATATTAATAATTAGTGGGTAGCAATATGAGAATAATAGGCTTGAGTGAGGGTGCTATTGTTATTCTACATTTGAAAGTATGTGTGTCTGTGTGCATGTATGTGTGTATGTGTGTGTGTATGTGTATATGCATATGCATTCACACTTCCACTGGGAAAAGGAGAATAGTTATTCCAAAACACTCTCTTTATAGTGTTTTCTTAAAGTAGAGGTTCTGTGCTGAAGACTGATTTTAAAATCCAGTGGAGGTCTGAACTCCTTATTTCAGCTCACCTAAAAGCACTATACATAGGGTGACAATCTCAGCCTTTCTCCATAGCTTTCAGTACTACAGTTTAATAGTTTTGTCAGTAACAATAGAAATTTAAAAAGGAAGAAAGGATAGGAAGAGAGAGAAAGTGAAGGATAAAAGGAAAGTGATGGGGGAGAAGAGAGAGAAAGAGAGAGTGAGAGAGAAAGAGCAACAGAGACAGAGACAGAGAGAGACAGAGAGACAGAGAGAGAGAAAGAGAGAGAGGGAGAATCCTATATAATAAAAGGCTAATATGCAAATAGAATGGCCAAACAATCAGTCACTATAACATGCACTGACCACCAGGGGGCAGATGCTCAATGCAGGATCTTCCCCCTGGTGGTCATTGTGCTCCCAAAGGGGGAGTGCTGCTCAGCCACAAGCCAGGCTGACAGCTGGCGAGTGTAGCAGTGGTTGCAGGAGTCTCTCCTGTCTCCACAGCAGCACTAAGGATGTCCAACTGAAGGCTCTCAGACTTCAAGAAGGTGCAGGCCTGGCTGAGAGCCCCCCTCCCCTGAATGCACGGATTTCTTGCGTCAGGCCTCTAGTAGTATAATGAGAGTAATTAAATGGGTATATCTTTTGCCAATGGGTACTTGAAAACTTTGTAAGCACAATTAAAAGTCTGGATCTCCTGATGAAAGAGGAGGCTTTTCCATTATAAGGTTTGTATTTTTAATCTTGAGTTTCAAAACTGATATATAATTGATGATAAAGATTACAACTTTGTGATATTGGATGTCTTTATTCATTAGTGGGAGGATTATTTAGATTTTTTATAATTTAGATGATATTTAATTTGTCAGGTCAATGTGGGTTAGGCTAATTATATTATTAGCAAGAATGATAGTTGTGATATTTATTAGTTTACAAATGAGTAACATATGTTAGGCATAGTCCTAAGGATTCTACATACCTTATTTCATTTAATACGAACAGCTGTCTAAGATAATATTTTATCTCAATATTATTGTGAAGATAACTGGTGTGTACAGATATAACTTGTAGGCTATAGATTTTGGATTTCAACCAACTTTAGGGCATTTCTTTTATTTATCCAATTATGCATTTCATCATTCATCTAATAAATACTTAGTGAGTGCATTTCATATGCCAGTCCCTGATTCTGACTTAGGAGATTCACTGTGAATAATAAAGGTAAATACTATATCTTCATCATGCTCCCAAGGAATTATGTTCTTATTGAAAAAAACACACATAAGGAACAGGCAAAATCAATAAAAAAATAATTTGTTTTTATAATTAGTTTTATAAAGGGAAAAATCACCTTTATAAAATCACCCTAGAGTAACTAGGGTGAAGTTAATGCTTTATATAAGAAAATACTCAGAGAAGTCTTCTACGAAGGATATAGCATTTGAACTGAGACCACTAAAGTCAGAAAGAGCCAACTACACACAGTCCATTGTGGAACAGGAAGTATGACAGCTCTAAGGAAGGAAGGAATTTGTCAGTTTAGAAGAACAAAATCAGGTCAATATGGCTGGAGTACATGAGTTAATGGTAGCATGTAATGAGATGGGATCTAGCAGCAGGCTGGGACCAAGCCATATAAAGCTATGTTTCCAAAAAAAGCATTAAAAAAAAAAAAAGCTTTGTTTCTTATGGTAAGGAGGAATTGGGATTTTATCAAAGAGCATCGAGGAACTATTGAAGTGCTTTAAACTTGGGAAAGAGTGTGTTTTAAATGATTGCTCTAGAATTCTGATGTATTCATTATATCATCCATCCTAGTTCAAATCATTATTCAAAATGATGGGTTGGGAGGATGAAGACAAAATTAAAATTCTGGAATAACAGTTTTAAACTGGGAAACATGATGATAACTATGGTTATTGATTGGGGTAGGATATTGGCTCTGGAGTTTAAATAACATGAATGTGCTTCCTTTGGGTAATTTCCTCTCTATCTTAATACTCCCACTGAAAAGAAACTTCCTTTCCCCAGAGCTGAGACCAGCGCATTCAGCTGGAACTTTTCAAGATAAATGTTTTATATTCACTGGTTAAAATAAATAGCTCTTGAGAGAGGGAAAGCGATATTCATTTTCAGTTAAAAATCTGGTTCCTTCTTTTTCAGTTAAGTCTATCCCCAGTTAGAATGTAAAAAATTACCAAAAAAATGCTTACTTGGCTCATTAAGGAATAGAGTTTAATGTCTTTGAATAAATGACTCAAATTAAAAGAATCAGTGTTGTAATCAAAGAATAATGAAGGATTTCTTCCTTTTTAGGGATTCATTTGGAAATTGTAAAAATGACAAAGTTTTCTACTAAAAGCAGGAATATTGAAGATATTTTTATCTATGAATGATAAAGAAATGTTATTTGATAAAGTGTTTTTAACCTATTTGTGTTTGGTATGGTAGCCTTTCAACATCATCATTTGGTCAAATTTGTAGCTCTAGCTGAGACTGGTTTGGCTCAGTGGATATAGCCTTGGCCTGCCGACTGAAAGGTCCCAGGTCCGATTCCGGTTGGGGGCATGTACCTTGCTTGCGGGCACATCTCCACTGTGGGGTGTGCAGGAGGCGGCTGATAGATGTCTCTCTCTCATCGATGTTTCTGACTTTCTATCTCTCCCTTCCTCTCTGTAAAAAATCAATAAAATATATTTTTAAAAAATTTGTAGCTCTAAACATAAAACTAAGTTTTCATATTAATAAATTAATATTCTTTTATTTAATTTATTTTTAAAATTTTTAATTTTTTTCTTTATTTTATTTTATTATTCCCATCACCACCATTTATCCTCCCATACCCTCTTCCACCTTCACCCACCTCATTCTCACCCGCAATCACCACACTGCTGTCTATATCCATAAGTCTCTTTTTATTTTTATTTTTTTGCTCAATCACTCTATTTTGTTTATTTAAAAATTTTTCTCCTTTTATGTAATTACTAAATGCCTGGTACATGAAATTTATGTAGGAGGGGAGTGTCCCTTAGCCCAACCTGCACACACCCTCTCTAATATGGGACCCCTTGGGGGATGTCTGACTGCCATTTAGGCCCAATCTTTAAATGAACTGTTGGGCATACCTCTCACAATCCAGGACTGCTGGCTCCCAATTGCATGCCTGCCTTCCTGTTCACCCCCTAACCACTCCCCTGACAGCCTGATCGTTGCCTAACTGCTTCCCTTCCAGCCTGATTGCCCCTAACTGCCCTCCCCTGAAGGCCTGATTGTCCCCAACTGCCCTCCTTTGCAGGCCTGGTTCCTCCCAACTGCCCTCCTCTGCCAGCCATTTTATGGCAGCCATTTTGTGTCTATATAGGGCAGCCATCTTTGACCAAATGGGGGTGGCCATCTTGTGTATTGGAGTGATGGCTAATTTGCATATTACCTCTTTATTATATAGGATGAAACAACTATAATGTTTATATTACTTTAATATAATATATATCTGAAAAACTTGCAGCAATTTAACTCTTGTAGGGAATATTCTTTCTTTTTGGTCTTTTAAGCCCACTGTAGTATTTCTCTTTAGTTTTCTCAGCCTGTCTCAGAAGAAGACTCTAGAACTCAGATCCTAAATCACTAAAGTGAGTGGAATAGCAAAGAAATTAAAAGGAAGGTATTTAGACTAAAATAATCCACTAAAAGTGAACCTGCCAGTGTTTGCCAAAGCCCGAGACCTTGAAATATTTCATCATAACAAGAAAATAGATTTTCCTTCTAAAATCAAATTCATAGATGTTAAGTTTTTAAAAGGTATAGTTTCCTGATATCTTCTGTAAATATGAATCTTCCTAGGTTTTGAAAACTGATATTTATTTGTATCCTCTACATCTTAAATATTTCAAGAGGCAGTTGGATATCTCTTAAGTACAATATAATATGGCTGTTTAAAATTTTGCTTTGCAGGGTATATGCAGCTATATAATATGATCTTTGTAATAAAAATGATCCTCCTTTTACACTTGTGTTTTCCTGCTGTTAGAGCCTACTCATGGGGCTATAAACTGCTGGAAGGATAGGATTTATATATGACTACCATCTTTTTTTTTCCTGAATTACACAGATTACACTATTTACACAGAAAGGCAAATGGTTTAGTTGGCAAGTTGGGTCTGTAGCCACTGGTTTCTTTGTCTTTAAAATAATCTGGCCTTTTCAGGATGCTCTTACACACACACACACACACACACACACACACACACACACACACATTTTAGATCCCTGGCATGTACCATTCAGAGTATCCTCTAGAACTCCTTATTCTAATTAAATACCCATATGCCTTACTTTGACCTTGGCAAGCATTTGCCTCTTAAATTTCCCTTTATACATGACTGCTTCTTGGTTTGCTCTAATGATTGTAAATAGCTTTTTTACTTGTTCCCACTAAGAACATAATGATTAAAAGTGATACCATATGCTACTAGGTAAGGAGGTATAGAAATTTTAAATAATTTTGGGACATCTGAGCCTCTCTTAAATGGATGAGAATGCTTTTCAGTTATTTTTTAAAGCCTCTCTCCCCTTGGTACATTTAAAGTTTCTCTTCAAGTACTCTCCAAAGAGCTCCACTTTTCTCCCGATGGATACCAGCTCACAAAAGAACCTGAAAAGCAAAGAAGTCTATTCTGCACCTGCGTGAAGAACCCAGCCCTATTTGCTTTTAACATTGGCCTTTCTAAAAACCCATGGTCTAGCTGTGCTGATGGATGTTTTAAAAATATATAACTACAGTCCTACCAAGAAAGTTGAAGGATAGTGAGGGAATTGGAAATTATGATAGACTTTAAATCATTTTCTAAAGGTGCCATATAGTCTCTTCTGCCTTAGAATGGGTACAGTAGTTCTAATAAAAAAAATCTTAATTTTTTCTACAAGTTTAGGTGGGATGTGATACCTGAGAAAGTGTGTGCTTATGTATGTATGGGTGTGTGCAAATACACAGGCCAAAAGGTGAAATGGAAAGAAACAAAAATGAACTAGTTTCTTTTATAAACAAAATGTTTATAGGTATTGTTCTTATGTGCTCTTATAGTATATCATGTTGAAATCATATACAAGATGTAATTGATATATATCACCTGACTGTGCTTGTATGAAAAGTTTAGGTTGCCTTATTTGATAATGAAGCCAGGGACCCCACCTTTATCCACACTTGTTAGGAGGTCAGGCACTGGGGGCTGCATTTGCAGATGTGATTTATGTCACAACTGTGTGCTCCCCTGATGACAACCACTTTGAAAAATAAAGAAGACAATTAATAAAGCATATGTAGAAGTCAACAAAAGCAGATATTGTGTTCAATCCATGACTGCCTACAGAATAAATTTTAGTTCTACAGGTCAATACTTTACTTATTAGTGGGGAATCAGAAGCAGACTTGTAGGAAACAGTATGGAGATTAAAAAAAACAACAACAGACACAGTACAGTGATACCTCGAGATACGAGTGCCCTAACATACGAGATTTTTTGAGATACGAGCTCTCGAGCGAGCGATTTTTGCTTTGAAATACGAGCAACATTTGAGACAGGAGTAATAGCGCAGATTGGCTGGCTGCACAGGACCCACCAGTTTACCTCAACTCGAGTGTCTCATAGTTTCCCACGCCTCAAGGTTACGGAAGGAATTAAACTCATATCTCGAGGTACCACTGAACTTTAATATAATACTCTACATATCTTGGAAATTCTGCTTTCCATAGAGTTATTGGTATTTTGTTACAGAAGCTTTTATACATAATAATAAAGATTTATGTTTATTTGGCATTTAAGAGCTTACTATGTATTTTCTCATGTAAAGTACAGAAGGTTTATCTTACAAATGATGAAATTAAGAAACAGAAAGCAACTAATCCAGGTTACATGACTAATAATTTTTTAAAAAATAATTACAGCATGCCAATTGATTCCATGTTTAACTACTAATATGTGTCCTCCTTCTTAAAGAATAAATGGGTTGGTTCCTGTTCAACATTTCCTGATCAACTACTGAAGGTTTAAAAAAGCTAAAAGAGAAAAAGTACCTCAGATGAAAAATGTTAACCACAGTTTGATTCTAAAATAAAAGTCTAAGGAAGACCTGGTTATAATCTAGTGCATTTGGTCTACTTAAATAACAGAATTATGTGAGAAAAGCTGGGCTTTCCTTAAATATTCACTTAAAAGCAGATGCTTATTTGTAATCAGCTTAATTATCAAGATGGAAACTTAACTATTATGATGTTATTGTACATAATTTAGTGGTTTGAATTTTTAGTTGCTATAGTAACTTTGTAAATCAATTGCCCAAGTGCAAATTGCTTTGTCATTGTTGATGTTTTTGAGGGGGCAGACAATTTGGGGCTGAGGGAATCTCCTTGGTAGACAGTGCTTTTTCATCTTGATCAGCTCTATAGTTGGTGAGGAAATAATGAAACCTTTGAGAATATTGGTTAGTTTAATTTGAATGCGAAGTGTACTAATCTAAATCTCTTGACTACTGGGATTTTTTTTAAATTTGTGTGTTTGTGTATGTGTGCATGCCTGTGGCCCCTCTTGCATGCAACTGTGCATTTTCATTTACTTTTGGTCAGCTCTCTTCTAGATAAATACTTGAAGCTTGTCTCTGTGTGAAAGTTAGGGGAAGATGAAAGTTTAAGAGCAGCAATATTGAGTAGTAGATCTTGAATTTAGATGATGTCTTTTGATTAGATAATGAGGTCAGGCACCCACCAGTGCAGTCAAGACTGTGTCATTCCAGAGGCAGAGTATGGACAATCATTTGCTTTTTCTCTGAGTTTCCTCTTCTTTATCTATCATTTCTGGATTGAGGAGATTGCTGTGAGTGAGGTAATTTCTGAAATCTCATTTCATGACATGGTTCTATTATGCTTTATATTATTCTGCTTTCTAAAGTTAATTTCCTTTTTAAAAAAGTGAAAATTGAGACTGTATCTATACAGCAATTGATTTACAAAGTTACTATGAGACTAGCAATTAAGGATGCCTTCATCAATATGGTTTTATTATTCGTTTCAGGAAATTTTTTGCCCAGAGAAGATAAAATGGTAAATCTGTAAATGTGTTGCTTGCTGCAAGAACGTGTTAAAAATCAATTTATACAAATAATACACTGCTCAAATAGGCCTCTTCTCAGGACAATAGTTGTTTATCTGGGCAAACAGCCTCCTTTTTAGGACAATGCATTGCTCTAATAGGGAAAATGCTTGATTATCAAAAGTGGTTTGTTTATTAAGACTCATTTAAAGACCCTTACTTCACTGAGCCAACCAATCCTAAAGTGTTATAACTTTTTTATTTGGCCAATTTTCATTAAATTTACCCATTGAAAGGCCCACTTAAGCTGTTCAAGGCTAGTCTTCAAACTCATAAATAGCTATCTCTGACCCACATCTATTTGAAAATCTAAGATTCCTTCTGAGAAGTGCTGCCACTTATTACAGTAGGTAATAAATCCAACTTATTTGATTATCAAATTATTCTGGTGGTCACAAAGGGAGCTGACAGTCAAAATGATTAGTTTATGTTTTATAAATAAGGTATTTGAGGTTTTGCTCAAAAGAGCACAGATGATCAGTACAGTGCTTGAATAAAAACTCTGGCCTCCTGATTCTTACTCCACTGCTTTTTGAATATTTAGTAGTGTGATGGATAAATTCCTTTATGGTTTTTATACTTTCAATAGGAAATCATGACTGAGCTGCAATATTTGAGATAGTTGCTTTTATATTGAAGTTAAAAAAAAGCACAAATATACTTTGCTGAGATGCTGAAACTCATGCCGGTGCTGTTTGCCAACACTAATTTACCCAGTTGATATGCTGACCATTACCTGTATATCACCAATCTAAGTCCTGGACAAATGTGATCTCATCTAATCCTCATAAGTGACTATATAGTATATATATCCTATAATTGTTCTGACTTCACTGATGAGATAAATGATAATCAGAGAAATTCAATACCACAGTAATAAACAGCAACCTGAGAACTCATAACCAGGCAGCTACACCCAGAGTCTATGCTCTGAACTATTCCCTTATGTTGCATAGTATAGCTGTGCATCATATAAAACATTTCACTGAAGAATTCCAGATGCTAAAATTCTCTTTTACCATCTTAGTATTTATAGAAAGTTCACTTCTATCCCAGAATTGTTTTATTTTTAGTCAATTTGATAATGTCAAACATAATACTTGATTAAAAAATATTTACTGACATGCTAGAAATTTCACCTTGAACTTTTCATTGGTGTTGGGATTTTTTAAACATTTTTTACATTAATGTGTTTGTTGGTAAATTTTCTTCAGGAGCTGTATCAAATAGCAAATACTATATGAAAGTAACCAAAAGAATAGGAAAGTAATCAAACGAAAGAAAAACTTACGGAAAAGTAAATTTCCTTTCTCCTTTATCCCATTTCTTCCCTCTTCTTTGGCAGATCCCTCCCTTTGAAATTTCTCAATGCCTGTCCCTTGACTAATTCTTCCAAACTATTAGGATATGAATTTTCAAATGATGTGACTAAAACCAAAGACTATATTTAAGGACATATCTCAGATTTCTTCCTCTGTTTTATAATGAGTAATATGAATTCCCCCCTTTGAGGTTATTTGGCTATAGTCAGTCTACTCAGGTGTGGTGTGGTGTGGTGGTGGTGGTGGTGGTGGTGGTGGTGGTGGTGTGTGTGTGTATGTTTTCCTGGTATAATTTAATTGCTTCAGTTCATAGAACACATTTTTTTCCATCCACACAGTATTCAGTATCCTGCTTATAGTTGGGGTACAAATGCAAAATTTTTTGAATTTGCCAATAAACCCAACAAGCTGACTATATACACATTTAGATACAATAGGTATGGTCTGGGGTCCAGGAAAATGCATTTTTAAATGTATACTAAGCAGGTGGCTTCTCATAAGGTACTTACTTCGAGGATGATGCTTGGATGCTAATACCTGTCTGAAGTATTGATGTTATTGATTGATCAAAGAGGATTCCTTTTATCAACACTGAGGCTAAAGGAGTAATTTTCCCATTTGCTCAAAACAATGACTGAGACTTTTTGTATGTATAACAAGTTCCTGACAGAGGCAAATTTGTGTTGCTACTGCAAACAGTTTTGTTTTTGTGGATCCAAACTGAGCAGAGAACATCAATAGAGATATGATTATGATAATAGGATAAAAATCAGCCTCTAGATTTTAAAACCATGTAGGAGGCAACAGTTTCATAATTCAGACAGAAATTGGGTTTGTGATTGGATTAGGTAGGAGGGTCAACTGTGTAACACCAGTAATAGGCCTTTGTTTCATACACTGCAACCTGCAGATGGCTGATAGAGCAAGGACTCCCTGTCTTCTGCCGTTAGCAGTCATGAACATGTGGTTGGATAAATATGAGCTAGCTCCTTTTATTTCCCTAAAAAGGCAGGGCTCTCTAGGTAAAGAAGATTGCCCTGAAAAAAAATGGCAGTGAAATAGATGAATGTGTCCTGAGCCCTGTCCCTGGGCAGACAGAAAGAACAGCTGAGGGTTGCACTGGGAGTGTTTGTTGGCAAGTTAAGGGACAGCTATTCTCCAGGAGAAGGGGGAAATTGCTGGACAGAGCTCCACTGATTGGGCAGCCCCCACTGCTGCTGGGTTTTCTCCCAGAGCCACCAGCTCGGATACAGAGACCGTGCCATCTTGAAGGAGAAAGTGGATGTTATCAGAAGCCCACCAAACAGCTGTGAACCCCAGAACACTTGTCCCCATTTGGTGCAAACACACGGTTTCAGAGGAACTCTACACTCTACATGGAAAGGTTGGATTCGAGAGAGAGAACTACATAACCAGATACCTGGAGAAGAGAGACCATGGGGAGACAAATAAGCAGCCTGCATATGAAAGAAAAGCAGGAATCACCAGAAAAGTAAGTAAATGAAATGGACGCAAGCAACCTGCCAGAGAAAGAATTCAGAGAAGTGGTCATAGGTGGCTGAAAAGAATGGAAGACAAATTTGACAATATGCATAAGAACCAAGAGGAAATGAAAAATGACATGGCTGCTGTAAAAAACTCAACAGAAAGCATCAAAAGTATACTAGAAGAAACAGAGGACTGCATCAGTGAGCTAGAAGAGAAAGTAGGAAAAACTACACAAGTAGAGCAGCTTCTAGGAAAAAAAAAATAAAAAGCAGGAGAGCCTAAGGGAACTGTGGGATAATATAAAACAAAACAACATCCAAATAACAAGGGGGTTCCAGAAGGAGAGGAAACTTAGCAAGAAATAGAAAACCTGTTTGAAGAAATAATGATAGAAAACTTTCTTGATATAGGGAAGAAAAAAACCTACACAAATCCAAGAAGCTCTCAGAGTCCCAAGCAAAATGAACCCCAAAAGACTGAAACCAAGCATATTATAATGAAATTGGCAAACACCCATGGCAAAGTAAGAATCTTAACAGCAGCCAGAGAGAGATAGAAAGTTACCCACAAAGGAACCCTTATCAGACTAGTGACTGATTTCTCCACAGATACTCATCAGGTCAGAAGGGAATGGAATGAAATATACAAAGTCATGGAAAGGAACGGTTTGAATCAAAGAGTACTGTACCCAGCAAGGCTATCAATCAAAATTGAAATCAGAAGCTTCACAAACAAAAACGGACTAAGGGAATTTATTACCAACAACCAGCAATGCAAGAAATGCTAAAGGGTCTGCTGTAAAAGAAAAAAAAGAAAGAAAGAAAGAAAGAAAGAAAGAAAGAAAGAAAGAAAGAAA
>JAAGEH010000426.1:6896539-6937540 GCA_011751065.1 Lasiurus cinereus
AAAGAAAGAAAGAAAGAAAGAAAGAAAGAAAGAAAGAAAGAAAGAAAGAAAGAAAGAGGAAGCAAAGAAGGAACACAGGGGTAAAGAATAAAAATGGCAACAAATAAGTACCTATTAATAATAACTTTAAATGTAAATGGATTAAATGCCCCAATCAAAAGACATAGGGTAACAGATTGGAAAAGAAATAATGACCCATATATCTGCTGTCTATAAGAAACTCACCTCAGAAAAAAAAGACCCACATAGACTGAGGGTGAAGGGATGGAAAATGGTTTTTCATGCGAATGGAAATGGAAAAAAAATGGGGTAGCAATATTTAAATCTGAAAAATTACATCTCAAAATGAAGGACATAACAAGAGATAAGGAAGGCCACTTCATGATACTGAAGTGAACAATCCAACAAGAAGCAATAACTCAGGTGAACATATACACACCCAATACAGGAGCACCCAAATACATAAAAAAAAAATTCCTGGAGGGTATCAAGAGAGAGATTGATAGCAATACAATCATAGTAGGAGACTTTAATACCCCACTATCACCACTGAACAAATCTTCTAAAGAAAAAATCAGCAAAGAAACATCAATCCTAAATGACTCACTAGACCAGATGGAATTAATTGACATCTTCAGAATATTTCACCTCAAAGCCAAAGAATATACATTCTTCTCAAGTACACATGGGTCATTTTCAAAGATAGACCATATGTTGGGTCATAGGCAAAGTCTCTTCAAATTCAAGAAGATAGAAATCATATCAAGCATCTTCTCAGACCACAGTGACATAAAACTGGAAATCAATTACAATAAAAACAATCCAAAGAAATCAAACACATGGAGACTAGACAACATGCTATTAAATAATGACTGGGTAACCAGACAGATCAAGGAAGAAATAAAAAACATCATGGGAACAAATGAAAATGAAAACACAACAGTCCAAAATCTATGGGACACAACAAAAGCAGTCTTAAGAGGGAAGTTCATAGCTCTACAAGCCTACTGCAAAAGACAAGAAACAATGGTAATAAATTACTTAACCCTACAATTCAAAGAGTTAGAAAGAGAGCAACAAGAAAAGCCCAATGTAAGCAGAAGGAAGAAAATAGTAAAGATCAGAGTGGAGATAAACAACATGGAGACCAAAGAAACAATTCAAAAGATCAACAAAACCAAGAGCTGGTTCTTTGAAAGGATAAACAAGGTTGATGAACTTCTAGCTAGGCTCCCAAAGAAGCAAAGAGAGAAGATCCAAATAAAATCAGAAATGAAAGAGGTGAAATAACAACAGACCCTCCGAAATACAAGGATTATTTAAAAATACTATGAACAACTCTATTCCAACAAATTGGACAAACCTGCAGGAAATGGACATATTCCTAGAAAAATATATCCTTCCAAAACTCAATCAGGAAGAATCTGAATAGGCCGATAACTATGGAAGAAATTGAAGCAGTCATCAAAAAGCTTCCAGCACACAAAATCCCAGGGTCAGATGGCTTCACAGGGGAGTTTTACTAAATATTCAATGAAGAACTAAAACCTATCCTCCTCAGACTATTCAAAAAAATTCAAGAAGGAACACTTCCAAGCTCTTTCTATGAAGCCAGCATCACCCTCATACCAAAACCAGATAAAGACAACACAATGAAAGAGAATTACAGGCCAATATCCTTCATGAACATAGATGCCAAAATCCTCGACAAAATTCTAGCAAATCAGATCCAGCAGTACATCAGAAAGATCATACACCATGAATAAGTAGGATCTATCTCAAGAATGCAAGGATGGTATAATATCTGCAAATCAATAAAAATGATACATCACATAAGCAAACTGAGAGATAAAAATCACAGTCATATCAATTGATGCATAAAAAAGCATTTGACATAATCCAACAATCTTTCTTGATAAAAACTCTCAACAAGGTGGGAAAAGAAAAATCATACCTCAACATCATAAAAGCCATATATGATAAACCCACAGCTAACATCATACTCAATGGGCAAAAACTAAAACATTTCCCCTAAGAACGGGAACAAGACAGGAATGCCCACTCTTAACACTCCTGTTTGACATAGTACTGGAAGTATTAGCCTTTGCAATTAGACAAGAAGAAGAAATAAAAGTCATCCAAATTGGAAAAGAAGAAGTAAAGCCATCCTTATTTGCAGATGACATGATATTGTACATAAAATCCCGAAAGACTGCATCAGAAAATTAATAGTCTTAATAAATGAATTAGGCAATGTAGCAGGATACAAAATTAATGCCAGTAAAGTTTATGACATTTCTATACACTAATAGTGAACTTTCAGAGAGACTAATAAAGCAATATCATTTACCATCGCACCAAAAAAAAAAAGATACCTAGGAATAAACTTAACTAATAAGGTAGAGGACTTATATGCAGAAAACTACAGGACACAGCAAAAAGAGAGAGAGGAAGACATAAACAGATGGAAGAGTAGATCATGCTCATGGATTAGGAGCATCAACATCATTAAAATGTCTATACTACCCAAAGCAATCTATAGATTCAATGCACTCCCCATTAAAATACCAATGGCATATTTCACAGACCTAGAAAAATCTCTCCAAAGATTCATTGGAAACAAAAAAGGATCCCGAAGAGCCCCAACAATCCTGATAAAGAATAAAGTAGGTGGGTTCTCAATACCCAGATTTCATGCTCTATTACAAAGCAACTAATCTCAAAACTGCCTGGTACTGGCACAAGAACAAACATATAGACCAATGGAATAGAATAGAAAATCCAGACATCGATCCAAACCACTATGCTCAATTAATATTTGACAAAGGAGGCAGGAAAATACAATGGAATCAAGACAGTCTCTTCAATAAATGGTGTTGGAAAAATTGGACAGATATATGCAAAAAAATAAACTGGGCCACCAACTTACATTATACACAAAAATAAATTCAAAATGGATACAGGACTTAAACATAAGACAGAAAACCATAAAAATACTAGAGAAATCCATAGGCAGCAAAATCTCAGACATATGCTGAAGGAACTTCTTCACTGAAACTTCTCCTAGCGCAATAGAAGCTAAAGAGAAAATAAACAAATGGGGCTACATCAAAGTAAAATGCTTTTGCACAGCAAAAGAAACCATCAACAAAACAACAAGAAAGCCCATTGTATGGAAGAACATATTTGCAAATGTTATCACTGATACAGGTTTAATTTCCAACATCTACAGCCAACTTATACAACTGAATAAAAGGAAGATGTATTATCCAATAAAAAATGGGCAACAAACCTAAATAGAATGTTTTTGAAAGAAGACATAAGGAAGGCCAAGAGACACATGAAAACATGCTCAGAATCATTAATTATCCAAGAGATGCAAATCAAAATGACAATGCGATACCATTTCACACCTGTCAGTATGGCTATCATCAACAAATCAACAAAGGACAAGTGCTGGAGAGGATGCGGAGAAAAAGGAACCCTTGTGCACTGCTGGTGGGAATGCAGACTGGTGCAGCCACTGTGGAGAACAATATGGAGTTTCCTCAATAAACCAAAAATGGAACTGCCATTTGACCCAGTAATCCCACTCCTAAAAATATATCCTAAGAAACTAGAAAAAATATATCCTAAGAAACCAGAAATACCAATCAGAAAGGATATATGCACCCCTATGTTCATAGCAGCACAATTTAGCTAAGGTTTGGAAACAGCTTAGGTGCCCATCAGCAGATGACTGGATTAGAAAACAATGGTACATCTACACAATGGAACACTATGCTGCCATAAAAAAGAAGGAATTCTTACTGGAGAGCACTATGCTAAGTGAAATAAGCCAGTCAATGAAAGAAAAATTCCACATGATCTCACTCATTTATGGATAATAAAGAACATTATAAACTGATGAACAAAAAGATAGATACAGAGGCAGTAAAGCATCAAACAGACTGTCAAATTACAGCAGGAAGGTTAGGGAAAGGTGGGGTAGATAAGAGATCAACCGAAGGACTTATATGCATGCATATAAGCATAACCACTGGACACAAGACACTGGGGGGTGAGGGCATGCAGGGGTGTGGTTTGAGGGGGTCAATGGAAAGATATGTTCACATGTAATACATTAGTAAAAAAAAGATTGCCATGAAATTCCAGTAACTTTGCAGAGGTTTTTTTTTTTTTTTTTTTTTTTTTGTGGTTAAAGCTGGTCATTACTGGCATTGCTCCATTATCTCCAGCCTATATTCTATCTGCCTCAGTATTGCACATTCTATTGAATAAGTCAGTATTTGACAAGGCTTCACTATTACTCAGTTTCAGGAAGATGAAACAAAAGTACTTGCTATCAATAATTAATAATATTTCCTGTTAATTGTGTTATTATTTGGATGAGTTTTGAATATTCTGTAAGCAATTGCTTCTCTGAATGTGTGGCTCTGAATTTTACGGGAAATGTGTTTTGATAATTGTTGCTATTGTTTGGCCTTGCATCAAGAAAGTAAAAATTATTCATTTGGAAATAAATTATTGATGAGTATGAAAGTCTGGAAAAATATTAGGATAAAAGGCTGAGAGATATAAATCTAGAAAGTAGGGCTCAATAAGTTCTAAATTTCCATAGATTCTATTCTTACTTCCGTGATTATATGATTCCAGGATTTTAAGACTTGATTTTTTTGCTTGTTAAACGATATTTTCATCATTAAAAACATATCAAAGCAGACCCTAATAAGGTCATTTATTTTTATGTTCTTTTCTAATGCCTTTTATTGACGAGGTAATTCGATGAGAGAAAACAGCAGGCCTTTGTTTTCAGTTGAGCCCTATTATTTTTAATTAATTTTGTTCCTGCAGACATAAGCTGAATCTTTTCTGTTTTCCTGACAATTATTTGCTTTCTTTTCTATCTGATTCATCCTACACTTGGATTGATTTCTATCTTTTGTTTGTTGGATTCATTCTGCTCTGATACTTTATTTCTCAGAAATGTTTAAGGAGGTGGCAACTGGAAAAAAATAAGGCAATAATTTACATCTATCATCAATACCTCAGATTTTACCACCCATTGTTTCTCAGTGCATCACAAAGTTGAATTACTATTGATGATCAGGCTGGTATTGCCAATATTTCTGAATTCTTGAATCTCTTCTAGTCCTTTCATTTAGGCTGAACTAAATTTTCACTGGTCATTATGTCCTTTGCTGCTGACAACTTGAGTCTGAATGTGGTCAATTTGCTGAGGCTGAATTTAAAACTTCAACACAAAAATACATGTAAGGATACTGATTCTGACCCATAGCCATTTCCAGCCCAATGTTCTGTCTGATATGAAAGTGTTTTGGGAAACAGTCCTCATTATTCCCTGTGGTTTTACCTTGAAAGCTCACAAGTAAAACCTAACTATATCCATTAAAAATATCTATGAAACAGAAAGATATATGTATTTATCTAGCAACTGATAACTTATATGAGTCTCAGTAGGACTCACTTTTCACTTAACAGAATGAAAAAAAATTGCTTTTGACACTCCATATATTGATACTAAGGCCAGTGGTCCACAGGCAATACTAAAATGATACTTTGTGTTAAGTGCCTCTCACATCAGCTACTCAAATGAACCTTTGTGGCAGCATCCTTATCCCCATTGACAGTCAGAGTGGGAGCAGGTGGGTTGTAGGATTTGGCCAAAGCAGTGGTATCTTTGGGTTCCTGAAGAGTGAACTCTTCACAACTGTATAGATTCATTTTTGAATTGCTTCTCCTTATTAACATCCTAATGGGAACAATGAAAGTGCTTCTGGAAAGCTTAACATAGGCCTTTGGGTAATGATGTTGTACACACAAGGATATTTTTCTTCCTCTTCATTTTTACTAATGTGGTATAATCACCTTGATTTTGCCTGTTTTTCTTTGAAGTTATCTTTAATCTCTTACTCACTGACTAGAGAAACTATATGTAAGCTGAGGAATGTGAACCTTAATGATAGTATTAAGAGTAAACAGTTGTCTGTGCTTTAAAATTCATTACTTCATTTAAACATTATAACAACACTACAACATTGACTTGGATTTACAATGAGAAAACTCAAACTCATTCAGGGTAAGTAATTTGCCAACACTGCCAAATAGTAAAACCAAAATTTAAAATGAGATTTGTCAAGTGCTGAAAATGTCCTTTCCATTCACCAGGGAATTGATTCATTTTCCATAATGCAATGAAACATTTATAGAATTAATACCTTATAGCTTCATTTATTATAGAGATTGCTTGTTCAATTCATCCTTTATCTTTGTTTTTGCATAATCTCTTGTACTCCATATCTACTTCCTCCTATTATTTCAATTTTTCCACTTTATTTGTACTTTAATTATATAAAAACAACTTCCTCAGGGGGCAGGGTCTTTGTTAGGAAAAATTGAATTTACGCAAGTGAATGAATGAGAAGGAACTAACTTATTTCTAAGCTCTTAATATTTGGAGAGAAATGTGGGCTTGGAAGAGCAGGCTTTGTATAGTTAAATTATTCTAATAAAAGTTTCTGAAGAAGTAGAAATGCTAATGACAATTCACAGACACCATTCCCATGGAGGAATTATACCCAAAGGCATGAGTACCAAGAGGTAGGGGCTATTAGGAGAGCACCTAGTGTGTCCTGCCCATAGTGTGAGTATACAAATATTTTCTGGGCCTATCTACTGACAAATTATAGAAGCAAAATTATAATAAAAATTGGTCATTTTACATCAGTAATATCAAAATTTTTTTTCTGTAAAAACTCAAAAATTTATGATAATTTCTACCTTCCATGAGGTATAATTTCTTTGATTGGTCTCTCTTCCCTTCTTTCTTTTATGGCCTATTATAATTTATAAAACATTGACCTGGCTTAGTTTGATAATCATATATTAAAAGTAATTCTATTAGGGTATGGCTAGTATTTCACAAAATCTATTGTAGTTAATTTAAATATTTTAATTTCTGATCCTAATATAATCCTCTAATTCTAATTTTATAATTAGAAACAAACCTATAAATTTTTTTTCAATGATTTTTTTACAAATTGAGTTGAATGCCATTTAACTGTAAATTCACTTTTAAAATCTTAGAAAACATGTTTCTTTTAGACATGAAATAAGAAAATAAAGTATTGCAACATATAGTGGGAATAGTTCTTCAAGTATTAATCATAAATGGAGGAAGGGGAGAAAAAGTGTTCAGAAAAGGTCAAAGTTAAGCCAAAATCTGAAAGAGGTTAAAGGGGAGAGAAAAAAGAATAGAAAACCTCAATGCTGTCATTTTCATTTGTATTGATATCAAGGAAGAAATAGCTGAAGTAATGGTAGAGTGGCAAGCAAACAAATAAAGGTTTTGGAAGGTATCTAACAACACAGTGCTTTTTGGTACACCCATAATTCATTTTGAGTTCTGTGGTTTCTGTAAGTTAATATATTTTTATGCATATAAAAAGTACCTTTTTGCTAATGTGAATATATCATATTTAGCAATTCCTTTCTAAGAGAATGTTGATGTGTGACTAGATGCACTTGCAGTAAATAAATTAGAAATGAATAACAAAGAATAACTATTTTAGTATCAAAAATGGAGATATCAGGTCAAATTAAGGACAGATCAAAATAAAATATGTGGCAATTGACAGTTAGAAAAGAGATAGAGGCAGCATGGTGGCCATTCTCCACTTTTGAATAGCCTTCACTAGTTATAAATGACAAACTGTACCATCACACTTTCCCTGTAATGTTTGTAGATGATATAATTTATTTCTAAAATGATTTCTTTAACTCCTCGCTAGAGAAAAGCACACACAGTTTTAATCTATTTGAAAAGTCTATATTTATTAGGATGTTATTAGAAAAAACAAAACTATTATGAGTATGACAGAAAATACATTTTTGTAAAAATGAGGTTTACACCTTGCGGAAAAAGCAGGGAGCATAAGAGTGTGAAATTGGAATTTGGAAAGTAGATAAAAGTGAACTAACCAGAGTTCCTGAAGCCAGGTCCATCTAAATCCCAGAGTGGAAATGTGAAAGGCTAGTCGTGGAGAAGTCCAGGGAAGACTGTTGCGGGGCTTGAGGTCACTTTGCCATTGGATTTGACAGCTGGGAAGAAGAGTTGAATGTGGAGCCTGCGAGAGTGAGGACAAAAATGAATTCACCAGTGTCTGCATCTCACACTTACCACCTCTGGTCATGAGGATATTCAGAGAGTAAAATCTTCCACTTCACTTTCTCTTCCTAATTTTCATCAATATAAGTTTTGACCAAATGGCCTAGAACTCAAAGGAAAGGAGATTATTAGGAATGTTGTTCCAACTTGGGCCAAGTTTGTACAAAACACTACATGATTAGTGGGGGAGCAAAAGGTATCCCATGGAAATTTTTCCTCATAAATACCTACAGTCACTCCTAGAATTCTTCAATTGCTATTTATCTTTATAGACTTTAATATCAGGCATATAAAAGCAGATGCCAAGTTTTCCAGGTTTGTTTTTACTTTACAATGAACATTGTAAAGTAAATGAAATTCATTTTGTAAATGAATGAAAAGAAAAAGATTTGATACATTGACTCTTTCATTTTGTTTAGTATTTCATAAGTAGTGTTCCATACTTGTTTATATCCACCACAAAATCATAGTCAGTAAAAAACAAAAATCATTCCCTGTAATTCACCTTTGTTATTTGGAATATTGCTAATAAGCAGGACATACAATAGTGGGAAAAGTGAAATTTGAAGTATCAGCATCTTTTAGTCTAGAGTTTGTATCAGCTAGTTATGCTGTTTTCACAATCAGTACAATCAATTGAAAGTGAAAAAAAAGTTTAAATTTTCTTGCATAATAGCTACCTAAGAAAAATAGATTTATGTTTTCATTGATATTACTTCTATTTTGCTGAACTGACTAGAGTTTTAAAGATCCCGTAGCTAAAATCCAATTCTGTATTTTCTTTCTTGTGGTTAAGTCTTATTAGCACATTATTTCAGAATCTGAACTGTACACTGCAACCTAGTGATATTGATCAAAACATGTGACAAGTGTCCCTCACAGGATGTTTCTGTTTCTGCTGAGTAGAATAATCAAAACTCATAAATTATGCACTATTAGACATTATCTATATTTTTAACACTTTATACTGCAAGGTTGTGAATATATATGCTTCCATTTTATGAGAAATAAAATTGAAGTAATAGCTAGCTCATAATTTGAATTTTAAGAGGGCAATACTGTATGGCACAGATTTGACATTGTTCTGTAACTCAAGCTTTTCCCCTCTAATAAGCTTACTTCTGTTGGTATGAAGAGACCTAGAAATTTGCCTTTTGGGGGCTCTCTATGCAATAATTCAGATTAAAAGACAGATTAAAACAGATCACATGGAACCACAGATCCGCTCTGTACTCTGAGAACCTTGTTGATGGTTTCTCTATCTCCCTGGCAGAAAACTGAACAATTGTTTTTGAGAGACCATAAAACATAATATATCTGGGCTGGAGATGGAAGTCCTTGTTTAAGATAGAAGGGCCATGTTTAAAACAGGAGGACAAAGTGAACATTTATATAGTGCATACTGAGTTCCCCTTTACTCTGACCACTCACAGCATCTCTTCTCATTTGGTTTCCAAAATGCTGTCATACAGACATTTTTCCTCCGTAGTGAAAGTAAAAATCAATTTTGGTGCTGGTTGGAGTAGGGGAGAGACCCTCATCATTTCAGGAGAAGAGAGTAAAGGATACTAGGTTCCTCAGTGAAACAATGTTCAGCCAGTTAGCCTCACCTATGACACAGATAATTCTTAACTAGGAACAGAGAACTAGGAGCACTAGATATTTATTAAATTAGAAATATCGGGGGGTATAAATTTGAGGAAACTGAGATCACATAGGAAAAAGAACTTCAAAAATCATCCAAAATAACACATAACAAGATATTGCAGTCAACAATAGCTATATTCTATATAAAATCTTTAGTCATATGACAAAATGTTCTTGGTAAAAATTAAAAATATGAGAGCAAAATTTAAAATATCATTATGCTCTTTGAAAGATGAAATGAGAATGTCACCCAGAGTATCTAGAGATGTAAAAATAAAAGAAAGAAATCCTATATGATAAAAGGCTAATATGCAAATTATTCCTAAGGGCAGGAGTTCGACTGATTGGGAGTTAGACATGCACTGACCACCAGGGGGTGGCATGGGACATAGTGGGTGTCAGTGGGTGTCAGTGCTGGCAACAGGTGGCAGTGGAGGCACTGCCGGCCCCAGTGGGCCCCACGTAGAGCAAGACCATGGTAGGATGATAGAGCAGGTAAGTGAACAGTACCAAGCCAAGGCAGGTGTGAGGTTGGGCCTAAAAAGGCAATCGGACATCCCTTGAAGGGTCCTAGATTGGAGAGCATGCAGGCTAGGCAGAGGGACACATTTTTTTTTTCATTCTGCCAAATATCATACACAAAAAGCAACATATAGCAATATATATATATTAGATGTGCTGAAGCAGCATTTCTTTAAAAAAAATTCATAGAGACAAATAAATGAATAAGGGTATAAATCTCTAATTGCCCATTGCTTTCCAACGATTACTCAGGATTTGTTTAATCCTGAATATCAGACATTGAACAGAGAACCTACCCCTCGGGCTGTGTGGCTTAAAGCTACATGATTGTGACATGCCAGCCACTTACCTGGTGAGATAAAGTGCCAGGATACAATAGCAATCTGACATGGCAAAATCTCAGCTGCCAAGTCCTCAATCATGATTGGTGAAGCATCAGTGTTTCCCTGTTGTGATTGAAAGCTGGAGTTCTAGTTTTAAGATTAAGATGCAGAGATTTGCAGAAAGCCAGTTATTTATCAGGTAGGCAAAGCATCAGATAATCAGTCCTGGACAGGTTAAATCCATTTGTGGGGTTTGTTGTTGTTGTTGTTATTATTATTATTATTATTAGATTCTACATATAAGTTAAATCATATGGTATTTGTCTTTCTCTGACTTACTTCACTTAACATAATACACTTTAGGTCCATCTGTTTTGTCATAAATGGCAATATTTTATTATTTTTTATTGCTGAGTGGTAGTTCATTGTGTGTATATACCATATCTGTTTATCCATTTATCTAAAAATGGGCACCAAGGTTAGTTTCATATCTTAACTTTTATAAATAATGCTGCAGTGAACATAGGGGTCCATATATCTTTCCTAATTAGTGTTTTCTTTTTCTGAATCCCAGAAGTGGAATAGCTATATCATATGATAGATCTATTTTTAATTTTTTGAGGAATCGGTATCCTGTTTTTCATAATGACTGTGACAATCTTTATTTTGAGAATATTACAGATGTTGCCCTTTTCCCCCCATGGATTCTCCTCCACCCAGTTACACTACCACCCTCCCCACCCCAACCCTTGTCTGTGTCCATGGGTTATATATATATGCATATCAGTTCTTTAATCTCTTCCTTCCCCACCCTTCTTCCCTCTGCGATTAGTTTTTGCTTTCATATCTCTGGATATATTTTGTTCATCATTTTATTTTGTTTATTAGATTTCACATATAAGTGAGATCATGTGATACTTGACTTTCTCTGTCTGACTTATTTCACTTATCAAAACACTTTCCAGGTCTCTCTATGCTGTCTCAATGGGTAATAGTATTCCATGGTGTAAATGTTCCATAACTTTTTTATCCACTCATGTACTGATGGGCACTTGGGCTATTTCCAGATCTTAGCTATTGTAAATTAACATAGGGGATGGCTGCACCACTTTGCATTCCCTCCAACAGTACACAAGGTTTCCCTTTTCTCCAAATCCTCACCAACACATTATTTGTTGACTGCTTAATACTAGTCATTTTGACTGGTATGAGGTGACATCTCATTGTGATTTTGATTTGTTTTCCCCTGATGATTAGTGATGTTGAACATTTTTCTCATATCTGTTGGCATTCAGATTTTTTTTCTCTTCCCTAACAGTGTATATTTTCTGGGTAATGGTTTTCTCTGTCAATATTCATGAATCTGCCAGAGAGCAAAAGCCATAAGAGGAGCTCTAGATACCATTCCAATGTCTCCTAACAATATTCTCTAATTTGCAGACTTTCTTGATCCTAAACAGCAGCTATAAATGACATTCTACTGAACACTTTCCAAACTGAGTAATGTGTGCCTCTTGACCTATTTTTATAAACAGCCCTCTTTCACTTTGCCTCCATAGACTGATCCTCACACAACCAGTGGCCGCATGCCACTATCTAAATATCTTCCAGTTTTTCTCACAGTGATACCATAGCATTTGCAGGTTGAAAGTGGAATATTTTGCTTGCAGAACAACCTTTGGGATCATGGGAGAAACCTGAGAATTAATGATGATCCTATCCAAGACTTACCTCATATAGGTTGATATTCCAATAAAGGAGCAGATTTCTAGTAAATATCCAAATTTCTTATAGATTATTGTTTAGTCTTGGCCTATTACTGTCACTGACATTAAACCCCAGTGCCCTGATCCTACCAGGTGAGAAACTAGTCCTGCTTTTTCCATGAACACTAAGTTGACAGTAAAGAATGAAGCCAAAGTTATTTCATACCATTGTGCTACTTTATTCTAACTCACAGTAAGGTTGGGGGTGTGATTCCCTAATAATGCAGTTTAAAAATCTCTCATATAAAGGGTGAGAGTCGTCTTGCAGAGCCTAATATATTGCTTCCAGTTGTATTGCTGTATTCAGAGCTAGAATGTAATCAATTAACATGGAACCTCTCATCCTCTTAAGTTGTGCCTAATGAAAAGAGCTTCTGCAAGGCTAGTGTATGAACTCTATAGCTGCTTGTCATTGTTCTCATAACATATAATCAAACTGTATTTAAGTTTAGGACACAATGAATATATTTATACAATGTCTTCAAACATTAACAACTTCTTTATGCATGCTTTCTGAGGAAGCTACTAGTAGATATGATGCCCATGACAAAGAGAATACAACATTTTTATTAGTAAGACAAAGCTTGTCTTAAGTATGTAAAGTGTAGTGTCTTATGTGACAATTGCTTGCTATTCTCTCAGCTAAATCATTATTATTTTCACTTCAGACTGTGGTACCAAATAAAAGGCATCATTTGGATAAAGGTTACTTATTCCTGAATTAATTCAATAAATATTGACTGAACACTTATTAACTTTAAATACTGATCTAAGTAATATAGTTAAAAACACAACAAAACAAAAGAAGACATACTAGAAAAAGAAATATAGCTGAAGAGCTAAAGATTCATACATGTGCTTATACAACAACTAGAGACCAGATGCACAAAAATTTGTGTATGGGCGAGGGGGCCGGGTGTTGAGCAGAGGTGGGATCCCTCAGCCAGGCCTGCCCCATCTCAGGGTCCAGGAGCCCACAGGGAGCAGGCCTAAGCCGCATTCTGGTCTCCCTCTGCGGGAGTTGACTGGGCCAATCAGGCCAAGGCGCTGCCCCCCTTACCCTGCCGCTGCTGCTAGCCACTGTGGCTACCTGCCCTTGGCCCTGGCAGCCAAGGCAGTTTTGTCCAGACGGACCCCCAGCTATCCAGTCTACTTAGCATATTATGCTTTTATTGTTATGGATATCACAATATCAAGACAAAGTGGATGAATAAATAGAATGCTGTTTTGCGATGCTTTCTGAAGGCTGGGTTTGAAAGATAAGAGTGAAAAGACCATCAAAGTTTGGAAGGATCCAGTCGTAGTGGGGGAGTAGACTGGGAAACAGGAAAACTATGCATATATTATGGGCTGGTGCATATTTTGCCTACCTATTGTATCTACTTAAAGATTTTATCAAAGGCTACACTAATAATTTTAAAGGGTTATTACAAAAAAAATAGCAGTAGCTGAAAAGAAGTTTTCATTAAATACTTCCACAATTTTTTTCTAAAGAGTGAAAAGGGAAGTGGAAATCATGTCTTTTTTTTTTTTTTCAGGACAATATAAAAAGGCAGCATTGTCGTATTCAATGTCACCGTGTCCTATTTCAGTAACTACAAGAAACATTATTACACCAATTTTGGAAATGGAGGAAATCAATTACTGAGAGGTGAACATATTTGTCTAAGACCCCACAGGGAGTGAGGTTTCAGATCCTGATTAAAAATCAGTGATCTACTATTTCAGCTACATCAATGCTTTAAAAACCTTATATTGTTAGCCATGTAAAATCAAAAAACTTTTTCCAAGTGATTTTGACTGTGTAGATTATTCAACATGTGGAAATATCACAGTCTAGATTACATCCTTTCAGGTATTTTCACAGTTGAAATGCATTATTTTTTTAAAAAATAATGCTCTGACAGGTCTACCAATAAAATATAAACAAACTCAGAGTACATTTTATACATTAAATACTTTTACATTTTAATTGTAAATCATTAAAAATTTATACTTAAAATAGAGCAAACCTTTCAATGTAATGTTATACTCATATGACTAATTGAATTCCTGTTAGTTATTAACAAGACTGATAGCTGTTAATGAAATCTATGATTTTATACATAATTTAAAACAGAACATTGCAACTTAGATAAATTTATACAATTTTGAAAAAAAATGACTTTAGGGCATATCTATATACTTATATATCTACATAACTATATACCTTTTTGATATTGTTGTATAGATATATAGATATATGAAGAAGCAGAAACAGAGTACTTTCTCACTTATCTCAGGGAACCTGGTTATCTATAACCTTTATGTAATTAGGTAGAAGAATATATTTAAAAACATAAGTGCTCTGAAAAAGAAAAACAAATGGAGTCCCATTTAACAAAACATTCTGTAGCAGAAGGGAATTATAAAAATAAATAAATAAATAAACAACAATGCCTGTTTTTCATTTGCATTTTGTGTTTCCCAAAGCTAATATCATGAATTAACCTTGCTTTAGAAAACATTATTTGCAAGTTCCAGGGGATATCCTATAAAGCAGATTTTAGAAATACATTCTAAAATATAACACTTTGATACCAGGAAATGTTTATTTTGTTGGTTTGTTAATTCAACACACTATTTTATCTTGAGAAGGTGTTTTCATACCACAAATAGCCAAAACAATGTTCACTTATGTTGTGTTACCAGGGTAATAGCCTTCTGATAATGACGAGTTCACTGTAACAATGTTGATGAAATTTTGGCATAATTTATATGCACTTTCCTTCTCCCCACTAAAGGATTGGCCTTTATTTCTAAAAGAGCAAGATCTAGATCAATAAAGAGTAGTTATGTTCTGCCGTTTCTGAAGAATGTATGACCTAAAACAAAGATTGATTTATATTTCTATTATTTTTTTAAATAAGTTTATCTGTTCTCTGAAGTTATTCCCGATTCCATTCACTTTATTCAAAGTTAATTAGTGCCTGTTTTTTACTACTATAGGTGATTGTAATATTTGTCATATTGTGTTATAATTCATTGTTGGCATGTATCTATCTCACTAAATCAAAACTACCCAGCAGAATGGATGGGGGATATTCTTTATCTGTGAAATGTGACTCATTCAAATCAGAAAATTTCATTTTAATTGTATTCAACTTTTATTAATTTAAATGAAAAACTCAATGCCATGCTTGGCTAGAGACTATGATATTGGACTGTACAGTATTAAAACATAAATACTTCAACTATGTTTTCTTTTTAATTTAAATTGGATAGGAATATTTACAGTAGGTAACTGAATTAATATTCTAAGCTATATTTTGAGGGGAGTAGTTGAGAAAGTTAATATGAGACCAGGGTATTTTTAATTCAACTTTTATTATATTAAATTTTAATATTAAAATTTTAATATAAAAAGTGACAGTGATTATTGGCTTTTTGATATTTTAGAAGAAGCATATTATGTTATCTTATTATTACATTGTATATATACTAGAGGCCCGGTACAAGAAATTCATGTGTAGGGGGTGTCCTTAAGCCTAGCCTGAACCCTCTCCAATCTGGGACCCTTTGAGGAATGTCCGACTGCCCATTTAGGCCAGATCTTACCAGGTAGGTTGGTTAGGATCAGGCCTAAATGGGCAGTTGGACATCCCTCTCAGAATCCAGGACTGCTGGCTCCCAACTGCTCGCCTGCTTGCCTTCCTGATTGTCCCTAACCACTTTTGATTGCCAGCCTGATCACCCCCTAACCACTCCCCTGCCAGCCTGATTGATGCCTAACTGCTTTCCTGCCAGCCTGTTTGCCCCTAACTGCCCTTCCCTACAGGCCTTGTCACCCCTAACTGCCCTCCCCTGCATGCCTGGGTCCCCCCCCCACACTTCCCTTCCCTGCAGGTCCAGTCATCCCCAACTTCCCTCCTCTGCTGGTTTGGTCACCCCTAACTGCCCTCCCCTGCTGGTTTGATCACCCCTGACTGCCCTTCCTTGTAGGCCTGGTCCATCCCAACTACCCTCCCCTGCTGGCCATCTTGTGGTGGCCATCTTCTGTCCACATGGGTGCAGGATCTTTTGATCACATGGGGCATTCTTCTTGTGTGTTGGAATGATGGTAAATCTGCATATTACTCTTTTATTAGATAATATAGAGGCCTGGTACATGGGTAGGGTCAGTTGGTTTGCCCTGAAGGCAAATCAGGAGATTCCCTTGGGGGGTGGGGTGGCCTGGGTGAGGGGCCTGTGGTGATTTGCAGGCCAGCCATGACCCCTATCAATCCAAGCAGAGCCCTTGGTATCTGGGATTTATTTATCTTCTACAATTGAAACTTTGTAGCCTGGAGCAGAGCCAAGCCTTTTGCTCACTCGCTCCATGGCAGCAGCCATTAAAACTTTGTTGCCTTAAGCGGGTGGCCTGGGTGTGTGGAAAGCTTGACTTCTTCCATTACCAGGGGCAAACCAAGCCTTTCTCAGTGGCCGTAGCCATTGAAACTTTGCTGCCTTAAGCAGAGCCCTGGGCCAGTAAGGGTGTGTGGAAAGCTTGGTTTCCTCCATTGCCAGGGGCAACCCAAGCCTCCCTTCTGCTCTCTCTATGGACATAGCCATCTTGGTTGGATTAATTTGCATACTCACTCCTGATTGGTTAGTGGGCATGACTGATGAGTGTGGCTTGTGGGTGCAGAGAAGGTATGGTCAATTTGCATATTGCTCTTTGATTAGCTAGAACTAGAGGTCTGATGCATGAAGATTCATGCAAGAATGGGCCTTTCTCAAGCTGCTGGCACTGCCTTTGCATAGGTACAGAGCTGCCTTCCCACTTTCCCCTGCTGCCCAGAGGCCTGAATGCCTGGGGTGGTGCATAATGCCTGTATCATCACTATGGTGATGACACAAACATCCTACCCTGCCCAGCCACTTGGAGCCTGCATATGCAAATTAACCTTCCATCTTTGTTGGGTTTATTTGCAATTCACTCCTGATTGGCTGTTGGGTTTCTCAAAGATACAGTCAATTTGCATCTTTCTCTTTCATTAGTGTCGATATATATGTTAAGGAAATAACATAGGAAATAACTAACATTTGCAACTTTAGATAAACTATGTAAATCATATTCTCTATTTTTAATGCAGTCATACTTCACACTAAAATATATGTGCATATAAGTGTATTTATAAATATAAAAATATGTATATAAACATATGTATATATGTTTTATGTACCTTAATGAGATTCTGCAAATGCTATTTAAACTTTAATTATTTTTCTCACTGAATCATATTCATCTCTGTGAATTTTGGCAACTCCATTCTCTTCTGTGTGCTTCTGTCTCTCAAAGATCTCTGGATTTTGGAGGTCATAACTTACCAATTTACAAATTTGTATTTTTTTATGTTTCTTAGAGAAAGTCATTACTATATTTTTAATCAATATTATAGTAATATTTGTTTATTTAAGTTAATATGACTTAATTTCTCTGGGAAGAAATAATTTGAGGAAATGTGCATATACATGCCTTACTAAAACAGAGCTATAAAAATCAAATGATTAATTTTACTTCACCTAAATTTTCCAAGTTAATGAAAATTTACAGTACTTTTAAAGGCATTTTCAATGATGGATTCACTCAATAAACTTTTATTGAAACAAAAATTATAATACAAGAATGAGATATAAGAAAATATTAGAAAGATATAATAATTAAAAAAAAACTAGGAAGAAACCCCCAGAAACTTTAAGGTGTGCAAAATTTTGCTTTAAGGCATACCTTTAAAATTTCACTGCTATAACACATAATTATAAATGGCAAACACCTTTTATAAGTGAGTATGATTGATACCTGTTGGGTATCATGATCTATTCCTTTATAAGAAATTATATCTACTAGTAAGTTATCTTTCCCAAATCTTATTTCATGCACCGGACCTCTAGTCTTATAAAAATTACATTGTTGACTCACTCAATAATTTATTAATTTATCTCTCAAGAAAAGATGATTTGATATTTCATTATTAGAATTATCACTTCTACAAAATGGGGAAAATAAAAAAGAATTATCAGAGCCATTGCCTTTTCAATACATTTTTGTTGATTTCTTTTCTTTTCTTTCTCTCTCTTATTTATTTATTTATTTATTTATTTATTTATTTATTTATTTATTTATTTTTGAGGGAAAGTGGTAGAAATATCAATGAGGGAGAAACATCACCTTCGATAAATCAGCTGCCTTCTGTACAACCCCTGCTAGGGATTGAGCCCACAACCCAAGGCATGCACCCTGACCTTGAATGGAACTAGCAACCTCTTTGTGTATGGGTCAACACTCAACCACTGAGCAATGCTGGCCAGGCAGCACCATGGCCTTTTGTAAATCATCCAAGTGTGCTCTCCTGTAGAAAGCAAGTATAATATTATACACATCAAGGATGTGAATATGATGTGGATAATTGTTCACAGTGAATCACTAAGTTTGTCTTTGGGCAATTCACTTAAAAAAATCTCTCCTTAGTTTTTTTTTTTTTTTTGTGTGTGTGTGTGTGTGTATGTGTGTGTGTGTGTGTGTGTGTGTGTGTGTTTGTGTATATGTGTGTGTTTGCTTTTTGTTTTGTTTTTGTTAACGGGTAGACTAGATTATTTCAAGCTCCTTCCACCTTTATAGACATATTTTTATTTCTAGAAAATTATTAGAGAGAAAATTTATGAGGAAAACCCATAAATTTTGACCCATAGTATGATGACTCTATGGTATTCACATTACATTTATTCATTTTGAATTATGGAATATCAACTCTATATCAGGCCTTGAGAACCAATAATGAAGTATACTTCACTTCAAGTGTTTTTGTTCTAGTTCGGGAGAAGCAAGTAAGCATATTAATGTATTAAAAGCTTACAGGTATTGTTATAGGAAGATTCGTAAATGAGTGGTTCCATCCTTTTCAGGGAAAAAATGGGTAAGGGGGTGAAACTACTTTCTAGAAGTGTTAACATTTGTGGTTAGTCTTGAAAGGTGGTTGTGTTTACATGTAGACAAGGTAGAAGCGAGCTTCTCATATTTTAAGGAGTAGAGAAAAGAGACTGAGTATGTGAAAGACATGAAATGGTGTGTTAGAGGAACTGCAGATAATTAGTGTTCATTCTTCCATTAAAAAGAGACATATGCATGAACACTGAATTTATTACTAATGAACTTGGATTATAACCGGTGAGGAACCTTCTTCTTGGCTTCATAAAGAGAATATTACAGTGTGGAGGAAAACGTTTAAATAAAAATTGTACTTGGATAATATCCTCTTTATTCCAAAGCAGCATATTCATGCTTTATTTCCTTCTCACTTAACTTTTTCTCTTTCAGTACCTTTCTTTAATTCTCTGAGAGAAAACACAGCCTGTACTAAAAGCCCTTTCACTGTTGCAATGAGGTAAGTCACCTTCCCCGTTCTTAAAGCTCTAATGCAGTAATTTATAGACAAGAGGTTATTTTTGCACCAAGGCCGTTGGTTGCAAAACGTGTTTTATAATTGGTCTTGGTACACTGTGAGAAATGTGAGTACCTGGTGAATAACAAGGTCCTGGAAGGAAGGCCTATCAACCAAAAACCCTTAAGGCATGGGTTTCTCAAATGCATGGCCCTACGTGAACTTTCCCCTGAAGTAAGCTGATCACATATTATGATCAAGACAAAATACAGGTGTATTAAGTGTCCTAAAAGAAAGTTCAAGGAGAGATGTCCTTATTTGTGAGTGAAACAAATATACTAAAATAACGATCGGTTAAGCAATAGTTAAAATGTAGTTAAAAAGTAATGGTGCAATGTTTAATAACTAAAAATTTACTTAGATATTTCAGAAAAACCATATTATATGACTATAAAAAGTAAATTTCATCTAGATTGAGGAATTCTATTTTATGCTGTTTATTGTAAAAAAAACAACAGTATTTTTAGTGGTCATATATATGTAAAAAGCTAAATATGAAATAGCAAATAATCAACCCCCTTCTTTTTTGTATCTCCTGAGAATGCAACTGATTCCATAATTTATAGAGTCCCATAAATTATAGGAAGAAAGTGAGTACATTTTGAAAATGTGATAGTGACAGGTAATATCTGAAAATTATGTTATAGTAATTTGATATAGATTCTATGTACAAATTAGAAACATGGCAGATATTTGTTTTTTTAGTAGATGTTTGCTTAGAAGTATTTTTTCAGAATTTCTTACCTTTAAAGTTAGTCACTAGTTAAGTTAGGATGAACATCATTGAATTTAGTACCTCATCCAAGTATTCAAATGGCTCTGAAAGGGAACTACTATTCAAAGAGTTACATGGGAATGGCTGCCTTAAAATAAGGAGAGAGTTAGAGATTCCCAGAATGCTGGTGAGCACAGACTTAGTTCAACTCTCTTAGGCATTTACAAATCTTGCTTAACTTCCTGAAAAAATGTAACTGGAAACTGAAATTGCACTAAACATCTGCTGGGACTGCTGTGGAATGTCTATTACTTGCATATTTTTTTTAAAATATATTTTATTGATTTTTTACAGAGAGGAAGGGAGAGGGATAGAAAGTCAGAAACATCGCTGAGAGAGAGACATCGATCAGCTGCCTCCTGCATGTCCCCTACTGGAGTTGTGCGCGCAAGCAAGGTACATGCCCCCAACCAGAATCGAACCTGGGACCTTTCAGTCTGCAGGCCGACACTCTATCCACTGAGCCAAACCAGTCTCGGCAACTTGCATATTTTAAATAAACCAGACCTATGACAAAATGTACACTTTCTGTTATTAATGAAAACATAAATTTATTTAACTGGATTGTTGTATAGAGAAGCACCAAAGGGCCAATTCTGGAACAGCACATTTCCTCTCTTTTACATTATTCACACCAATATTTAGACCATCTTGACTAGAACACATTATATTGTATAATCTCTCTATATAAAAGCCTAGTATGCAAATTGTCTCTGCAGGAGTTCAACCAGGAGACCAATCACTTGCTATAATCTGGGGCAGTGAGAAATGAAGGAAGGCCTCAACCAGCAGTTGGAAGGCCCTGATTGGCCCTGATTGCTGGCCAGGCCTAGGGACCCTTCTCATGCACGAATATCATGCACTGGGCCTCTAGTATCGTATCTAATAAAAGAGAAACATGCAAATTGACTGCACCTCTGCTATACCCACAAACCACACCCACAAGCCAATCAGGAGTGAGTATGCAAATTAACCCAACCAAGATGGTGGTTGATTTGCCATACCCTAGTGCAGAGCGAAGACTAAAGACAGCATAGAAGGAAGCCAAGCACTGCAGAAGGGAGGGAAGCTGTGGAGAAGCAAGCAAGTGGGGTGGTGGAGAAGGGAGGGAAGCAGGCAACAAAGGAAGCAGGTGGGACAGTGGAGACCACTGCAGGAAGCCCTATTCTTGTAGGAATCTTCCTACAATGGGCCTCTAGTGTAATGTAATTGTAAAAAAGTGTACTATTAGGGGGGAAAGTGGAATTGGGTTGTTTTTACATGTTCTCTCCATCATAATTAAACTAATTCTCATTACTGATATTCTACTCTTGGTTTTGAAGTTGTATAATTTGAAAAATATCAAACAGCATATAATGGCATAAACAATAATTTGAGAGAAGGCAGGAGACATGGTTCTGGTTTCCCTTTCTCCACTAAATATTTTTTATTCATTAGTATTTCACTTGATCTTTATGGACTTAAGCTATATCGACTGCAAATGTTGTAATATTCTATTCCTTGCCTTAAACTAGAAATTGAGAACAGGCTATCTCTTGTGGGGCCTATCATCCCTAGTCCTAGCCTTAGAGAGGGTATTGTATCAAAATAGAAGTACTTGTGAAAACAGAGAATATTAGTAATATATATTTAGAGCCAAGAGAATAAAGTACTGAAATAAAAACAAAGAGAGATTCCCTCCCATAAGAGAAAAAGGGTAACTTGTCATTGTTCTTCAAGCCCTATCAGTTCATTTCATAGTTCTCAATTTAATAATAGTTAAAATGGGAAAATAGTTTTAAAATTTCACAAAAATGTATATATTAATTTAAGTATTCAGATTTCTAGTTCACTTTTTTCAAATCATGCATTCTTTTTCATAAATGATATATCCCCAGCCAGTGAGTTCTCACCTGTTTTACACTTTGCTGTTAGCAGTGCCTCAAATGATTGTTAAATATGTATCCCAGAGCCAGAGGGAAGTCTCCAGAGAGCTCCTTCCAGGTGACTGTGTTTGATTTAAGCTTGGAGGATTTCTAAGAGATCTCGATGTCTGGTGACTGGTGGACTCATGAAAGGTTTCAACTTATGATTTTTATTCCATTCTCTGAACAGTACCTGCTGTATGCAGAAATGAGTAACGTGTAAGTTTAACGTCAAATTGTAAATGGGTGCAGAAGAGGATCACAAGATTAGACTTCTTAACTTTGCACTTTAAAACCTGGTTTTGTCTGTAAAAAACCCCATCATGGAGCACTGAATTAAAGTACCAGCTGTGTCAATTGCCTGTTTGACTTTGGGCCTTAATTTTCATCCTCTGTAAAATGGGTTGATGGAAAAAGATGGCATGTAACTTCTCCTGTTGTTGTTGTCATTTCAAATCTAAAATTATTATATACAAGATATTGAAAAAATGAAAAACATAGGTATGTAAAATCTAAAATAACTCATAATATTGTTTAGAGAAACTTGGTGTATTAATATTATGTTTACTTTTTTCTTTGTTATACAAATGTATGCCACTCAGTTACAAATTTTACATATCCATACATGTATTTTATATACACAAGTATATTTATCATACATATATTTTACATATTATAACATTGATTCATATAGCAGTCCTGGATATTTATATATATCAAGAGAATTTTTCCATGTTATATAAAAATACAAAATTGCACAACTTTATTAATTATAGGGATAGTCTAATTTATTTATCAGCTCATTATTATTTATATTCTAGATTTTTTTATAATTACAGAAAAGATTGTGATGAATATCCTTCCATACTAATAAATGTCCATTATTTATTACTTGGTGGTAGGTTATTGTTAGATCAAATGACTCCACTTAATTAGACTGACTATTTGGACAAAGGTTAAATTCTACTCTAAGACTGTCATTTTCATGGAGATTTAGAAGATATGGAAGAATTGACAAGAATAATAAAAATGGTGCCAAGAAAGCTCTAGATTTACCTTATTTGAGATCAATCAACTAGAGTGCATTTTCAGCAAGAGATTATTTTATTAAAAAGAAAAGAGCCGAAACCGGTTTGACTCAGTGGATAGAGCGTCAGCCTGTGGACTGAAGTGTCCGGGGTTCGATTCCGGTTTCGGGCACATCCCCCATAGGGAGCATGCAGGAGGCGGCTGATCGATGTCTCTCTCTCATCGATGTTTCTGACTTTCTATCCCTCTCCCTCTTCTCTGTAAAAAATCAATAAAATATATTAAAAAGAAAATAAAAGAAAAATAATAAAAATATATGAATGGCTGCGTTATAGGAAAGTGTATGGTTACCTTGAGCTTCCAGATTTGTTTCTCTAAATTAGTTCTTTGTGATTCCTTCAGACATTTTCAATGATTTTTTTTTTTATGGAAACCTCTTAGTGTTTATTTTAATGAACCTCAAAGTGGCAGTTGACTCTTGTTTACTTGCTTTCTTTTTTAAGGTATTACATATGTGTTCTTATTCTCCCACTCTCCCCCTCCCCCGCTCATGCCCTCATCCCCCTGGTGTCTATATCCATTGATCATGCCCATATGCATACTTACACGTCTTTTGGTTGCTCTCTCCCTCTTATCCTCACTCTTCCCTGCCTTCCCTAAACAATTTCTGGGATATCCATTGTTAGGCAAACATTTACTGAAAAGTGATTATGATTGCGTATTTTAGAGACAAAATTATTCCAACACCTCTGACTGCATCCATCCTTTATCATAGTTTATCAAACAGTCTGATTTTAGCAATCACATCAAAGCAAGTCTGCATTATCCAAACTTGTCATTAGATGGCAGAAGAGGACTTTGATTAGATTCTCATGTAGGCATTTTATTTGTTTATTTTGCACTTATTGAGAAATTTTGTTAGAATAATCTGAGTACTTTTTAGAGTATCCATAAACACATCTAGCTACAGAAATTTTCAAAGACTTCTCCATATAATTGCAGGATTATGCCGAGGAGTGGCCATTGCTGTTGTAATTTGTAAATCTGGATGTCTTTAGACTTACCTGGCCTGGGGGCAGCATACATCTGTTCCTCAGTCTGGCATTTCTTGGAGCAGTTAGGAGTTTGAGTGGGATCATGCCAACCTGGTGACCACAGCTCCTTCTCCAAAACACAGACTGGAATGTGCAAGCCTATGTGCAAATCTTTATAAGATTGAAAATTTTAATGTTTGTATGTACTCCCAGTCATTTAGCTACTTGATTATACTAAAAGCTATCTGTGAGCTGCCAAGTTCTAAGTACCATAATCCTTTTCTACCTTGATATCTCTCTTGTACTGTTAATCAGGCTTTTAAAAATACTATCCATTCAATCTAGTTTTTTTGCAGTGAAAATGTGTCCACTCAATCTAATTTTTCTAAATGAAAGTGTTCATAGGAATTACCCAGTCTACTGTGATCAAATTACTCTAATGGTTTGCAAATATGCCTTACATAGAAGCACATCCTTGCATGCTAGGTGGTATTATTTATAATTAAGTGTTTTTTTTTATTAATTTGAGTAAAGCTAATAATAAATAGTGAAAAGTGGGGTTCAGGGTACAGACTTCTCACAGGTTCTTGTCTGACAAAGATGAACAAGACAAAAAGGCTTCTTTATAAAAATGTGGAAACTTATTGGAAGCATATACAAACTCCATCTGGACAGGGGTATCCCCAAAGGGATCCCCCAAATGGAAAAAAAGCCCCCTCTTGGAAAAAAAAATCGAAATCCAAAAATCTAAAAATCTGTCTCATTGTTTCTTTGTCTCTGGTTTATGTAGGCTGTAGTTCTTTGTTTGAACCTGACCCTTTCTAATTGGATCCTTCTTAACTTAGAACTGCTGTGTTTTCCTCATTGGTCACTTTGCTACATAGTATCAGTTTCAATGCTCAAGCCCATGTGGTGCTCCCTTCTCTCTCCCCCTTTATCCTGCAACATTTCTCTATCTCCTGTGAAAATGTTTCCCTCTTTCCAGCATATGAGATGTCTCTATTATCTGTGAAAAAATGTTTCCTTCTTCCTGATATCTTGTGACTTTTCTTTATTCTCTGTGAATGTATGCCTTCCTCCCCCTTAACCTGTGGCATTTTTCTATTCTCTGTGAATGTATGCCTTATGGCAGCTCCAATCCCTCAATTATGCATTCCTCCCCCATGGACCCTCTTTATCTCTAAGACACCCTAAACCGGACTGTTTTGTCTCTAAAATTCCTTTCAATAGTATCATGTAAAAGATTTTATTTACTTCCCTACTTCTCTCATTTAGCTCTTTATCTTTCAGCTCCATCGAGATATATATATTTTTTTCTTTATTGTTGTTATTGTTGCATTTACAGGAGTATTATACAACATGTATCTACCCTATTTATGTATCCATTTCCTAGTTATGGAATACTAAGTTGTATCCAACTGTCTGCTCTCCCAATGTCTTGATGAAAGTGTTTCTTGTACCTATCTATATAGATAAAAGGCTAAGTGAACAGCATTCAAAACAACTGAACAAATGACCAAACAGACTGTGTGGGGCGACCAGGCCAGCAGGGGGGTGGGGGTAGTTGGGGGCAACCAGACTGGCAGGGGTGTGCAATGAGAGATGACCAAGCAGGCAGAGGGGGCAGTGAGGGGTGACCAGATTGGTAGGGGGTCAATGGGTATGATGACACCTGCTAGGGGTTCAGTTAGAAGTGACCAGGCCAGTGGGGGGGGGGTGCACTAAGAGGTTACCACGTGAGCAGGGGGGAAGGGGGAAGTTGGGGGTGACTACACCTGCAGGGGGGGGCAGTTGGGAGTGACGAAGTCAGCAGGGGGGGTCAGTTAGGTGCGACCGGTTGGGCAGGCAGGTGAGCAATTAGGAGCCAGTGGTCCCGGTTTGTGAAAGGGATGTCTGGCTACCGGTTTAGGCAGTCAGACATCCCCTGAGGGGTCCCGGATTGGAGAGGGTACAGGCTCGGCTGAGGTGATCCCCTGCCCTGTTCATAAATTTCATGAACTGGGCCTCTAGTTTTTATATATAGTTTTGCAAGATTTTTGTGGGACATATACTTAGGAGGCAGATCACTGATTCATTTTGTATATGTATCCTAAATTTCAACAATACTTTCCAAAATGGCCTTACATATACAATTCTACTTCTACCAACAAAACAGTTTCATGGCTCTGTCCATCCTAGCCAACACTTGATGTTATGGTGCTTTTCAATTTTTGCATTTTTGTGGTTGAGTGGATTCTAATTGCTATGGTAATTTAATGTGATGCAATTTAATACGTAGATATTAATCTTTGGTAGGTTTAGTTTTGCAAACGTTATTTTTTCAGGTGAGCATTTGTCTCTTGACTTTGTCTAATATGCCCTTAGGTTGAACTGAAATTGTTACTTGTTATGTAGTTAAACATCAGCATTTGCTTTATGTGTTTTACTTTTTGCATGTTAAGAAGACATTTCTTTTTGGCCAAAAATATAGTCTCCTACTTTTGTTGCTAGTACTTACCCCACTTTCATAGTTTTATAATATCCTGGCCTTAATACATCCCTAAAATGTCTTGGTTTTCATCAATCCAGAGGAGTATAGTATTAAAATGATATAAAGTAGTAAATCAGCTTATTTTTTTCATATATGGCATTTGGTAAAGAAGCAGCACAGTTTTTCTCAAATACCATCTACTAATCAGTACATTATTCCCACGTGGTTTGAGGCTATTACCTTTATCAGGTATCAAATTTTCATATATTATCTGTCTACTCCATCCTTTTACTTTTCTGTTCTTCAGCCAATATCACATCTATAAAAATTGTGTTGAAATGAGTTTGAATATTTAATAGAATGATCTTCCTTTCTCTTTGTCCTTTTCCAAACTTAATTTAATTCTTTATAGGTCACTGTTTTTTTTTTTCATGAATAGGTTTTATTGAGTTTATTAAAAATAAAACACTGGTTTTATTATAGTTATTGCACTGAATTGATCAATTATATTGCATCAGAGAACTATGTTTAGTATGTTAGTTTTTGCCACTAACAATTTTAAAGTTGAACCTTGAATTTAAGTGGGCTTTCTTCTCATGCCACTAGGCCTAGTGCAGTGGTCAGCAAACTCATTAGTCAACAGAGCCAAATAACAGTACATGATTGAAATTTCTTTTGAGAACCACATTTTTTAAACTTAAACTTCTTCTAATGCCACTTCTTCAAAATAGACTCACTTAAGCCGTGGTATTTTGTGGAAGAGCCACACTCAAGAGCCAAAGAGCCGCATGTGTCTCGCAAGCCACAGTTTGCCGACCACTGGCCTAATCCATTCAGATTGCTATAACAAAATGCCACAGACTGGGTGGCTTAAAAGCAGCAGACATTTATTGCTTACAGTTCTGGGACAAGGATGCCTGAGAGCAGTTTGCCATCATGATCAGGTGAGGGCCACCTTTCTGACTCATAGCAGACTTTCTCTCTTTGTTTTCACATGGTATAAAGGGTTAGGGGTCTATCTGCAGCCTATTTTATCAGGTTCCAGTCTCATGACATAAGCACTTTCCAAAGGCTGCACCTACTAATGCCCTGTGGAGTTAGGATTTCAACGTAAGAATTTCAACATATTCAGACCATGGCATCCCTGAATACTGATGGAAATGTTTAATTTTTCTACCATTAGGACATTTGCTCAATATTTTAGTTTTCCTATTACTTTAGTTCCTGAAAGTTATGCTATAAATAGATAAATAATATTATAGTATATTTTTCCTGAAAATATCATTTAATCATGAGATTTTATTTTTTACTTCATTAATATCATTTCTATTGATAGAGTTTCTTATCCTGAATCATTCTTCTTTTTGTGGTATGAAACTATTTGATTTTGATGTACTATGCAGTTATATTTATAAATATTCTTTAATTAGAATGTTTATGTCCATTATAATGAGACTGATTGGCTTGTAATTTAATTTTTGAGTCTTATCAAATAAATGGATCAGCTTTCCATTGCTCTTATATATTCTAAAATACCCTCCTGTTTTTTTAATGTTTGAGAAAAACCTTGAAAATGTTCTGTATATTTTATTCTGTGATAGAGAGATATTCTTTGATTATTTCAATTGCTTTAAAGTTTATCAATCCAATTCTTCTTAAATAATCAGATCATTTTATTCTCTTCCAGAAATTTATATATTTGGCTAATTATTACCAAATTTATTACTATACTATATAGTTGGTAATATTTTATTCTTCTGTCAAACTGTTCGCTCTGGATTTATCCTTGTAATGTATTTATTGATTGCATATTTTATATTTTGATAAGTTTTGATGAGAAACTTTTTTATATTAGTAGTTGATCTTTTCAAAGACCCAGGTCTGAATTATTATTTATCTTTTGTTAAATATTGATTTTTCTCTTTGGTTCATCCTTTCTTATATGCAAGCTTCCCTATTTTTTATTTATTGATTTTGATACTTGTCCAGTTGCTTAAAAAAATACTTAGCTCTTTATTTATATTTTGAATAATTTACTTTCTAATAAGTATACCCAAAGGAATAAATTTGTGTGTAATATGTAATATAAAATATTTTATTCTGTCCATCTCACAGATTTTGGCTTGAAGAGGTTTTCCTTAGTATTTAATTCTAATTATATTGTAATCTCTATAATAGTTTAATTTTAACCTAAGAGGTACTGATTAATATTATTTACAGTTTCCAATACATTAGGGTTTACAAAATTAATATCCTTCACTATGGTTTTCAGTTTTAATAAATTGTATTTGGAGACTATAGTCAGTATAATGTTAATTAAAGAAAATTCATTTAATTTTAGAATACTAAAGCCAGTTTTTCTGAAAACCCATATTTTGCTTAAAAATAATATCTGTTCCCTGAATATTGAGAGGTAAATTTTATATATGTCTCTTTGTTGAAGCATGTTATTTATGTTATGTTACTGCTCTCCCTTTTTGATTCTTGGAGAAAGAAGGTACTCATGTTGTTGAAGGGAAAAGAGGAGCCTATTGGTAAAGAATAAAGAACTTTTTATTACTCTATCTTTCCCTGGATGACAGCCTATAACTTATCTCCAAATACTTAAAAGTAAACATGTAAAGAGATAAAAACCATTACTATCTCTATGTTATTTTGTGTGTAGCTTGATTACTTTGGTAGAAGTTATGTAACAGTTATGTCATATTAATTTTAAATCACTGAAATAAAATATAAGAAGGAAGAATATCTCATGGAACATTGTTCATTTCAGTAAAAATATTTAGATACTTTCCCCTTTGGATTACTGTATTTTAATATAGGAAACTCACACATGAGTTTAGGAAAAATCCTGTAATTTTATTTTTTTTTACTGTACTTTTCATATCCTCTGAAAACTTGGAAAATCTTTAAGGATATAAATCAGGAAGATTTTAATATCTCTCACACCACTTTCCATTAAGTTCTACCTATTCAAAACGCATTCAATGGGGCTAATAATATAGGCCTGACAACCATTGAAAGGAATCCAGGGTGGGAATTCAGTAAGAATACTTTTTCTACAGATATATAATTGAATGCACAAATGTTATGTTAGCTCGGAGGAAGGTTTGTGTTCAGTGAGGCTGGAAAAGTATTAAAACATATACACCAAAGATAATTAGCATGGTGTAAAAATATGACATTTCATTATACACAGAAAAATGTAAGTGCTATTAAATCACCCCACACATGATTAATGTTTGTAGATGACAATGTTCTACCATAGCAAGTTACACTATTTAAAAATAGGCTAATAACAGAGGAAGGGTTTGGCAAAATCCCAAGGATTATTTTTATTAGACTCTAGGTTGGAGACTTCAGATAATATGAATGTTTTCTATATTGAAATTACTGAGATTTAAGAAATGAGAAATCAAAGTGAAGTGAGTCAACCAAGTTTTCAGTTAAATAAAGTCTTCTAAACTAGTTTATTTTGTTGATGTCACCGTTATTATTTGCAGTGCTATCAAAGGTCATTTATTCACTTATCTTAAAAAACATTTACTGCATAAATGCTATGTGGAGCATTTAAAAAATATCCACAGATTGATAGAATGTATTATTTTCCCCTAAGGAGCTCACAATCTATCATGGTAGGTGGTGATTTTGTAGTGAATAGTTCTCTCCTACAGTATTACAGTGCTCTTCCTTTTGGGGCTCAGTAGAATTGCACCAATCTATTGGCATGTGAGAAGCAATGAAGCCTGTCACATCTGTTGATATTCTCCAAACCTCTTGGAATATTGCACAATGCTACCTCCTTTTTTATGATAACCAAGATATGGGGACCTCAACAACCTGAATCTTGATTTGAGGATATCATCAAGTATGTTCCCTTTTTGGTCAAAGGAAAATAATATTTCTTGTGTCCATCTGATTAAAAAAATGAGTTAATTGTTAACTACAGTACTTTCCTATTTATTAATTCAGAAAAGTTTTACTGAGCTTTCAGTTCAAACCACCATATTATACTAAAAAATAAAGGATAAAAATTTGAATCAGATACAGTTTTTATCTTCAAACCCGTGACTGATTAATAAGGATGTAGTAAGTGAGCAGTCAAGTTACAGATTCTCTGTCAAAATGTGCTAGGGCAAGAATATGTAAAGAAATGATTGGCTTCACCTGGTTCAAAATAAATTATCAGGAAGATGATGTGTCCAAGAAACTTGGAATGTGGACAGGATTCCTCCATTGGAGTTAGTAGAAGGGAATGATAGAGAATATGCCTATAAAATGGCAGATCAGAAAAAGGCAGATCTATCTGCAAAGGAAAGTGGTATAATTGCAGAGCAAAAGCAAAGTGCAAACAGGAAGCATAAATTAAGTCATGCTGAGGGAGTTTACTTTATGACACATGTGAACGCTCTGAAAGCTTTTAGGCAATAGAGTACTTGAGAAGCAGGATGAACTTTATACTTGAGGAAGACCATTGTAATATTGGTAACAATTAGAGAGTAACTTAGGCAGCATGAGTTTCAGAAAACTGCCCTGAGAATGTATTTCCAAATAAGAAAATCACAACAGAAAAGCAGAGAAGAGAGAATTTAATGGTGAAGATAAAGCATGCAAATATGGTATTAAGAAAGCAGAATCATCATAAAAATGACTAGAAGCCTAGTACACAAATTTGTGCACTAGGGGGTGAGGAGTCCCCTCAGCCTTGATTTCAAGAGGGAGCAGGGCAGGCCAAGGAATCCCACTGGTGCACAATTGGGGCTGGGAGGGATGTGGGAGGTTGGTCAGCCAGGGAGGGACTGGGGGAGGCCTCCCAGGCATGTCTGACCCATTTCATTCAGTCCCCCATTAGCCAGAACCCAGCAGCAAGCTAACCTACCAGTTGGAGTGTGTTCCCCCTGGTGGTCAGTGTACATCATAGTGAGTGGTTGAGCAGCCTTAGCCTATCATTAGCATATTATGCTTTGATTGGTTGAACAGCTGACCAGATGACTGGACATTTACATATTAGGGTTTTATTATATAGGATAGTTCATGTTTATTGAGCACATACTCTCTTCTAGCTACTGTGCTGACTTTACAAGATTTTTAAAAAATGGAAACCTTATAATAGACATGTGGTTAAATGTTAAATTTTAAGTAACCTCTACAAGGCACAGAGAAGTGAAGGAGCTCCCAAGTTTATATAGTTACTTGGGGTCTGGTGCATGAAATTTGTGCACTGGGGTGGGAGGGGAGGTCCCTGAGCCCAGCCTACCCCCTCTCACATACTGGGAGCCCTCAGGGGATGTGCTACTGAGGTGACCAGGCTGATCAGGGAAGGCACCAGCCTCATCACCCCACTGCTGCAGCCACTGGCAGTCACCACAGCCACCAACGTGTTTTCATCAACATGCACTCCAATCCCTTCACCATGAAAAAATTTAGGCATGTTGTAGGCATTTTAAAAATGTACCTTTCATAGGATATGACATTTCTTTATTTTTATCCTCACCTGAGGATATTTCCATTGATTTTTTAGAGAATGTGAAAGAGAAAGGGAAAGACAAAGAGAAACATCAAAGTGAGAGGAACACTTTGATTGGTTGCCTCCTGCATGAGCCCTGACCTGGCCTCCAGCCAGGGAGGAGCCTGCAACCTAGGTACATGCCCTTGATCAGAATCAAACTGTACCCTGTGGTCGGCAGGCTGAGGCTCTATCCACTGAGCCAAACCGGCTAAGGCAGGATATGACATTCCTTAGCCCTCCAGCAGCAGACCTTCCTTTTTCTCTCCAGGAGTGTGGTGGAAAAACCCTAGATCACCTTTTTGGATTCTTACACCCAAGTTACTAAGAATATTACCAGTGGCAAACAGGGAGCTTAGCCAATGAACAGTCAGACAAGGTATTTTCTCTAGTTCACACCAATCACCTCTAATCTCTGGCTCCATCCCTGCCAAGGCCTAAAGCCTCTGGGCCTGGGTAGGGGCCCCCCTGCTCCCTCCAATCGCCCACTTGCCTGGATCTGCCCTTGCCCAGAGGGGCTGGGCAGGTGACCCCCAGCTCCCTATAATTGCCATATCTCCTGGCTCTGCCCCTACTCAGGTCCCAAGCCTCTGGCTGGGGCTTGGGGCCTGGGCAGGAGACCCCAAGCTCTCTCCATTTGCCTGTTCCACCCTTGTCCTGGTCCCAACCATTTAGTTGGGGATGAGGGCTTGGGCAAGGGACCCCCAGCTCCCTCTGATCACCCAACTCTGCCCCTGCCCAGGTCCCAAGTCTCTGGCCCAGGCTTGGGTCCTGGACAGGGGACCCCAGCTCCCTCCTATCGCCCGGCTTGACCCCTTCCCAGGAGCCCCCTGGCTCAGGCCCTTCCCAGGTAACTCCAGACCCACAGGGTCCCTCAGAGTGACCGGAGTGCTGAGAAAATTCCTGGGATCCAGGATGCTGGGTGCCCATGTATGCAAATTAACCTCCATCTCTGTTGGGTTAATTTGCATACTCACTCTGATTGGCTGTGGCCATAGCAGCGGTATGGTCATTTTACATCTTTGTCTATTATTAGGTTTGAAAAGCAGTAATCCTGGGATTGGACACAGGCAATTTGACTTCTGGTCACATTTTCTTAACCACTAGTTTTATATATTCTGCCTGCCTTAGCAGAAGACTTCATGGTTGATTGAATAGTATTGTATAATAATTATTATAAAAATATTCTGACAGTATGAGAGTTCAGGGAAAAAGAACTAGAGAAATTTTAAAAGGGCGTTTTATACAGGTGGTAATTGAAATAGGTCTAGAGCAGTGGTCAACAAACTGCAGCTCATGAGCCACATGCAGCTCTTTGACCCCTTGAGTGTGGCTCTTCCACAAAATACCAAGGCCTGGGCGAGTCTATTTTGAAGAAGTGGCATTAGAAGAAGTTTAAGTTTAAAAAATTTGGCTCTCCAAAGGAATTTCAATCATTGTACTATTGATATTTCGCTCTGTTGACTAATGAATTTGCTGACCACTTTTTAACTTAAACTTCTTCTAATGCTACTTCTTCAAAATAGACTTGCCCACGTCATGATATTTTGTGGAAGAGCTATACTCAAGGTGCCAAAGAGCCACATATCGCTTGTGAACCACAGTTTGCTGACCATGGGTCTAGGGAAATGGCTAAGATTTAGTAATTGAAATTGTTAACAAGCTCATTCTAGATGTGATTGAACGTATAAAGTGGAGAGTTTTTGTAGTGCGTAGGGAAGAAGTCTTGTAAGGGTTGAGAATGAAAGTACTGAAATTATCAAATAATTTTACATATAAATAAATAGATATTCAATAAATATATGATAAAAATACAGCTACAATGATATAATCAGATCAAATCATAAAAACCTTTAAAAGCTTATACAGTCGTACCTCGAGATACGAGTGCCCTAACATACGAGATTTTTGAGATATGAGCCATTGAGCGAGCGATTTTTGTTTTGAAATATGAGCAACATTTGAGATAGGAGTAATCGCACAGATCGGCCAGCTGCACACGACCCACCAGTTTACCTCGACTCAAGCGTCTCATAGTTTCCCACGCCTCAAGGTTACAGAACGAATTAAACTCGTATCTTGAGGTACCACTGTATAATTAGGTACTCCTTGAAAATTTGAGAAAGAATAAAAATCATTCATATTATGTTTTAGTCAGATAGTGTGAAATGCAGTGGAAAAATGGGAGGTTGTAGCATCAATTAGAACTTTATTCCTACATTTGAGACAATAATTTGGAGCTTATAAACCTAATAGTAATGAGTAAGAAAACTCAAGAATTAGGGACAACAGGACACATAAATTTCACTGCATGTGAGAGATTTTTTAAAATCCAGTAATAAGATACAGATAACATATCTATGCTGATGGGATACACTGAAAAATACTATAGACAACATCACTTTTATGGTATATTGTACTCAAAATGCATAATTTGAATGTAGTCATGAAAAATACCAGAAAAATACAACTTTGGTGATATTCTGCAAATTCAGGACTGTTCTCCTCAGAAACACTTAAGTCAGTGGTTGGCAAACTCATTAGTTAACAGAGCCAAATATCAACAGTACAATTGAAATTTCTTTTGAGAGCCAAATTTTTTAAACTTAAAACTTGTTCTAACGACACTTCTTCAAAATAGACTCTCCCAGGACATGGTATTTTGTGGAAGAGCCACACTCAAGGGGCCAAGGAGCCACATGTGACTTGTGAGTCAAAGTTTGCCAACCAATGACCTAGGTCATGAAAGAAAAAGGAAAACTGGAAAACTGTTCCAGATTAAAGAATGAGGAGTCATCACAACCAAATACAATATGTGATCCTACATGGAAACTGCATCCAGTTTTTGTTTGTTTTTGGTTTTACAGGACACTATAAGTGTGGTTCTAAGATTAAATAATATTGTGTAAATGTCATTTGTGGATTTTAATAAAAGTACTGTGAATTTATAAGAGAGCATCTTTCTCATGAAATAGATATATTTTGGAATTAAATTTCAAAATTTTAAACATACAGAGTATGCTGTATGACCAATTAATATAATTTAGTTAGAAATAAAAACAAAGTAAATATAAAAGATTCAGATAATTGAGAATTAAGTAATACATATTTGTATAACCAATGGTTTGAAAATATTTTGAATCAATGTTAAAAATATATCAAAATCTTGGAGATGCTGATAAAATAGTACTTAAAGGAAACTTTTAAAATGTAAGTTTTATTAGAAAAGATGGAAAGTTTAAAATTAGTTACTAAACTTTCACCCTGAGGTTTGAAAAAATAAGCAAATTAAAGGCAAATTAATAGAAGAAAGTAAACAATAAATGTAAAAAGGAATGTTACCTAAAGAACATATTGATAATAGAGAAACTTAACAAAGTTAAGCATTTTTATTGCTAAATAAAATTAATAAATGCCCTAGAAGCATTGATGTTTCAATGCATAAATTATCAGTATCATGAATAAAATGAGACATTACTACAGAGCTTAGCAATTGAAAAAAATAACAAGAAAATTTTAAAAAAAAGCAACTTTGTTTATTCAAACTTAAATGCAATGGGCAAATAAAATTTGTCCCTGGAAAATAAAATTTAAAAATTAATATGAAATAGAAAATGAAATTAGCTTGATATGTATTAATATTTAAATCTATTATCAATGTTTTTCTATAAAGAAGGCTCAAGGACTTTCACCCCTCTCCCGATTTGCCCCTTTCTCTATGACCAGTTCAGGAAATACCTGAACAATCAGAGCCTGGGAATTTAAATAGTCTCCACATTGGTGCTTCCTCATTTTAGTGCAGCTGCAGAGGACAGAAATTTAGAGGTGGCTCTTGGGCAGTCGCGTTGAGTGGTCTCAGATTTTTTTTTGTGTAGTGAGACAATGTCAACTCCATGAAATGGTAGCTTTGGGAGGCTCTAGTTCCTTCATAATAATTTTCATACAGACAAGTGGTACAATTATGAATTATATCATAAAGCCGAATAAAGTATCTTTAGAAAAGAAAAAAGGAAGCTCCAACATGAGATGGTTTTATTGATAAATTTTATTAAGTACTTAAAATAAGAAACATTGCCAATCTTACATAATGTCATAAAATAGAAGAGGTGGGTTACATCCCACCAAGTTTTATGAGGTGTAATAGGTATGACACCAAAACCTGACAGAATCAATTAAAGGAAAGGACAAGGCAGAGCAATATACCTTATGGACATGAATGCAAAAATATATTTTGAAAAGTTGCAAACATCTATAGCAGTCTATAAAGGAGGAAATACACAATGTTGTCACTATCATATCCCATACTCTTTTATATAGAAATTAACAAGCTAATCCTAAATCTACATAGAAAGGTAGGGGGCCCAGAACAAACAAAATGACCTTGGAAAAAGATCAGAGTTGGAGGGGAGGATGAACAGTTTCCAATTTCAAATAAAAAGTGTGTTTCTTGCATAAAGGATAGTCAGATAAATCAATGGAATAGAATCAAGAGTCCAGAAATAAACCCGTACATTAATGGGTAATTTTGCATCAGGAAGAATCATTAGGACTTTTTGGCTTTGTTGAAATAAAAGAAAGGCTATGCTGATATAAAAGTTACTTATTCTGTGTGATTGTAGTTGTACAAATAATCCTTCCTCTAACTAAGATCCTAGAACTTGAGGATCCTAGAACTTTCACTTTAACTATGTCATGCCCCTTATTTGTGTTGGGTATTCTAGCATGAACTATAGCAAGGATAATAAATTCATTCAGAATTACCACCTGGTCATGACTGCCCAGTTCAAGTTCAAGAAAACCAGACAGTCAGGATGCATTGTGATATCTGCTGTAGTTCTGAGAACTACGGGAACAACAAGAGAGCATTTTCCATTCCCAATAGAAATTTAAAAGAATGCTAATTTATAGAAAGAAATTTGAATAAGTTTTTATACATGTTTAGTTTTATAGCCATTCTATAATGTTCAACAGAACTTAAAACTTATGAGTTAATACTGGTTAACCTTGCCTTACACTATTTGAAATGTGAGTTTAAGAATAACAACAAAAAGTTCTGTTCTGGGAAAAAGTAAATCAAGGAAACTTGGAGTCAAGTGTTGGAGTCAGATTCTAAATTGTGTTGCAGCAGTTAGTAGGCAGGAAGCCAAAACCAATTATTATCTGAGGGAAGGACATGTCAACCACAGACAGCGTGGTGTGCTTGAACAAACGGCTGTGCAACTTTCTAATCCAGAAAAAGAAAAAAGGAAGAAAGATCTATGTTGTTAAGCACCAACTCCAAGAAGCAGAAAGATTGCTTTTTTTCTATTTTTCTAGTATTGATTTACCTCGAGTCTTAAATCTCTGTATCTCATATGTAAACCTATGAACACAAATGCTGGGTCCTGCTATTACATGACATGGTTATTCTATTGTTCAGTGTGTGAAGATAGCATAGACACAGCAGTCTAAACTAAGTTGGTTTTGGAATTGCAGCTTTTTTAGCTAGAAATCCTACTGTAATTCATAGAAAAATAGCATGAGAGATACAAAATAGTTTTGTGTATTTTTTTTCTTTTTTTGAAAAACAACACACAAAACAACCAAATGCCAAATAATTCCTTTATTTCAGAAAGTGTACTCAGCAATAAGCAATACCTGAGAACTATAAGATGAAAAGTGCCCTGGTGAGCTTTAATTTTTGGTGAACTCAACAGTAAGCAATACCTGAGAACTATAAGATGAAAAGTGGAAAATGATCTTAGATGAGAAAACTAAAAAGCTACCCTTTCAACATTGAAACCACCCTAAAAGAATTTTTGACCTTAGAAATGAAATGGATCCTTCATAAAGCAGAAAAGTTAAATACTTTCTTGGCTCAATCATTTGCTCTGGTGGTAGTTTAAATCAATTGCATATTTTAGAACTTTATCCATTATTATAAGCAAACCTGGGTTTGAATCCCAATTATATGACACTAGGGCAGTAGTCTGCAAATTCATTAGTCAACAGAACCAAATATCAACAGTACAACTATTGAAATTTCTTTTGAGAGCCAAATTTTTTAAACTTAAACTTCTTCTAACACCACTTCTTCAAAATAGACTTGCCCAGGCCGTGGTATTTTGTGGAAGAGCCACACTCAAGGGCCAAAGAGCCGCATGTGGACTGCAAGCCATGGTTTGACGACTACTGCACTAGGGGCCCATTGCACGAATTTGTGCACCTTGGAAGGAACTGTGGGCCGTGCGGCTGCTATAGGCACAGGGGTGAGTCTCAGCCCATCCTCCATGTACCTGCCCAGCCCCTCCTGCCATGGCCCCTGGTCCCCTGTCTGCTGGTAGCCCTGCTCCCACACACTGACACCACGGGTCCCACTCACACTCACTGATGGCATGGAGCGATTGGGGCCAGTGTCATCAGTGGGTGTGAGCAGCGGCTGCTGTCCTGATCATCCCTCAGGAGCAGGAGGAAGTGGAGGAACCCTCAGGGGCCATAAGGGCCAGCAGCCACCACTCATATCCACTGATTGTGCCAAGTGATCAGGACCGGCACTGGGCACCAGCAGCGGGTGTGAGCAGCAGCTCCAGCACCAGCTACAGGTGTGTGTGACAACAGAGCTGGTAGCGGGTGCAAATGGTGGCTCCAGCACCAGCAGCAGGATCAAGCAGGGCCGACTTTGGCAGCAGGTGTGAGTGCCTGGCGGGACTGTGGCACATGAGAGCAAAGAATTTTCAGTCACCACCAGAGGCTTACTCCAACAACAGCAACCATCACCCTGCCTTGGTCTGGTGCCCCCACTCACCTGCTTCCTCATCCTGCTGTGGCCAGTGCATTCCGTGTTCTACCCATGCCCCCTGGTGATCAATGCATGTTATAGTGACCAGTTGTACAGTTGTTTGGTTGTTACACCTTTAGGTCTATTTTCACATTAGCCTTTTATTATATAGGACTAGAGGCCCATAGCAGGAAGATTCCTGCAATAGGGCTTCCGGCTGTGGTCTCCACTGCCCCGTCAGCTTCCCTCCCTTCTCAGCAGCCCCACCTACTTCCCTCCCTTCTCCCCTGCCCCACCTGCTTTCCTCTCTTCTCTGCCTCCCCACTTACTTGCTTCTCACAGCTTCCCTCCCTTGTGCAGCACTTGGCTTCCTTCTATGCTCTGCACTAGGATATGCAAATTAACCACCGTCTTGGTTGGGTTAATTTGCATACTCACTCTAATTGGCTGTTGGGTATGGCTGGTAGACGTGACTTGTGAGTAGGAGGTATGGTCAACTTGCATATTATTCTTTTATTAGATAGGATTGTATCATCTCTTTACCTCTCCAAGTCTTAATGTATCTCATAAGAATGTGGTGAAGCTCAGGCCAGTTTACAGACATAAAATACTGAGATCAGTATGCCTTGGTGTTTGCATAAGCCCTAGAATCAGATAGGCCTGGCTTTAAATCCTGGCTTCATCTCTTACTAGCTGTAAGCCTTGAGTAATTTCTGTATCTTTATAAAGCTTTGGTTTATTTATTCATTTTTTAATCTTTGTGATACTCACTTTATTTTGGTGATCTGGATCCTAACATGCAGTATCTCTGAGGTCTGCCTGTATTTGGATATCTTTGGAGAAGTAAGTAGGAAATCAGTATAGGATCTAAGGCAAATGTCTATTCTTTTAAGAAATACCTCTTTAATTAAAATGTGAAAATACCAATTTGGGGGGAAAAGCCTTTTTGGAAACATTTTCAGAGAATTATTCATTACATATATTTCATAATAAATTATCTCTGACAATGTAATTTTCTTATAGTAATGAAAGAGAATACTTTAGTTTCATATATATATATATAAATATATCGAAATATAAATATATACATATTAAATCTTTCTTTTATGATTGATAATTACATTGCAAACTTAAAATGTAGAATGAGCAGCATGTGAATATACCATTATTCTAAAGATTATTTCAGGACTGTATTAAAATTTTTTTAATTAATTTTTTATACATATCTTCCCATTGCCCCCCCTCCCTTCCAGGCACACCCCAACCCCCCAGTGTCTATGTTCATTGGTTATGATTATATGCATAGATACAAGTCCTTTGATTGATCTCTTATCTACCTCACCTAACTTTAATCTTCCTGCTGTAATTTCACAGTCTGTTTGAAGCTTTACTGTCTCTGTATCTATCCTTTTGTTCATCAGTTTATAATGTTCTTTATTATCCCCCAATGAGTGCGATCATGTGATGCTTCTCCTTCATTGACTGGCTTATTTCGCTAAGCATAAGGCTCTCCAGTCCCAACCAGGTTGCTGCAAATGGTAAGAATTCCTTCTTTTTAATGGCTGCATAGAATTCCATTGTGTAGATGTACCACAGTTTTCTGATCCACTCATCTGCTGA
>JAAGEH010000426.1:6937550-6952735 GCA_011751065.1 Lasiurus cinereus
CTCAATTTGTTTATGTGATGTATCGCATTTATTGATTTGTGGATATTGAACCATCCCTGCATTCCTGGGATGAATCCTGCTTGGTCATGGTGTATGATCTTTCTGATGTACTGCTGGATCCGGTTTGTTAGAATTTTGTTGAGGATTTTGGCATCTATGTTCATGAGAGATATTGGCCTATAATTCTCTTTCATTGTGTTGTCTTTATCTGGTTTTGGTCTTAGGGTGATGCTGGCTTCATAGAAGGTGTTTGGTAGTATTCCTTCTTCTTGAATGTTTTTGAATAGTCTGAGGAGGATAGGTTTTCATTCTTCCTTGAATGTTTGGTAAAACTCTCCTGTGTAGTCATCTGGACCCGGGCTTTTATTTGCTGGAAGCTTTTTGATTACTGCTTCAATTTCTTCCATAGTTATTGGACTATTGAGATGTTTGGTTTCCTCCTCATTGAGTTTTGGGAGGTTATATTTTTCTAGGAAAATGTCCATTTCTTGCAGGTTGTCCAATTTATTGGAATAGAGTTGTTCATAGTATTTTTTAACAATCCTTTGTATTTCCACAGGGTCTGTTGTTATTTCTCCTCTTTCATTTCTGATTTTGTTTATTTGGGTCTTCTCTCTTTGCTTCTTGGTGAGCCTGGCTAGGGGTCCATCAATCTTGTTTATCCTTTCAAAGAATCAGCTCTTTGTTTTGTTGATCTTTTGAATTGTTTCTTTGGTCTCCAAGTTGTTTATCTCCGCTCTGATCTTCACTATTTCCTTCCTTCTGAGTACACTGGGCTTTTCTTGTTGCTCACGTTCTAGCTCTTTGAGTTGTAGGTTTAGGTGATTTATTATTTCCTGTTTTTTGCAGTAGGCTTGTAGGGCTATGAACTTCCCTCTCAAGACTGCTTTCACTGTGTCCCATAAATTTTGTATTGTTGTGTTGTCATTGTCATTGGTTGCCATGATGTTTTTTATTTCTTCCTTAATCTCTCTGGTTACCCAGTCGTTGTTTAATAGCATGCTGTTTAGTCTCCATGTGTTTGATTTCTTTCTATTGTTTTTATTATAGTTGATTTCCAGTTTAATGCCACTGTGGTCTGAGAAAATGCTTGATATGATTTCTATCTTCTTGAATTTGAAGAGACTTTTCTTATGACCCAACATATGATCTATCTTTGAAAATGACCCATGTGCACTGGAGAAGAATGTATATTCTGTGGCTTTGGGGTGAAATGTTCTGAAGATGTCAATTAATTCCATCTGGTCTAGTGAGTCATTTAGGATTGATGTTTCTTTGCTGATTTTTTGTTTAGAGGATTTGTCCAATGGGGACAGTGGGGTATTAAAGTCTCCTACTATGATTGTATTGCTGTCAATCTCTCCCTTAATATCCTCCAAGAGTTTTTTTTTGTATTTAGGTGCTCCTATATTGGGTGCATATATGTTTACCAGAGTTATTTCTTCTTGTTGAATTGTTCCCTTTAGTATTATGAAGTGGCCTTCTTTATCTCTTGTTATGTCCTTCACTTTGAGATCTAATTTGTCAGATATAAGTATTGCAACCCCAGCTTTTTTTCATTTCCATTTGCCTGAAGAACCATGTTCCATCCCTTCACCCTCAATCTGTGTGCGTCTCTTTTCCTAAGGTGAGTTTCTTGCAGACAGCAGATATATGGATCATGTTTTCTTATCCAATCGGTTACCCTATGTCTTTTGATTGGAGCATTTAATCCGTTTACATTTAAAGTTATTATTGATAAGTACTTATCTGTTGCCATTTTTAGTCCTTACCCCCGAGTTCCTTCTTCGCTTCCTCTTTCTTTTTATTACAGCAGACCTTTTAACATTTCTTTCATTGCTGGTTTGGTGGTAATATATTCCCTTAGTCCTTTTTTGTCTGTGAAGCTTTTGATTTCACCTTCAGTTTTGATTGAGAGTCTTGCAGGGTACAGTATTCTTGGATTCAGACCCTTCCTTTGCATGACTTTGTATATTTCATTCCATTCTCTTCTGGCCTGACGAGTTTCTGTTGAGAAGTCAGTAGCTAGTCTTATGGGGGTTCCTTTGTAGGTAACTTTCTGTTTCTCTCTGGCTGCTTTTAAGATTCTTACTTTGTCGTCGGTGTTTGCCAATTTAATTATAATGTGCCTCGGTGTTGGTTTGCTGGGGTTCATTTTGCTTGGGACTCTGTGAGCTTCTTGGATTTGTGTGGGTTTTTTCTTTTCTATATTGGGGAAATTTTCTGTCATTATTTCTTCAAACACGTTCTCCAATCCTTGTACAGTTTCCACTCTTTCTGGAACCCCAATTATGCGGATGTTATTTTGTTTCATGTTATCCCTAAGTTCCCTTAGACTCTCCTCTTGCTTTTTAACTTTTTTTTCTAGAAGCTGCTGTACTTGGGTATTTTTTCCTACCGTGTCTTCTAGCTCACTGATGCGGTCCTCTGCTTCTTCTATTCTACTTTTGATGCTTTCTATTGAGTTCTTTATAGCAGTGATGTCATTATTCATTTCTTCTTGTTTATTCTGCACCTCCTCTAGTTTCTTCTGCATTTCTTCTTGTTTATTCTGCACCTCCTCTAGTTTCTTCTGCATTTCTTCTTCATGCTTCTTCACCTCCTCTAGGTTCTTATTCGTTACCTCTTGGCTCTTACTCATATTGTCAAATTTGTCTTCCATTCTTTTCAACCACATTATGATAATTTCTCTGAATTCTTTCTCTGGTAGGCTTATTTGTGGTTCTATTTCGTTTACTTCCTTTTCTGGTGAAACCTGCCGTTCTGTCTTTTGTGGGCTGTTTCTTTTTCTGACCATGGTCTTTCTTCTCTGGGTGTCTGGTTATGTAGTGCTCTCTCCTACGTTGACTGAGAGGCACAAACTACAACACGACCAGGTACAGCACACAAGGCACTGAGTAGAAATGTATTCAAGATGTTAATAATCACAAATAAGGTGACCACCAATGAAGGACAAATTAGGGGTAAATAGAGAAAAAAGAAGAGGAAAATGAGGAAGAAAGAAAAGAAAGAAGTGCCAAAATCAAATTGGGAGAGTGAGAGAAAAAGAAAGATAAATAAATGAACAATAAAATAAAATAAAATAAGAAAATAAAAAGGAGAAAAAGGAGAAGGAAAGAGGAAGAGAAAAAAGTCAGAGAGAAAAGAAAGTGTATAAGAGAGAAAAGAGGAACAAAATATAGATGTCAGGAGACAAGTTCAATAGAACAGTCACTAATCCCAATAAAGGCCAGCAACCAGTACCTAGAGATTGATGCAAATTGCTAATAGCAACTGGTATCGAGGGAGATGAGGGAAAAGAGAGGTAGAAAACAAAGCAAGCAAAAAGCAAAATAAAACAAGTAGAATAAACTAAAACAATCTCTCAAAAAAAATTTCAGAAAATCGATATAATCACTTTTCAGGCAAATAGCAACAAAAGGACATAGAGAAGAAACAACTTTTTGGCTAGTGAAGACAAGAGGGGAGAGGTTTGTGTGGACTTGTAGTAGGGGATTTGAAATTAGATATGTAAATGGGGTGAAATTTTAACCAGGTAAAGAGAAAAATAGGGAGAATCTAAAGTTGGAAAAGGGAAAGAGAAACAAGACAGCAAAATGGGGAAAGTTAGGAGGAAAGTGTTGGCATAAAGGTGGAGTTGAGTTGGAGTAAAATTATGCTAAAGGGAAGATGAAAATAGAATGTAGAACTCTAATCCCGAAATAAAATAAAGAGAAAACAAAATGACACTTTTTTTCCCAAAAATGGTAAAGTACTAGTAGTAATTAATAATACTAGTTTAAAACAAAAATGTAGTAATTATAAAGGTAAAATCAATTGAGGCAGAAAGAAAAAAATATTCTTTTAATTAAAATATGTGAAAATGAAAAATAAAGAATTAAAAATTAAGAAAAAGAAAAAAGAAAAAAGGGAAAAAAAAAGAAGAAGAAAAATAGAATGGTCCTTCACTTCCACTATTATTCTGCTTGGCACTCCTGTTTCCCAGTAGGGGAGGTATTGCAGTTCCCTGTGTTCCCCACTTGGTGTTTTAATCTCTTTATTCTCTTGTGGTTATGCGAGAGTCAATTTGTGTGTCATCCATTGGGTGGCAGTGTTTCGGAATTGATCTCTGAGACAAAGCACAGGACCTCTCTAGGCTGTGCTCAGATCCTGCTACTCTGTGGTTCCCAAAACCAGTTTGTGGGGGTTTTGCAGCCTGGACACTGCAATAACTCCAGGTTGTCCCTCTGCCCCAGAGAAAAAGAAAAAAAAAAAAGAGTCGTTTTCCAGAGCTCTCCTCTGTCAACAGCTCAGAGGGTCTGCCTTCACACTCTGGGATCACGCCCTGACCACCTCTGCGGACCTCTCCAGAGGCAGCTTTCCCGCAGCCCGGCTCCCACAGTGCGCGTCTCTGCCCTGCGGGGGTAGGAGACCGCACCCTGGCCCAGGCTAAGTCTGACCCTTCCGCGCACGCGCGCAGTGTGGATCTCTGAATCCTCCGCCTGCGCATCTGTGCCGCCTGGGAAGCCGCGCTCTGGGTCCTGGCTGCTCTGTGGGTGCCTCCGTCAGCCGCAGCTTTCAGACCTCGGCAGACATCCACCTCCCCCTTAAGTCAGGCACAATCTGACCTTTCCGTTCGCTCTGTGGATCTCTGATTCCGCCGCGTGTCTGCGCAGATTGGACAGCGGAGTTCTGGGTCCCCGGGTCCCCGGCTGCTCGATGGGTGCCCAGCCGAAGGCTTCAGACCGCCGCAGACATCCACCTCCCACTGCAAGATGGCTCGGGCTCCGCGTTCGCGCTGGTGGCTCCGGCTGACAAAAACCCCGTGGCAGTGGGGCTGCCTGGCCGGGAGAGCCCCTTCCAGCAGTTCCCCTCCTTCCCCTGGAGGACAACTGACTCCCAGCTTGCCAACAAACACTCCCAATGCAACTCTCAGCCGCTCTCTCCCCCTCTGCCCAGCGACAAAGCTCCAGACGCATCCGTCTACTCCGCCGCCATTTTCTCCTCTGTATTAAATTTTTTTGTTTGTTTGTTTCTTTATCTGTAAAGTGAGGATAACAATGTACCTATCCCATAAAGTTGCTGTAGGAGGTGCTATCAATATCACATAGAAGTATGCAATGTTATTATTCCCTACAGTATCTCTCAATCCTACATCATCACATAGCCCTGTTGAATCCCAACCTAACCCCAAGTTCTCTCTCTCTCTTTCTCCCATTCTATTATTTTCCGCACACTTACTTAGAACAGTTTTTTCCTCATTAAAAGTTGTGTTCTCGGAAGTTCTCAGTGAACCTTTTCTGCCTACCATATCAAGTCTAAGCTCTCAGAGATGAAGTCATGTATTTGTTTAGCCTTGGAATCAAAATATTGTGTTTCATGGCAAATAACCTATTAAAACCATATGACATTTGAACAAGTTCATTTGCTGTCCATGTCTTAGTTATTTATTTGTTTGTTTCTTTGAAAAAGGAAGATCATATACTCCTTTCTATATAAACTAGAGGTCCTGTGCATGACATTTTTGCACAGGGGGTGGGAGGCTTCTTCAGCCCAGCCTGCGCCCTCTCACAGTCCCTTGGGGGATGTCTGCCTCCCAACTTCTGGCTGAGCAGAGCTCCCCCTGTGGTAGTGCACTGACCACCAGAGGGCAGCTCCTGCATTGAATGTCTGACCCCTGATGGTTAGTGTGCATCATAGTGACCAGTCATTCCTCTGTTCAGTCGATTTGCATATTAGCCTTTTATTATATAAGACTGTCGTTCAGAGGAAACAAGAAAATGACAAAATACCACAAATCTGGTATATAGTAATTGTGAAGTAAAATATAGCTAGATTTTTTTTTCTAATTGTGAGAAATCTCCAATTATTAGGAAGTTCTATCTTATATGTTCTCAAATTCTGCATATTATAAAGTTTTTGTTAATATAATCATCTTTCATAGCAACAAAATTTTATATCACTTTTGACAGGATACCTCTTCAACTGTTTTTCCCTGGTAAAATTGCATAGAACTACTAAATGTATCGCTTCACCTGTGAGTCAAAAATCTTATTTTAAAAACTCTTATGTAAACCTTGTTATAAAGATTAAAGATTTGCTCCCAAAGACCTTAGATATTTTTTAAAGTGGTAGCATATATATATCTCCCAGATAAAATATTTATTTATTATTCTCCCGATTTTACTAGTAAATATAAAGAGGAATACTAATAAAGAAATAATGAGAATGGAAGAACTCTGTTCAGAATAGGAATGTTTTAACATGTGTTACCTCTGCTCTTCAAAACCTTTGCTAAATAGTTCCATATGAAATCACTTGGTGTCATAAATGTGGGAGAAAATGGAGAAGAATTTCTATAGCAAAATGTCAAGAAATATAACCGACTGCATTTCTTTCTGTGGTTTGCTGAAGGCCTGAGCTGGTGGTAATATATCTCATAGTAATTTTTCAATTTTCTCCAAAAAGCAGATTTTCACAGGAAATTGAAATTATAATCTGCTGAAGAATAACAGGAGTGTTTCTGTGCTAAACAGCCTGCCAGACATTCGCTGAGTTTCCTTTGCATTGCTGGGTTCAATCTTCTGTTTTTATGAGGAACAAATACTTTAGTATTTAAGGGAAACCATAAAATTTAGCTCATGTGGCTGATGTGGTAATACAGGCTCCTTTGGGAGGAATTATTTTCTAGATAAACCTGCCTCTCCCTCAGGTATTGGCTCATACACATGCTACAGAAAATAACTTACAAATGTTTTCTGCAGACACTACCCCGACCTCACCTTTCAAACTTGGAACTACATTTTTGTGATTATCATTATAATTTACCTGGAAAGGTCCAGGATAATCAGGATACCTTGAAACTTAAAATGATAATGGGAAATCATAAATATTTATATAGCATTTACTAACTGTCTGTCACTGTGTTAAGCATTCTCTATTTACTTCTTTAATACAAACAATATGAGGGTAGTACTGTTATTATTCCATAGAAAGCACACACAGGGTAAGTGACTTCCCAAGGTCATACAGATATTTAAACCCAGACATTCTAGCTCTGACTATCATGCTCTTAATGAATAGACTATTATCATGTCTCAAAGTTCAGCATCATGTAACATGTTGGGATTTTTATAGAAACATTAATTTTATCTTTCAATGGTCATTACGGTATGACATTTTAAAACAATTTTCTAGTTTTTGTTTGCTCGTTTTTCTTTTCTACGTTAGCATTTATTTCAATTTTGTTTGGATCAACATTGACTTGTGGTGAAGTGAAATCCAATTCACGAGTCCAAACCACCCCTTGGAGTATTTCTCTAGGGCTCTTACTGCCTGAAAGATCAAATCTAAGAATTTCTTAGAAATCACTACTATACAAAAGCAAAGTAGATAAACAGACTGTTTGCAAAGAATTGTAGTAGGAAGTCTTTGACTGTAACTAAGCCCTTGAAACTTAGTGAGATCTTGTAAAGTCCCTACTTTTCTTGGGAAGCTGTCCTACAATTCCATATATCGGAAAAGTATAAGGGATGGATTTTCAAGATGAATTAATTACAGATTTCCTTGAGGATAGGAGATGAATGTATTAATGAATTGTAGTCACTTACAAAAGATTCCTTTATTCATCGATTTACTGGATCATTCAACCAACATTGGCATTTAGTACTCTTTAGTCAAACATACTATAGTTTATATTTTAGCTCATCATTACTAGTTCTGTTACTTTGAACAAATTACTTAAAGTCTTTAAGCTTTTCATTTTATTATTCTCCTGTTCAAAAGGCTTCCTTTATTTTTCTAGCTTAAACTTTAATATTTCATTTTGGTATTGTAAATCTTTGACAGATGCTGACTCATGTCTAATGCACACATTCGCGCATGCACACACACACACACATACACACACACCTGTCTCCCATAAATTCTCTCTTTAGGTTGCACCCCCATATTGCATATTTTTACCTCTAGCTGAACTCCCTTTTCCCATCTTCCTGGAAAGGAGATTATTCCAGATAGGTTCAAGGTTCACTACATGTACTTTTGTACCACACAACATTTCTTGATTTTTACCATGACATATTTTTTTTCTCTCTGAATAGCTATAACAATTTGTATATATTTCTTCTGTGTCAATAACCTTGAGTTGGCCTGCAGTCTAGTCTTTTACATATGTCTCTGATCTCTTTAAATAGAAGATGAGTTTCCTGAAGACACCTGACTTATTTAGTATGGGGGGAAGAGACATGCAATACATATTTAGCCAAATTGAATCATACCACTTGGTCCTCCTGGGAGATGTAATACAAGTTACACAGCAGCATTAAATTCCTGTGATTGGATTTTCTAGCTACTTATAAGGCCCATTTACTTTCACTTACAGTTAGACAGGTGGTGGGATCATTAGGCTAATTTTCAAGTTGTGGATTCAGCTGTACTTTTGAATGGTAACTTTTATAGTGAGTAACTGTTTGAAATGCTTTTTGGCATTCTATGTACTATACAGTCAAATGTTCATTGAAAGTAATGGAAAGAAAATAATGACTTAATTTTTTTAATTCTCCATAGGATAATTGTAACTACAGCTATTGGTAGGCCAATCTGGTACATGGAAACATTATCTTCATATTGTCAGTTATTGTATGAGAAGAGTCAATTCAATTAACCTTTAAATAGATTCAACTGTCATATTTTTATTGAAGAAAAAAAAACAGGAACAACCTTTTGGGGTTTTTGCAGATTTAATGAGCCTTTCATATGGTAAGAATTCAGAGGCAGGGTGATCAGATGCTACTTTTTTTCAATTTCTACTTTCTGATATACTGCATTGATAATTGAATGACTACATTTATAGATATCAAAAATTACTTTATAATTATGAAGGAAAAGCAATAGTAATAGTTGGATAGCATGCAGTAAATGTCTTAGTCCATATCTTCTTGTAGGTTTATAGAGTTAGGCCCAGTTTTAGAGAAACATTTTTCTGTGTAGCACTTTAAAAATTGATGCACTGTTATTTTAAAAACATAGTTTGGTTACATCAAAATGTAATTTAAATCTTAATTTCTGAAATCTATGATATCATTTCATCCTACAATCAGATAAACTGTTTTCACATTCCATAAATATTTTATAAGATTTTTATAAGCATATCTACACTGCACATTCTAGTGTTAAATAAAATGTGGGGTGGCCACTAATCTAGATTTTTTTTTTACCAACCAGAGAATTTAGAATTAGTATTTTTTGAAAATATGTTTGATCATCTATATTAGCAAATTTATTTGTAGCCCCCAAATCAATACTCATGGAGCTTCGGCAGCTATTTGGAGACAGGCACAGAGTGGAAAACAATTCGTGTAGCCTGACAGGTACAGTTCCTTCTGAGGAGGGACAAGGCCAGGCTCTCCCTTATTGTTTCAGTTCTCAGATTATAAACAAGTTATTTTCACTGTTTAAATAGTGCTACATGTCTCACATTTTTGTGCCTTTTGTTGATAATTTTGCTACTTAAAATATCTACCAAAGGTCATGCTTAAGTGCTATTTACTAGTATTGTTCCTAAGTACAAGAAGCCTGGGCTTTGCCACATGGCGAGAATACACATGTTAGATAAGTCTCCTGCTATTGGCCATGAGTTCAATGTTAATGAATCAAAAATATTTATTAGTGTCCTTTAGACAGATAAAAATATATGAAACAAAGTTATGTATTGATAGGTTGATTAAAATGTGTCCAAATGCTTGTAAGAAGCTCACTATGTATTTCCCCTAAAAACAATATTTGATATTCACCATTTTAGTATTTGCAGTGAGTATACAGAACATAACCTACCATGGCTAACAGGACTTGCTTATATTTTATGGATTAGTCTCTCATCTCTGATTACTAGGTCAAAATAAAATTGATGTTCTACTTATCTCATACTTGATTTTTATATATAGTGTGTTGTTAGTGTTGACCTATGAACTAAGAGGTTACAGTTCCATTTCCAGTGAGGGCACATGCCCAGGTTGTAGGGCATATGCATGAGGCAGCCAACCAATTATTTTCTCTGATCATTGATGTTTCTGTCTCTCTCTCCCTCTTCCTTCATCTCTGAAATCAATGAAAATATGTCTTTATATACAAAGCATTGCTATGGTTCTTCTTTCTACCAATAATAATATATATATATTTTTTGTTCCAGGCATTGTGCACACAGTAGCTCATTTTATGTCATCAACTCAATAATCCCATGGATTAAAGAAAAAACACTTCTTATATATATTAAAGAGACTTATCTCTGATTATTATGGCTAAAAAACAAAATAATTGTATATTCTATAATATCACATTTAGATCATGGTGAAAAGAAATTGGAATGCTTCAGAACTGATAGATTACAAAATGCTAATATATACACACATACATGCAACAATGCAAATACATAATCACACACTCATAAATTGGTATGTAAGCTAAACCAAGTCACTCTCTTGCCTTGTAAGTTCTGTATTTTATAACAACTATAAAAATGTTTGATGGCATAGAAAAATTTCCTGCACTGCATAATGAATTATTGTACTATGCCAAGTCAATAACAATTGAATATCTATAGAATTAATAATATTATACTAAGCATTGTGAATTATAAACATATTGGGACATATACTTTTCTCTAAAACAATTTATATTCTTGTAGCATACACACAGTTAAAATAGCTAAACAAAAGGGATGATTCTAGTCAATATTTCCATGTGTTTGGTTATTTGGAAACATTGAGGTAGATTACTGGAGCTTTCCTTGTTCATTCCTATGATTTAAACTAGCTAAGTATAATTTAGCTCTAGATAATTTTAAATTATGTAATTTCATAAAGCAGGCTGACCACTAAAACCCTAGTAAAATCTCAAAGCTTCTTAGCATTTTATGCTGGAAGCACCTCTACCTATCACACAGTCTTCTTTGGTAGGATGCTTCTAAACATTTGAAACTTGACTGTCATCTGTGGTGTTCACTATGCCATTTGAAATTGTATGCATCCTGTTGCATCCAACTCTTCCAGTGCTGGGAACTCTGTAGAATTTTTCTGCTAGGCATTTCTACAGCATGAAGTTGACCTAGCCAAAGTGTTTGGTTTCTCAACAACTATCCAGCCAGGGGTTGACATGTCAGTTTCCCATCTTAAAGGCAAGTCCATTATTCAAACTGGTTTCCAGGTACTGAGAGAAAGACACCCCGCCTGGACACACACATACAAAGTCACACACACAATATCTCACACAAACACACATGCCCTTATACTCCCTAGGAGGTTATGAAAAGGCTCAGACTCACTATAAAGCAGACTGTGTTTGTGTTTAAAAGTTTTCTTTTAAAATGTTATTACTCTTTTTATATAAATTCTGAAGTGTATAGTAAAGAGTAAGAACTTCAAGAGTGTTTTTGGCCACCTCCTTGTAAGTCCTTTCTTTAGAATTTCTATTTTTTAATGGATCTGGGGAGGGAGGTGTGATCTGCCACCTCCTGTGTTTGGATTTGTATTCTAGCAAATATGCATGCATAGACAACAGGAAAAGTCCCATTTTTATCATAAATCTCAGTTTAGATGTATATGCTAACACTAATATTATATTAATTGCTTCATTATCTTATTAGAATCCTAATGCTTTATTTGTTCTTTGTGAACTTTTGAAACTTTGAAATATATAGCTTTTAAATCTGTGGCCAGATTCTGCCACTGCAAATTTTATAGAATGAAAATGAGCTCCAAGACAAAGGATGATTTAACACATTTCAGTCAATTGACCAACAGTTGTATTGGTCAGGTGTTTCTCAAGGTAATTAAGAAAATACATATGAAGGAGAACTACACACATCCCTGACTATCACAGGAGACATATCCTCCTTTTGTCACTGGATGTAGGGTGCTGCGGCCTTCTAAGACAAGAGGGGATTATGCTGGTGATATTGGTGCACAGCTTCAAATCTTCCAGCATTCGCCTGAAAGCCCAATTTGGCCAGCAGTTGAGGTATCGTGATGAAAAGCCATATTCCATCAGCATCTGGAGTAAGGGATCAGGGCTATTGTGGCTATACTTTTCCAGAAATAAAAAATAAGCCATGAGAAAAATGTTTATTTTTATCAAGTAATTTCAGTATGCCATTTTTAAGACTAGCTGTTTATTCTACTGTTAGAATAAATAGGTTTCTTTTGCTTTCTCTAGATATTACTCTGGGTAGAGACTACTATAAGATAATTTTTTAAAAAGTAATTCCTGCGATTCTCAAAGCTTAGAAAGTATCTTTAAAAAAGTATAAATATAGAGAAAAGTATAACTTATTATCTCATATAATGGATGATCTCCAGCTAAAGTTTCAGAAGGCATTTTTTCCACAGAGGTGGAAAATTGAGGCTACATTTTTTTAATGCCATTCACCTTTGAAGGTTTGTTTTTTGTTTGTATGTTTAATCCATGTGCTTCCAGAAGATCAAATATCATTATTTAGTTAGGGAAAAATTGTGAGTCATGGGTGTGTTTCATCATATAAATTAGCAAGATACTTCCATTAGACTTCTAGGGGGAAAGTAACACTAACAAAAATAATGGAATTAATGTTCCTAAAGCAGTTCACTATATCTCATCCCTCAAGTACAGAAAAAGTCTGAGGGACACAAATGTTTCTGGAAGCAGAGGCTGATAGAAGCTCAATTGCCAATGCTCTTATCCCTGCTTAGAGGTTCCATTTTTGTACAAATCAGTGATTTCTAAAAATTTTATACTAGTGAGTTGTATACCTACTTTACTTATTCCACCTTCACCAGGTACTTTTTTTATATCAATAAAACAGACAGTTGAGCACAATTTGATCTTTGGCAGAACTGCAAACATAACCCGTCCTTTCCTCTCATGTCTTCCTTCCATATTGCCCACACACATAAAAGTGACAGCTAAATGAAAACCACTTACAGGATCTGGTCATTATTTTTTTTCTGACAGGTTGATGACTTCTCATCAAAGTGCTTGTATGAATGTCCTACAAATTTGGGAGCTTGGAATTAAACATGAGCCTGGATATTTAATATACCATATTTTCCAGCATATAAGATTACTTTTTCACCCAGGAAAATCTTCTCAAAAGTCTAGGGTTTTCTTTTTGTGTGTGTGTGTTTAGTGTTCCTTGTATGAATATATCACAACTTATTATGATGTTTTATAGGTCGGGTATATCCCAAATTCTATATTTTAACTGGAAAGTTGGGGGTTGTCTTATACACCCAGTTGTCTTAAACGCTGGAAAATGCAGTAATGTATTCTTAATATTTCACTTAGCTTGTGATCAGATTTGAGATTTATTTTTTGCCATTAGTTTTTAACCTTAATTTGTATAGTTTGATTCATTCAGTTCTGATTATGAGATAAAGACACCAAAGGGACAGGTTTGGAGAACTGGAGGTGACTCTGAGGATGATATAGAATCTCCTAAAACAGGGTTAGAAGCATTAAAGGTCAACATGAGACATACACCATGATGTGTGCCCATTTGCCCAAGACAGACTGTCTTACATTTGGACTGTTATCCCAAAGTAAATACTAATGCCTCCATCACACATAGGATACGCTACTTTGATCAGCTAGATAATCACTGTAGAATAAAGCTCTCTGGTTACAAGGTGAGAGTCAATTATTTTTATTCAGACTGGAGCTGGGAATACTAATTCCTGAACTCATCCTTTTCTTGCCCCACTTTTCCCAGTGACATTAAGAGCAAATGACTTAGATTATCATATTTATTAATTTTCTAAAACAATGTTAGAAAATATCATGCACACAGTGACAAAAGCTCCTTGTTTCTTATAAAATGGTTGATTAGGAATATCCAATGGAGATATTCTTTTGTATCATTATAAACAGTTCACAATATGGACTAGCAATTGTTTATTTACTAATGCAACTGGAGTCATTGGTGTTGTTAGGTCTAATCAGATTATTTAGCTAATTCCAGACCCTTGGAATGGATTCAGAAAGCTCATCTTTAACCTTCCATTCCTCTAGAACCATTCTTTGCATCAAAACCTCTGTCAGGCCAAAACCGGTTTGGCTCAGTGGATAGAACTTCAGCCTGGGGACTGGAGGGTCCCAGGTTCAATCCCAGTCAAGGGCATATTCCTTGGTTGTAGGCACATCCCCAGTAGGAGATGTGTAGGAGGCAGCTGATTGATGTTTCTCTCTTATTGATGTTTCTAACTCTCTCCCTCTCCCTTCCTCTTTGTAAAAAATCAATAAAATATATTAAAAACAAAACAAAACCAAAAACCTCTCTCAGCGTGCTCCAGAAAAACAGAACCAAAAGGAGAATATACATATGAAAAATGGATTCATGCAGTTATGGAGACTGAGAACTCTCATGATGCCATGTACAAATTGAAGACTCAAGAAATCTAGTGGTATAGTTATAGTCAGAGTCCAAAAGCCTAGGACCCAGGGGAGCTAATGGCTTAATTCTTTATCCTGGGGCAGGAGAAGATGGAGGTTTCAGTCTGTGCAGTCTGGAAGAGAAGGGATGAAATCTCTGTTCCTCAGCCTTCTCTTTTATTCAGGCTGTCCCACACAGGAAGAGAATCATCTGCTTTATTCAGTCTATTGATTTAATGTTAATTTCATCCAGAAACACCCTCACAGATACACTCAGGGTAATGTTTATCTAAATATCTGGGCACTCTGTGATGCAGTCAAGTTTACAAATAAATTAACTATCACACATATGGATATTACTAAATAAAACAATAAGTAAATTTATTTAAGAGCAAACTGAGGCTCTGAAAGTTTGAATAACAAGCCTAAGCATGCACAGTACAGACATACAGAATCAGGATTTTAAACTTGTGTATGGGAGATGCCTTTTCCATTATGCTGCATTGCCTCAATATATATCTGCTGAAATAAATATGATGGAATGCTTTGGAAGGAAAATCTTAAGGTTATTTAACCTTGGGTCATTAGAGAAGGTTTTAAAGGCACAAAACATTTTATCAGGCTTTAAAAATGATGGGTGAGATTAGCAGGGAAATAATACAGCAGAAGCAAAGGTGAGAGGAAATAAAAATACTTCTGGAAAACAAAGGTGGAAAGGTATATTTGGACCAGACAATAGTGTAAATTACACAGAATGTTAGACTTTACTCCATAGGCATGATATGCCATTAGACATTTTAAGCAAG